>JADRCH010000087.1:393246-533001 GCA_019843965.1 Rhynchomys soricoides | reverse complement strand
CACACACACACACACACACACACACACACACACACACACACACACACTCACGCACATGAGCACACACATGTATTCATTAGCTACACTCTAACAAGGGACAAACTTCATCAGCACATGGTACATTGCAGCTTTGTTTCCTAGCGTTTCAGATTATAAAACTTTCTGCCCTCAGTGTCCTCAGAGAAATCTAAGGTAAAGGCAAATAAAGAAAACTCCAAGCCTGCCAAGTGTGGACTGAGTTTGAGTTTTGTGTCTTAGGATGGCATCTCTTCTCTGCTGACTGCTAATCTATTCATGCATTATGTAATTCATTCAGAAAGCTTATCAAGGACTCACTGTGTGTACCAGACCCGTGGAATAAAGAAATGAGAAAAACCATATCCTTGCCTTGCACAGTACAAAGCCAGCCACTACTCTCTGGAACCCTTGTACATCAACTGGGACCTGTTTAAACTACAGAGTGAACTCTATTGGAAACCACAGGTTTATCCATGTCAGTGACAAATCTCCTTTTGGATGGAAAGTTGGCTTTTTTATTGTTCGACAAAACCTCTAAAATCAAGTGTCAAACGTTATTCTCTAGGCAATGGACATTTTCTCAGCCACAGTTTGGGCTTATTGGCCTAGGGAATCAAGTAAATAAATAGTACACAGACACAGACATGTGTCACATAGTGATAGTTCTATTAGTTACAGGCTACATACATGTAGCAATCTCACAGGGACTATAATAGGAGCAACCCACATACTATCATGATGGCCATTGTAAATGTCATGAGAAAGCAACCCAACTGGCTACCTTTTGTCATGATGTTACTGGGGAAAGTCCAGCAGTGAGACAGAAATACAGTACATGCAATTACATCCAGTACTCCTGATACTGACCAGAGTCAATATGTTACTACTCTGTATATGTGATGGATTATATGTTTTAACATGGTTTCAGGGATATTCTTACATTAAAACACAAAGCTTAATGTTAAATGGTGTGCTCTGTCATTCAGCCAGTAGCCTTGGGATCTTTGGGTCTCCTGATGTAATGAAGAGAAACTGGTAGGGACTGACCTTGCCACCTGTATCAAGCAAGCACAAGAGCACAAGCTGTGACGTTCCCTCAGCAACAGTGGCACAGTTCTCAGATCTCAACTCATCAATAAGTGATGATTGCCCTATGAGTCGTCTTGGCCCTCACCCATAGAAAATCAGCATCAATGTTTTCATTTCTTTTCCCACGACAGCAATAGATTCAACAAAGGAACACTCATTTTCTAAGGAAGTGAATACACACTGGAGGAGAGCCAGCAGCCAGGACCTGAGCCCATCTACTGATGCCAAGAATGCACCTCAGCCTCCTATACGTGTCTCAGACCATTTGAGAACAACACATGAGCAAGTGATCTAGAGAGGCTTAATATGCATTCTGGGAGTCCGACAGATCTGTGTTAGTCATTTGAGCGACTTCCATAGGCTCAGTTTCCTAATCTTTAAAATGAGTTTGATTCTGAATCCTGGTTTACAGAGTACATGGTCCTTAAACAACTCTCTCTGATGCACAGAAGCCTGCTGGGGAGTTCTGGCCTTGTTAGTGCCTTAAGGCATGTGTGCTGGACCTTTGCTTGCTCTCTCAGAAGAGTATGGAAGGATTGTGGTTTGTGGCAAAAGTAATTTTCATCCTCTTCAACTATGTCATCCATGTAGGTGGGTAGTAAAACCTATAATCCAGGCCTGGGATTTGGAGATAAATCTGAGTTCAGATTCTAATTGAGCTGTATCTTGTCTGATAACCTTGGACAGGGACTTAACCTTTCCAATTCGAAGTCTCTTTATTGTCAACCAGAGATGATAATCTGCCTCATCTTTATGTAAATGAGTTTATGACTGACAAGCATCTCAGTACTCAATGGCACCCGTGCAGCAGGTGCTCTGTGGCTGTGGCTCCTGGGCAGAGAACAGGAATTGCTGACAAAGGCAGTGAGTGAGAATCTCTAAGAGTGCCAAGAAGAAGCTTGAAAGCACAAGTTCTCTCTCCAGACTCCCCAGATCCCCAGTGATGCCTGGGGATGCTTTCCCACCCTTCTTCCACTGGGAAGAACTTAGTTCCTAGCCACTGGTAATGCAAAACCCCACTCACAATTCACTGTACGCCAGGGGCCTGCTCAGAATGTCAGCACATTGTTGCATACTTGGGACAATCCTAAATTAAGACTTACTGTCTACATTTTCTAAGAGGAAAACTTAGGCCAGAATGCTCATAATGTCTTAATCAAAATGCACAGCCACTCCAATCACGGGAGTATAACACATTCCTTGTTTTTCTTGGTCAAAAAATAGGAAAGGGAGACAATATAAATTTCTCAAGGTCACATTTATCCAATTTAAGCCTGCTTTGGCTACCTCTGCAGAACACACAGAGGAAACTTACCTTCCAGTTTGTTTGAAGTTTCTGCTCTTGAGTAAATATTTTCCTGTTTGAGCTTTCACTAGGGTGAGACACGGAGGCTTTAAAAAATGGTTTATGTACTTTAAATATTTATTTCTTTTTTATCTGAACCTATAACAGTACTGTCATTTTGTGTTGTCTAAAATGCTCGCCTTAGGGGAAGGCAAGGTTCCCTGAGAGCTAATGATGTATGCTCTACACTACAGGGCTCAGGTGGGGACAGACATAAAGTCAGGGAAACGAAGATGCTGGTTACAAAAATGAAGGCATTTCAAAGATCCCAGGGGTGCTTCTAGTCAGGAATCCTTCCCCCCACCTTGTGGGTACTTGAACCCCATTATTGGAGCTTTACTTCCTGGTTTGCAAAGTACCATCAACCCTTGGTATGATTTATAGTCACTTGGTATGAGCAGGACTCAGGCATCGAATAAATGAGATATTTTTTACTTAAACTTCCCTATTTCCCACCCACACAGCTAAATTTAATTCTAGATATCAGGTCAACACGTGGGAGAGGGTCATGTAAGCTTTGCAGTTTTGAAGAGTTAAGGGTTTCGAACAGACTTCCATCCAGCAAGTCTGGGCAGGCCCTACCCTGCATTTCTAAGAAGATCCATGGGTATCAGGTCATTACCATCTTGTTAGGATCTTCGGCTGGTGGCGTTTGCAACTCTGAGGATTTATCAAAATCATCCAATGCTAAGGCCACACCCTGGAATAATCAAGGCAGGATCTACAGGAGAACCACACAGATTGGTATTAAAAAGCTAAGCAAAAGCTCCCAGATCACTGCTATTGCTGTAAGGACCCCTGGAGGGGGCTGGAGGACTTAGCAAACAAATTATATTTGGAAAGAAACTGGCTGCCAATGGTGATTCAACCACATCTGTCTACCTCTGTCTGAAAGAAGAGGCAGGATGTCACATTCACCAACAGACATCAAGTAGAAAAATAGAATGCAATATTAGAACACAAATTTTCCAATCAACAGAGTGGCAATTCTTCTCCAGGTTTTAGTCGATGCAGTGATTTTTAAAATGTATGTCTGGGTGGATAAGCATAAACAAAGTATGCACTTACTTACAGCCAATCCCTCGGGATAGGCAGCTGCCATCCAGGCAGATGTTTCCCGGCAAATCCACTCTATCATTTCTCAATCAGAAAGAAGATTAGAAATGGGATTTTCAACTCAGACGGGGTTGAGGAGTATTGTGTATTCCGGAGGAATACTTCACACCACAGCTAGAAAAATTGCTTTGGGGAAAAACACCTCTGACTTCTGATGTGTTCTGGATATAAGAAAATGAGAACTTTGAATGGAGAGATGTATCACAGCTGAGCCAGCCCACCACGGACATCCAGTTGTGTGGAGGAAGTTTTGAGGAAAAGTATGCTTGCTGACCCGTAAGACCCAAAGATTTTAGCTGCCTCCTCCGTGTGAACTGCTATTCCTTGGGGATAAAACAGAAAGGGTGCAAGTTATGGAAACCAGAATGTTTATAGTAGGTAACTCATGTGGTATAACAGTTGCCTCCAAGACTGGAACATTCTACCCTGCCAGGGAAGCTGTTCAAGCAGGAAAGTAAACTCAAAATAGCTCCAGGAAGTCCCTGAAACTGACCAGATCCACTGGGCCCCGCCCTGCCAGAGTAAGCAATAAAAGCTGAGAGTCCCTCTTAGTTAACTGAGCTAAGATGCAAAGAAGACTCACTCAGAAAAGTTGAGCTACAAAGAAGACTCCACTAATCCAAACAGCAAAGAAGCAGAAAAAGGCCAAGTTGCCTGGAAGTTTTAGACCAGAGTCACTTGGGAAGGACACTCTCCAACTGAGCTGCCTGTAGACTGATTAGTGCACTCCAGGTTTCCCAGCTTTTGTGAGCTCTGACCCATGCTGGAGCAGACTTTGGTAATGCAGCTATTCCCCCCCCCCCCAGTCATTTCTACATCTGTAAGTAACCCCTTACCCATTCTCCTATAAGTAACACTAATAAATTCATTGGTTCACAAAGTTGAACTTAGTCAGTCCCCTCTTTTGTATCTGGAGTGAGTAGATTTATGTGTTGTTTCTCCCCAGGAAGCATTTTGTCACATAACATTCACATTTTATAGTTAATTCATAGCAACTTGTCAGGGCCCTGGGTAAGAACAGCCTTGGTCAAGTATAATTCTCTGTGTTTCACTGGGAGTTTCCAGATAAGACTAACATTTAAGTCAGCAGAGTCCCTGATAGTCAGCCTGAACAGAACAAAAATGCTTTCCTCCCTTCAGGAATGGGAGAAAAGTCTTCCTAGCCCTTCAGACTAGTTCTCCTCTGCCTGCAGATCTGAACAGAAAGACTTAATGGTTCCAGGGGCTGGAGTTTGCTGGCCTTCATCTCATCTGGATCTCCAACAGAATGACTTTCTCACCCCATAATCTCCAATAACTTAGAATAAATATCTCCTTCCACCCCATATACACAGGTACATATATCATATATATGCATACATCTATACATATTTTTACACATACATATATACATACATACTCCTATCTACATGCATGTCCCTGTTTGGTTTTTGTTGCTGTGACAAAACAGCATGACCAAATCCAATTTGTGGAGGAAACGGTTACACGTCTCCATCACAGTCTATCACTAAGGGAAGCCAAGGAGTCAGGAAGTAAAGCAGAGAAGAAAGAGTCACACTGCTCACTTGCTCACTCAGCCTGCTTTCTTATACATCCTAGGACTACCTGCCCAGGGATGGCACTGGCCCATGGAACTGGACTAGGTATTCTCACATCCATCATTTAAAAAAAATAATAAAATAAAATAAAAAGAAGCAACATAGACTTGTCTGCAAGTAGGAGGCATTTTACCAATTAAGGATTCCTTTCCCCAGATGACCATAATTTGTGTCAAGCTGAAAAAAAAAACTAACCAACACAATTAACCTCTCGTCAACTTGGCACACAAAACCATGATCTTTTCTTCTTCGTTGTCCCTAAGAGATCATGTTAATAGCAATATCACAATGTAAGATGTACTATGTGATCCTCCCTTCTCCCTGGGAGCTGTTAGCCACCAGCCCACGAGGACAAGAGGGAGCAGAGTCGAACAGGGTTTGGTCTGCCCATAAGTACAGTGGAAATGACTAGGGGATCAGCTTCAGAAGCAGCCCAACTCTGCTGCGGTGAATCAAGGGCTGTATAGTTTTGGGGGAAGTGGATAGGGATTTCTAGAGTGGGTGTGTATGATTGGCTACAGCTGAGGGTACCTCATTTGAACAGAGAAGCATTCCAGAAATTCCAGGTGCTTGTTGGAGAGGTTCTTATCTGGAGAAAGGAAGCTGAACCTGTAATCTCACCCAGGCTACATGACATTCCACAGGTAGAGGGTGAGGGTTTCAGGCTCCCCAGACAAGGTCCAAGAAGGAGAAGCCCTGCTGGCAAAGGGAGTCCTCCATTTTCCGCCAAGCTCAGCTGTTGGGACAACGGTAGACTGCAACCTTAATTAGCTATAGCTTTGATGTCCCATAGTATTTAAATATTCCAAAACTTTAAATGCCTTTAAAGTCTTTTTTAACTATGGGTACTTGTAAAATGAAAACATAACAAACAAACAAAAACTAGGTTGAATATCATCTTACTCCAAGAGAAAAGAACCAATGCATTAGAAATAATCGGAGCAAAGTATGGTGGTTAGAATTTGTTTAGCACCCAGTTTCATGTGTTTGAATGCTTGGTCCATAGAGAGTAGGAGGGGGTGTGGTCTTGTTGGAGTAGGTGTGGTCTTATTGGAGGAAGTGTGTAGTTGTGGATGTGGGTGTTCAGGTCTCCTATGCTCAAGCTGCATCCAGTATGGATTCCAATCCCCTCCTTGCTGCCTTCCAATCAAGATCTAGATCTCTCAGTTCCTTCTCCAGCACCATGCCTGCCTGGATGCTGTCATGCTTCCCACCATGATGATAATGGACTAAGCCTCTGAAACTAAGCCAGCCCCAGTTGTCCTAATTAAGAGTAGTTGAGGTCATGATGTCTCTTTACAACAACAAAACCCAAACTAAGACAGAGTAAAACCAAACTCCCAACAGTGAAAATAACTCAGTGACCAATGCTTGTGACTCATTCACAATCTTCTGGGCTCCAAAGAGCAGCGCCATTTCTGTCTCTGCCATCTGTAGCACATCTGGTTTGTCTTATAGGCTCAGACCACTTCAATTCTACACCTCCTGGTGTCCTTGTCACATATTCCTGGCACCTCCAATTTTCAGGGGTCTCCACTGCAACTGAGGCTGGCCTTTCCTGGAACTGAATATGGGATTCTCTCTCTCTTTTCCTTTTCATCCTGTACCTTTAAAGACACCAAGACCAGTACCACCAGCGAGACTCTTTCACATCACCAAGTCCAACTTCCAGTATGAGATGCAGCCTTGGCCCACTCTGGAACAAAGTCTCCATGTGCTGACACTGATGAAATACTAGAAGATTTCACCTCAATGATGCTAGTCTTCTGTCACTCAAAGCTCGTTTTCCATCTATAGCAAACCAGTATTTGTTCTCTCAATAAAGCAAAGGTTTAATGTCCACATATTCTTAATGAATACTCTCGAACAGGCAGCCACAATAGAGTTTTTACTTCCCTCTGAAACCTTACAAAGCAGACCCTCATTGTCTGTGCTGCTCTCTCTCAGCATTACCCTCCAAGTTTTCAGAGCAGCTCGTTTATCCCTAAGCACTCGGTGGCTTTTCCAGCCCAAGCTCCAAGATCCCAGGAACTATATACACAGGTGGTAACAATAGTCCATCATCCTGGTACCAACCTTCATCCTAGTTTGGTTTCTGTTGCTATGGTAAAGCACTATGACCAAGAGCAATTTCAGGGGGTAGTATTTGGTTTACACTTCAGCATCGCAGAGGGATGGGACCCAAGCAGGAACCTAGAGGCAGGAACTAAAGCAGAAACCAAGGCTGAATGCTGCTTACTGGCTTGTTTTTCATGGCTCACTCTGCTTTTACTTTGTTTTGTTTTGTACAAACCCGGGACCACCTGCTTGGGAGTGGCAGCATCTCCCAGTAGGCTGGGCCCTACTGCATCTATTATTAATTAAGACGATGTCCCCTATGGGTTTGCCTATAGGCCAATCTGATGGAGTCCTTCCCTCAGTTGAGTTTCTCTCTCCCCAGGAAACTCCAGTTTATGTCAAGTTGTCAAAAACCTCTCTCTCTCTCTCTCTCTCTCTCTCTCTCACACACACACACACACACACACACACACACACACACAATTGTATTAGTTTCTGTTTCTATCCTTGCTAACAAATACCAGACAACAGTAATGTAGGGAGAAGAAGTGTATGTTGGCTCCTGGTTTTAAGGAGTATAAACTGTCAGTTCTGGGAGGCATGCTGGAATTTATGATGGTGGGTGGGGGCACCAGCCAGGGCTCCTCACAGCTCAGTGAGTAGATCAGTAAGCAGAAAGCATGGGGCCAGAACCAGAATCGAGTGTAAAGTTCAAAAGGCAAAACCTAGCAGCTTATATCCTCTAGCTAATCCCCAAATTCTCAAGGCTTAATCACCTCCCCAAACCACCTCACCGGCTAGACACCAAGTGTTCAAACACATGACCTTGAGGGAGCACAGGCATATTTCATGTTCAGACCTCGACACACAGATAAATATCTCTCACATGCATTTTCTCATCATTTGTCTCCTATTCTGCCTCTCTCAGATCTCTAACTGGCATATTGATGCATTAAGAATCTCCTCCTCCTCCTCCTCCTCCTCTTCTTCCTCTTCCTCCTCCTCTTCCTCTTCTTCCTCCTCCTCTTCCTCTTCTTCCTCCTCCTCCTTTTCTTCCTCCTCCTCTTTCTCCTCCTTCTTCTGTATTCTTCCACATTTCTAATTTTTCAATAATGAGCATGTATAATTATTGATTTTTTTCCAATGTTATTAAAGGTTTATTATGGCCAACAGAATGGATTATGTTCTTATATCATGCTGCAATATATAACAATGCTTCTTCTCTATAAACAGAGACCTGAGGAGCTGTTTCTATTGATTTCTGGGCTGCCCTCCCCACAGCTGCTGATTCAGGGGTTGTTAGTGTAGATGAGGGCTTGCATTCTTCACAAGCTGTTGGGTGATGCTTTGGCTGCAAATCCCCAAGCTTTGCTGTGAGCCACAATGCCTAGGATCGCCAGAATAGTGATTGAAGTCCCTTACTAGGGAGCTGTCACTCAACCTTTCTGCACATTCACCATCAGTTCAGCATTTTAATAAACCCTGTGATGCTTTGTGGTTGTCTTCCTACCTGGCTCTCTCACGCAAATGAAAGTACCTGCAGGGCAGTGATGGCATGTCGCAGCTTTAGTATCTCTCTCTGTTATTCCGGGAACCTTTCCTGTAATAGAATTTCAGTAATGTTTATAGAATGCGACTGTTTATCTTTGTTCTGGTTTTCCAAGCCATTTAAAGGCAACAGGCTGCCCTGATTTTCCACACGGCAGGGCAGAAGCAGGATTAACACAATGGGATGTTGTCTGATAGTTTCTTCTGCCTTGCCCAGTGAATTTAATTTTCTATAAGCCTAAATGTAATTCTCCTTGGGAGTTATAGTCAAGAACCAGGATGCTTCAGACCCCCTTGTGACATTAAATCTTTGTCTGCTGAAAGTTATCAATCTCGAGGGACATCGAGTTTACTCAATTTGTATTTCTAGGCATGTGAATATATGCAATTGTGTAGACAAAATGTCTGAATGCTAAACTCATCTTTTTCAGTTTTGATCCTGATTGTGATACTGGATAAAAATACCCTAGGGTTAGAAATAGGTAATATTGACTATATTTGTCAACTACTTGAGCATGATAACGTGGCAAGATATATGAGAAAGAATGAAGAGTGTTACAACTTTATACATTTTCATTTTCAACGCTGGCTCTATATTCCCCTTCCAGCATGTTCTTTTGAGTCACTGTGGCCTCTCTTCCTTCCTTCATGTTCATTGTGATCTTATTTTATTATTGACTGACAGTATCCCAGCACGTTAGTCTATTTCTCACATTCAGATTGGAAATCCAACACCACTCTTTGCATTCCTCTTCCCTCCCATTTTTCAGGCTCTGCCATTACCTTTTCTACGGTGGAGCATCTCATTGCCGTCTCATAACAGAGACTCAGTTCATTTACATATGTATTTACATGTTTTCATCAATAGGGAGAAGACCAAGTGATTAATGAATGATATTCATTTTTCAAAAGGAATATTGCCATTTTTCTAATGTTTCTTACTCAAAGTATTGAAATAAATAGGCATGAGTGAGAAGAAGGCATTTACGGTGGCCTTTATGTTATTCTTTTCATAAAGCAATTCAAGTTTCCTATGTGCATTGTAGGGTTTAGATATTGGTATCTTTTTTTAAAAAAAATCAGACATATTTTCTTTTCTTTTTCTTTTTTTCCTGAGACCAGGTTTCTCTGTACCTCCATTGGTCAGGGACGTCATTCCCACCACTGTGGGGATCTGCAGCTCAGCACTGGGATTTCTAAAGTTTACTTTTTGTTGGAACATTCATGGGGATAAAACTGTGTTGGGACCTCATCATGGTGACAGTGTCTTTATCAATTTAATAATTATTAGTATCTGATCGTTTATTTAATATTTCCAAATTGTGCAATTTTCTAATGAGTAAGTTTTTACTCTTTTAAGTTAGGGGTAATAATGAAGCCACTTTTGCTTCGGAGTACATGTGTGTGTTCCCTTGTGTTATTCATCTCTGAATATGGTTTTTAATTGGGTTATATCTATATTGTATGAACCTATCATTTATTACTCCTCTGATGAATGAAATACACAATGTTAACAATTTTTACTCTTATAAATATGCTGTGATAAAAATTCTCATACATAAATCTATTAAATCTGCATGTGGCTCATACTTGTGGGTGTGATTGCTGTGAACTGAACAAGTCAATGTCAGGCCCCAGCTACACAAGTCTACAGGGTTCCAAGTGCAGTGTAGACTTCAAGAATGATGTTCCCAGGAGGTCACACCCAAACTGCTGCCCTGGGGACAGCAGACAGCCCAGGACAGAGGCTACAAAGATGTCTACTGCCCTTGATAAGATATCTAAATTGCCTTCTGGAAAAATGTCTCCATTTACATTCAGTCTGAGACTTACTACATATGTATCAAAACTTACAATTAAGATAGATCTTTAAATTCAGATTTATTAGGCACAATGGTATCTAACTGGTGTATTAATTTGGATGCTTGATTACTCATGATACAAAATTTGTTTAAATTACTTATTTATATTCTTAGTCAAAATAATTAGAGTCAGCATAACTACAGCAGGAATTGTTCATGTGGGACCTTATTCTTCTTAATGACACTGTTATTATAATTTACTTTATTTTGAGGCAGTGTCTCATATAGCACTGTCTAGCCTGGAACTTGCCATTTAGATCAAGCTGGCCTCAAATGCAGAGAGATCCTCTTGCCTCCTGAGTGCTGGGATTCAAGGTGTTCCCTATCATGCTTGGTCTGATCTATCATTTTAAATAGAAGTCTAAGAAGTATGTAGAAGTTATAGATCATCCCCTGTAAAGAACACCAAATATTAGGGCCTAGATTTGAGCCCAGAACTACATCTAGAGTTTGAGCTTCTAATCACTCACAATCAGGCCCCTTAATTGGTATGTCAGTGTTCTTACTGGTTTACATCAACTCTTTTTTTTTTTTTTTATTGATTTATTTTGTTTATGTATATGAGTACACTGTAGCTGTCTTCAGACACACCAGAAGAGGGTATTAGATCCCATTATAGATGGTTGTGAGCTACCACGTGGTTGCTGGGAATTGAACTCAGGACCTCTGGAAGAGCAGTCAGTGCTCTTAACCACTGAGCCATCTCTCCAGTCCCACAACAACTCTTTATATACTGGCAACATCAGCAGTCTCTGACAGGTCAACATTGTAGTGGAGAGACCTTTTTGACTCATTCTTTGCTTTAGAAATGCAAGTCTTTCTTCTCTCTGTTTACTTGAGTTCCTTTTACAGTCATGCGATTAGCTCCTTTAAAAGATTTCAAATTCATTTATGATAGTTTTAAAAGTTTGCCATGAAATATTTTATCTTCAGATGAAAAGATAACCTCGGGAAGCAGACTACCTTGAGAATAGTAAGACTGGAAGTGCACAGAGGAGCCTGTGCAGCTCTGTGAAGATATTCACACCATCGGTGGGGCTTCGACTGTGAGAAAATGAAGTGAGAAAGTAATATAAATAATGGAAGACCCATTGCATAATTAACATTTCGAATTATTGTAATGCTTTCAAGATAAGAGAGGAAACAGATCGATTCTGTAATACCTAAGTTAATTTCCCACCTGGTGGAAGAGTCAAAGGACACCTCTCAGGGGTCACTTCCCTCCATCCCCTACTTCTGTTAGATACCCTACTTCTCTCCGACTACCTCTAGGCACTAGATGTGAGTCTTCAGACCAGCAAGTGCCTCCACCCACGGAGCCATCTTACCAGCACCCAAACTAGTTCCTAACAGTGCTCTTTGTTTGCAGGACACAGAGCAGCCTCCAAGGACTTCAGTACTGGAGAAATAAATACACGGCTGTTGTTGATAGGTCGGTCCCTACCTAGATGAGTACTTCTTTGTTCACCAGAAAACTTACGTTTCATAACAAATAACTTCTCAGAGGACAGGACAAGCTACAATGTCTGTCCTGTTGTTGGCGGCTAAGCAACAAAACTACCGCCACCACCAGAATAATAGACTTAGAGGACGTGGATACCAGAGTTTGCTTCTACCCTGTGAAGATTCTGTGTTGAGGTCAGTTCATTCGTTCTTCAGCATGCAAGGGGTGGTAAATTGTTCTTGTTCCCTAAAACCCAGAGTTTCTGCTGTGCTTTCTGGAAATCTCTCTTGACTCAGTTGTGAGGTGGAGGTGGGACTGGCACTGGGCGAGAAGGAAAACAGCAAAGAGAACACAACAGCAAAGAAAACACACTTCCTTAAGAACCGGGGTGGCCGGGAAGGTTGGTTATTCAGGATGGTAATTATGGAATTCTCTGAAGGCCTAGAACCTTCTGAGGAGTCCTCTCAGATGGCAATGCCACCTAACACAGCTGAGCCTCCTGCACATGTCTGGCAAAAGGAAAGCAAGTACTGCTGTCCAAGGAATCCTCCAAGTACACAGCACTCGATTCAAAGATCCTCTCTTATTTTAAGATGGTAGAAAACCAGGTCCTCAGGAGACCAGTAAGTAATGAGTGGGAGTGTGAAGGGTTCCCGTCCACTTCTTTGGACACCTCACTCTTTACCACACTGTTTTCCTGATGGCTTTCCACCAATATAACCTGCTTATCAGTTGAATAAAATATAGTATATTTTCATCTCCAGGATTTTATTTGGTTATTTTAAGGCCTGAAACCATGAGTTACAGCATGACATCATGGTGGCTGCCATGTTATCAGGTCACCGGAATTGTTCTGTTTCATTATAATCCGTGGGAACATTGCCGTATGCAGACCATCATTTATCAGAATGTTCTGATTGAGCTGTCACTGTGGAAGTACCACCCTTTGCTTCATAAGCAGTGTCTCTGGAGATAAATGATATATCTTCTGCACTGCTTAGCTGTTCTGTCACTGTGACAACCAGTGTCATCTGGGAAGGGAACCTCAGCTAAGGACTTGACTCCATCAGATTGGCCTGTACGCAGGGCTGTGGTAACATTTCCTTAGTTAATGAATGATGTGGGAGGGCCCAGCCCTTTTGGGCAAGGCCACCCCTGGACAGATAGTCCTGAGTTAAAAACTAAAAATTAGGTTGAGTAAGCTACGGAAGCAAGGCAGTGAGTAATTCTCCCATTGTCTTGGCTTCAGTTCCTGCCCTGACTTCCCTCAATGATGGACTTTAATCTGTAAGCCAAACAAACCCTTTCCTCCTCGCAGGCTGGCTGTGGTCAGAACAGGGGAGCAAGACCAGGGCAGCTACAGAGGATGAACCTGAGCTCAAGGACACATGGCCAGGCAGCAGCTTCAGGGCTGGCGATGATGAGGACTGCTTTTACTCTAGGTCCTGCTTAGCTTTCTGGTCTTAGAGAACCACCTTTACTTTCAACTAAGTTCAGACATGCACTTAGCAGGAAGTGCTTTAAATACTGCCACAGTCAGCAGGTCCAGGTAATCCAAAGAGGGGAGGGGCGGGGAAGGGCTCAGCCAGCTAGGGAGTTAGTTAAATGGCCAGAAATAGAAATTGGCAGTGTTTTGTAATGTTGAAACTGTGATGTTTTACTTCTTTCCTTATTAATATTAATGATTCTTGAAATTCTTGATGAGATCATTCTGTAAGTCAAAACCGATGGTTAAAATGAAATTAATAGTTTAAAAATGGCCTCCATTAATGTAAAAGATTGATTTTTTTTTTAAAAAAGCTAAGCTTTACTTAAACACTCTTGAACAGAGTCTAGAAGTCAATTTATCTGAAGGGTGTTAATATGAATAATTTAAAACTCATTTTCCAACTGCAAGGGAAAAGAAACTGATTCTAGTGATTTCCTGAATTCGATAGCTTGAGGGTGGGGCTTAGCAAAAAAAAAAAAACCCAAAACAAACAAACAAACAAACAAACATCAAATGCCAGTGATAACTGCATGGCTTCATAATGACAGGAGAGACAAGCATGTTGATGTGACAGCATACTAAGGCAAACTTCAGACACTAACGCTATAATAGCTAGTCCCAATTGTCAACTCGATGGTATCTGGAATGAACTACCATTCAGAAATGGAGGGCACACCTGTGATCCAGACTTTTTGGAAGACACTGGTTTTTGATTCAGATCTTAAGGCATAGTGGTCATGAAAAGCTTAGGCCCAGGCAAGGTGTTACATACCTTTAATCCCAGGAGACAGAGTCTAGCAGATCTCTGAGTTCATGGCCAGCCTGGAACAGAGCAAATTCTAAGAGTAGCTGAGGTCCAGGTGTGGTGGTGCACACCTTAATCTGGTCTGTACCTTCTGCTATATAAGGACAACGGAAGAAGACAGGCTCACTCTTCTCTGCCTGCACTTAATTGCTAGCCTATCTGTTGGAACCTACTTCTTCAGGATTCCAGCTTATACAGAAGACCAACTGAAACACCTAGCCTTGGAACCGAGTTCTTGGACTTCCCAGAATTCACAGCTGCCCATTGTTGGGTTCGTTAAACAGCAGACTGCAAATCATTCCAATAATTTCCCTTAATATCTAGAGACATTCCACAAGTTCTGCCACTCTAAAGAATCCTGACTAATACAAACACTACACAACCAAGAGTCAGCCTAGGATTACCAACCTGGGGATTCATTAGTTAGGTGCAACCAATACAGATTTGCCAGGATCCCCACAAGCATGATACTGTTTTGACCCTGGTGGGCTGGGGCCTGGAGTGGAGGAGACATTCAGTTTAGGTGGTCCACAGTAAGAAGCCCCATAGAAGGAGAATGGTTGTAACAAGCTTCCCAGATAAAATTCAAGTCGTTCCTGGTTTGTCTAAGTAGCTAAGCAATCCAGGCATCTAATATGGTCCAGCTGCCTTCTTCCTCCTCTCTATCTCATGAGTTCTCTGCCTCCTGTTTACAAGTGGAGCCCTCTGTTGAGGGGCTAATCTTTCTAGCCACAGTTACACTGCCCTTTGCAGTCAGAGATGTAGGGATTGGAAGCTACTCCTCAAGGCAGGTTTTAAGTTCCCTTTGTAGGGACTACATGTGGAGATATGCTGGAAGGCTTCTGCTTCAACCCTCCATACCTTTGAAAGTGGTAAGATTGGATAAAGTCACACAGATTGGATAAATAAGCAGTATTGACAAAACAAAATTGAATTATTTAGATGCACGCTGGTAGTTCCTTAATTATGTCACAAATCGGGGTTGAGCCTGAAATAAATGTCAGGCTAATGTATCTCCCGGCAGATATTTCGTATGTGGGGTGGAATTAAGAGTGTCCCGTAAGACTTTAGAGTTTATCTTCTTGGTTCAGCTATGTAAGAAATGTCTGGCACTCGCTTTTGTAAGCAGAGGATCCTTGGTGGGTTCCATTTTTTGTTTGTTTCGGTGTTGTTACTTTTGTTTAGTTTGTTTTGTTTTTGTAAATTAATTTTGTAATTTTGTAGATTTCATTGAATTGAGGAAGATTCTAGATAATATAGTTCCCCTCTGGGATTGATACTCCCTTAGCTCATTTGAAGACTGATGCCTTTCCCCTGAGGAGCTCACTGTGTTTGTGGCTAACTCTGTCACGAATAACATGTCCATGATGTTCACTGCTTTGCTGCAGAGAGCCACACCCCGTTAGTTAGCTGTGTTTCTTGGCAGTCCTGTAAACTGCTCTGGCTAGCAGGAGGGCTTTTGGTTTTCTGGGAGTACATTGGAAAGTATGTCTTAGAAAACCAACCAGCTGGTGCTAGAGCCTGGAAGAAGAGAGACATCTGGAAGGCAGTGGTAGGGGACCGTGCAGCTGGATGCAGGACCAGCTGTTTCCCACCACAGCACTTTCGATCTTGATTGACACACCTCATGAACAGCCAGTAAGAGAAAGCCTGGTTGTATCTGTCAGAGAAATGGATCCGTGGAGTCATAGACCAGCCTAGTCCCCTTCACTGAGATATGATCTCCCAGAAAGTCACTGAGAGGTATTCCACCGAGTTGAGAAATGAAATTACTAGAAGATTTGTGTCTGTCACATAACAGTTAGTTTTCCTTCAAAACACTCAGTCAGTGTACAAACATAATGCTTGGCTTTTCTTCAAATATGCATTCAGTGAACAAAATCATATCAGTGTGAGGACAGGTACACTTCAGTCTCCCAGTGAGCAACTGAGAAAATATGAAAGATGCAGAGATAAACCAACAGACACAGAGTTAATAAAGGAAGCTCTTCAGTAGCAAGTAGAACAATTTTTATTCCTGGTAATTATAAAAGAAATGATAAAGGAAAACCCCTACTTATCCTTAGGGCTGTTTTGGTCACTAAGGCCAGGGAGAAACATGCCAGATAGAAGACAAGGAAGAGTGAGGTGAGTGTCACCAACAATCTATTGTTGAGTGTCAAGTGGACAGGAAATTCACTGGAACCAGGGTCAGAAATTCAGAGAAGCCCTCCCCAACACTCGGGATTCCTTGAATTCCACTCTAGAAAATGGGCTTCTGTGGATTTTTAAGGTCAGACATAAAGATCTATAGGACTCACAACTCTTGGTCCCTCCTGATATCCCCAGCATGGGGGCAGGAAGAGTTTCAGACATAGCAAAGGAGCAAGTATGGTCAGAAGGAAGGGGGGAACTTTCCTGGGTCAAATGTGTCAAGTAAAGCTTGAGGACAAAGCCAGTTGCACAGGTTGATAGGACACAGAGAGCCAGAACCAGCCCATGGTCCTGTGTCCTCTCTCCTTAATCTTCGATTCTGTTATAGATGAAAGATAATAGAACAATAAGATAGTTGCACTTATTTAATTAATAGAACATTGTATGTATGTGTGTGTGTATGTTGTCTTAGTCAGGGTTTCTATTCCTGCACAAACATCATGACCAAGAAGCAAGTTGGGGAGGAAAGAGTTTATTCAGCTTACACTTCCACGCTGCTGTTCATCACGAAAGGAAGTCAGGACTGGAACTCAAGCAGGTCAGGAAGCAGGAGCTGATGCAGAGGCCATGGAGGGATGTTACTGACTTGCTTCCCCTGGCTTGCTCAGCTGGCTTTCTTATAGAGCCCAAGACTACCAGCCCAGGAATGACACCACCCACAAGGGACCATCCCCTCTTGATCACTAATTGAGAAAATGCCTTACAGCTGGATCTCATGGAGGCATTTTCTCAACTGAAGCTCCTTTCTCTGTGATAACTCCAGCTTGTTGACACACAAAACTAGCCAGTATATATATATATATATATATATATATATATATATATATATATACTTTTTATTATGTAGAGCATAAACCATCATATGACATGCATTAAGCTGACAATTAAAACATCATGTTAGAGATATGAAAATGCCATGGTTACATTCTGGAAGACAAAATACTTTATGCATGAAGAAGTGACTCAATCAAGTGATCCATTCAAGAACTCTCAAGGTGGAGTGCTTGCCCTCAGTTCTTTTACAATGCTGATGGCATGGTAGTTCATTTGTCCACAAGATACTACACACTCTGAGCTACACGCTTTCAAAGGACAGTGTTGAATCCACAACACACAGGCTTAACTAAAATATCTAGAAAGGAAGACAGCTGAAATTTGTCAAACAGCAAAAACATCCCAAATTTTATTCTGTATGAGATAAGTTTGTTCTGACAACCATCAGAACATCTGATAAAGATCAAGCCATGAGCTCCTTCCCTCATGCTATTCTGACAATCACTAGGGTTGCCCTTACTTCAGACAAGGAACAGGGAAACAAGTTCAAACTCTTTGGAAGCTTAAAGCTCACATTGGACATTGATGAACACATGTAAACACACACACACAAGTATAGAACACGTAAGATAGTAAATATCTTAGAAACAAGAATATTTGTTAAGCTAAGTTATTTCCATGATTTTTTTAACATAAAAGAGAGGAGAAGATAGATTGCCTTTAAGTGTCATCTGTCATCAGCTTAGCAAAGACACAGGCTCTCCCTGAAAGCCAATAGTTCAGACTGAAGGAAAGAGTTTTTAGTCTCTGTATGCTAGGGGAGAAAATAAAAAACCTGCCTGAGTGGCTGCTCCATTAAGGGTGAAGGTAAGAAGAAATTGTGGATAAGAGAGAAAATATCCATAGGTATCCGGAAGAGTCCGGAGCAAAGAAACCGATTGGACATAGGTAGGCCTGTCTGTGAGAGAAGTGACCTAGCAAGGGTGGAGTGGGGTGGAAAATCAATAAAAGTCAGGTAAAAGGAGTTTAGTGGCTGGGGGAGGAGAGCCTGTGGCTGGGAGCAGGCCTGGGAGTTTAGGGGAAGAGAGAAGGGCCAGGATGCTAGTGTGGGAGCTTTGAAATAATGACAGGTACTTAGAAATAGGGACTGTGGGAGCCTGGGTGCTAGCATGGGCTTTGCATGCTGATAGGTGCCACAGGTATATGTGATAGAGGGTCCCATGTCCTCTTTGCTAGAGGCATGAAAATTGACTCTTTGGTGGACAGAAAGCCCATTTCACAAGTTCCTAAAAACTATTGATTCTTATCTGACTGCCAGAAATCTTTCTGTAGTTCAGCTCCAGCTCATTTCTGTATATATGTACTACCTGAGATCTAACATCCTGTACTGACTAGGAAGTGGACCGACACCTGTGCATAAAGGTTGTCTATACATGATGGAGAGTCCTTATGCTTTGAGATGCAGAGACGAAGCTGTACGCCTGTTCAGATAGCTTCAAAATGCCCCAGGGATGGGGAGGGGTAGATGGGATTACAGACGAATCAAGGTCTGTCATGAGTCAAGGTTATTTAGGTTGGTGTGCTGCACTATTGCATTAGTTACTTTTCTCACTGCTGTAGACTAAATACCTGATGAAAAGCAACTTAAAGGAGGGGAGGTTTATTTTGGCTCGTGGTCTAAGGTGGTCACAGTCTAAGGTGGGAAGGCATGGCAGCAGGAGAGGAGGTAGCTGATCACACGCCTAGGCTTTCTCCTTTTTCAGCTTTATTCTTTCCAGGACCAAAGCCGATAGGATGGCACCACCCATGTACAGAATGGTTCTTCTCTGAACTGGTTAAACCCCTGGAAACACCCTAAGATACATCCAGCAGTGCATTTCCCAGGTGATCAGAGCTCCTTGTCTACTTTTGCATGTTGTGGTGTTTGAATGAGAATGGCCCCTGTAAGCTCATAGATTTGAATGCTTGGCCTTTATGACTCTGACATCACAGGGACTTAGAGCCTTGATGTGTCCAGATGTCCAGTCACATTCTTCCCCTGCTCCCCTGATTCACTTACTTCAAGTAAAAGAAATCAAACATCCCTACTAAGTACACAGTTTCCTAAGATAGAAAGCATAGTTTAAGAACCAGAAGTCTAAGGAAAACCATACATTGTAAACAAAGTAATCAACACAATGAGAATCTAATTTGTCTTTCTTTAGAGGATGCCAAAGGAGTTATTTTTCAATTTAAAAACAGGGTAAGTAGCAAATGAACATTTAAGACAAAGCAAATAAAGGCCTGAAAATATTAAACTATGCTAAACCTCATTTATCTACAGAAACGAGGTATTCAACACATGGCGACACACTACTTTATACCAATACCGAAGATCCAAACCAACAACATCTTACCTCCGAACACATCTCCACTCTAGGTCATCTATAACGTTCTGATCACTAGGCTTTTCTTATTCCCAGGTCATTCAGCAGAATGTAGAAGGTCTCCTTGTCAGAGGTAAAAGAGCCATGGGCATAGTCACAGTACTAAGCAATTGCTCTAGCTTGGTAGTAGCCACACTCAGTGGCCAGTACAGATCACATAAATCCATGAAGGACCAGAAAGTGCAATTCTTCTTTTCATATGTGATTGGTGGAGGGTGTAGGAGCAAATGGACAAGTTTAAGAAAAGCTAAGTCTCTACAGATAGCAAAATTCCACCAAATTGGCAAAATACTATAGTCTGAAAGCCATTATCAGTAAAGAAGGAGAAACAGAACCACTTGTACACTGCTGGCTGGAGAGGAGATCTGTAGTGTTTTAGAAAACAAGCTAACATGATGTAGTAAAGGTTTCTAAAGTCTTCAAGACAAGAGATGTATATACATATGTACCAAGAGCCGGCTGAGGAAGAGAAGACAACGATTGTAGAGCTGGAGGTTTGGAGGATCCAGAACAAAGCTTCTGGACATGACAGAACTGCTGCACTTCACTCACAGCAGCTGCGGTCATCCACACAACAGCTGCACAAGATCAAGCCAGTCAGTGGAGTAGGGAGGAGCTCAGAGTCCCACCTCTAACCAAGGAGTCATGGATAGCTCACAGAGAGGGACAGTCAGTTTTCTTTAAGGTACTGCCCCCGTTTGACTATGCTCCTCTGGATGGCCTGACACTAAGGAATGTATGGGCAGCACATATTGCTCCAAACTGGTTATTTTTAAAAAACATGTATGTCTCTCTTCTCATCAAAGGTGCTTCTTTGTGCAACATATGGAAGCAATTAAAGAGATGCACAGCCGGCCAAAGTGCAGAGACTAAGTCGCCACAGGATGACCAGCCTCTATAGCTACGTCTACAACACAACCCCTACAGAAGCTCAGGGAACACTGCCTCAGAGTAGTTGGAAGGGTTGTAAATTTAGAGGGACCAGGGTAGCTGGTGCAAAATAGTGTCTTCTGGACACAGCAGGAAAGCTGTGCTTAGGACATCTCAGCAACACGACTGCCTAAACAAGATCTGTATAATGACAACATCAGTCAACACCACTGTGAACAGGAGAAATTTCACGAGACCCTACCCCCAGATGAAGAGCTACAGGCAATTAATGGCTACTGAGAGAGGGAGAATCAGTCTGTATCAGGGGTGAGTGTCCTAATAGGTTGTCTAATCCCAATTGGTCAGCCATAAACACGTGTGCATAAGTAACATTAAATTGACTCAATAGAATGTGCGGGAGTGTGTGTGTGTGTGTGTGTGTGTGTGTGTGTGTGTGTGTGTGTGAGAGAGAGAGAGAGAGGGGTGTGTGTGTGAGAAAAAGAGATAGAGATAGATAGGTAGATAACTTACACATGCAAAATGGAAGAGATTGAAGGGTAATACTCATATTCCAAAGAGAACAAAACCTGACACAGACCGCGGACTTAGCTGTTAAGAGCATTATAAAGACTATTATAAAGATACTCCATACATTCAATAAAGTAGAGGAAACAGAAGAAGACCAAAAGCAAACAATGTCATCGAGATAAAAATCTTATTAGTAGAGATCAAGAAGAGCAAACGACTTTAAAACAGAGGTGGGGCAGTGCAAACAGAAATGGCCAACTACAGAACTGCACTGTTATGGTGTTTGTGCATGGATGGTTCAAAGTACAAAGAAGCATAAACAACTTTTGTCAATATAATGGCAAGTTAGATTAAATGAACAAGAGCCTAACTAACCTGCCTTTATCTACTTTTAATCTGGTCTAATCTGGCTTACATCTGCATCCCTGAGGGGGAGGAAAAGCCCATCACTGAGGCTGAAAACAGTTCAGTTTTCTCCTAACTGCAAACAGTTTTTCCCATCTTATTAATCATAGGCAGAAAGATAGTTTAGGCAGGAAACAGGAGATAAGACCAAAGGGAGCTTAAGATAACATCTCACCGGCCAGCCGAGGCATTTCTCTAGAAAATAAGTTCACAGGATTAGAAGGAGGGTGGTATAATTTTAAAAAGTAAGAAAAACTCAAGGACAGAGGAAAGCTTGAAGAAATGAAGCCTTTCCTAGTGTTATCTCAAGACTGACATATTTATAAACACAATTCCAGTTCTTCAGTAAAGGCTACTGATCTGCTATCAACTGACTAAGTGACACCATCGTTTGAATGTGACGAAGAAGTCAGATGGCAGAATGGTTTCAGAGTGGATTTGCTGGCTTTAAAAATTCTCTTTAAGAACTCTGCTTCCAGCTTTTGGCTATTATAAATATGGCTGCTATGAACGTAGTGGAGCATGTGTCTTTATTACATGTTGGAGCATCTTCTGGGTATACGCCCAGGAGTAGAATAGCTGGGTCCTCAGGTAGTATTATGTTCATTTTTCTGAGGGTCTGCCAAACTGATTTCCAAAGAGGTTGTATCAGCTTGCATTCCCACCAGCAATGGAGGAGTGTTCCTCTTTCTCCACATCCTCACCAACATCTTCTGTCACCTGAGTTTTTGATCTTAGCCATTCTGACTGGTGTGAGGTGAAATCTCAGGGTTGTTTTGATTTGCATTTCCCTGATGACTAAGGATGTTGAACATTTCTTTAGGTGCTTCTCAGCCAGTCAAGTTTCCTCAGTTGAGAATTCTCTGTTTAGCTCTCTTCCCCACTTTTTGATAGGGTTATTTGGATCTCTGGAGTCTAGCTTCTTGAGTTCTTTGTATATATTGGATATTAGCCCTCTATTGGATGTAGGATTGTTAAAGATCTTTTCCCAATCTCTAGGTTGCCATTTTGTCCAATTTACAGTGTCCTTTGCCTTACAGAAGCTTTATAATTTTATGAGGCCCCATCTGTCAATTCTTGACCTTAGAGCACAAGCCATTGGTGTTCTGTTCAGGAACTTTTCCCCTGTGCCCATGTGTTCAAGACTTTTCCCCACTTTCTCCTCTGTTAGATTCAGTGTATCTGGTTTTATGTGGAGGTCCTTGATCCACTTGGACTTGAGCTTTGTACAGCGAGATAGGAATGGATCAATTCACAATCTTCTAAATGTAGACCGCCAGTTGAACCAGCACCATTTGTTGAAGATGCTGTCTTTTTTCTAACCCAGATGTCCCTCAACAGAGGAATGGATACAGAAAATGTGGTACATTTACACAATGGAATACTACTCAGCTATTAAAAATAATGACTTCATGAAATTTGCAGACAAATGGATGGAACTTGAAAATATCATCCTGAGCGAGGTAATGCAGCCACAAAAGAATGAACATGATATGTACTCACTGTTAAGTGGTTATTAGCCCAAAAGTTCGAAATACCAAGAGTCACTTCGAAGCAACAGTAGGGCTGAGTGTGAGGTCCCAGATGGAGGACTTGGAGAAGGGACTGAAGGAGCTGAGGGAGTTTGCATCCCCAGGGAGGCAGCAACAGTGGCAACTGACCTGACCCCTCAATACTCCTGGAGACTGGATCACCAGCCAAAGAACACACATGGAGGGACCCATGGTGCTGGCCACATATGCAGCAGAGGAGGGTCTTGTTAGCCATCAGGGGGAGGAGAGGCCCTTGGGCCTGAGGGTGTTAGATCCCCCAGTATAGGAGAATGCCAAGGAGGGAAGATGAGAGTGGGTGGGTGGGAGAATACCCCTGTAATGGCAGGGGGAGGGCGGAGGGAATGGGGAGGTTCCATAGGGGAGATCTGGAAAGGGGGAAACATTTGAAATGTAAATAAAGTATGAAAAATAAGTAAATAAGTAAACAAACAAATAAATAAATAAAAACTCTGCTTCCATCTCTGCTATCTTCTTAGCCATGAACTGTTCCTCCTGGTGGCCACCAGATGGCTACCACAACAGCAGACATCCCATGATCCCTCCAAATTAGGAATCCAGGCATTAGAGGATGTTGGGATTGTTGTATCTTTGTACATTTTCAGAATGAAAATCTCTCTCCTAAGTACCCCATTTGGAGCCTAATCATAGCCGAAGGGGAAAGAGGCTATCCTTCACTAACTAGCTTCAAACACGGATCATCTCCTGGGCTTGGTTGTTGCCCAAACTAGCAGAAGATACCAAATAGAAAGATGAAGAATATGCTAGTGACCTTGTCTGTCATTCATAGGAGCCAAAGATTCCACAGAAGGATTATGGGATAAGTAAAATAACATATTTTCAAAATATACGGCCCAGCTATGACTGCCACCACTGAATGTGTGACACTTCACACACTGCTGGTGTTCAATAGAGATTTTTGGACAACAAATGATAGATGGCAGCCAACTGAGTAATATTTAAACACTCAGAACCATGCTGATGAGCTGCAGATTTGGCTTAGTCGATAGGGAGCCTATGGAGCACTGAGTTGCTAGTAAGGCCCTGGGTCCAATCCCCACCACAGATCAAACAGGACATAGAGGTACCTGTATGCTATCCCAGCACTTGAAAGATGAAAGCAGGAAGATCAGAAGTTCAAGGACAGCCCAGGATACATGAACTCTCTGTAAAACAAAACGTGTTGAATTAAATGGCTGCCTTGTCAGACCGACTACAGCAGTGCTTCTCAACTTTCCTAACTTAGTGACCCTTTAATACAGGTTCTTATGTTGTGGGGACTCCCCAACCATAAAATTATTTTTGTTGCTGTTTCATAACTGTAATTTTGTTATTGTTATGAATCATAATGTAAGTAGTTTGGGAGACAGAGGTTTGCCAAAGGGTCTGAGACCCACAGGTTGAGAACTGCTGGTCCACAGGCACAATCTTCTCCCCCTGCAAGGTGACATAATAATGGATCTGGCTGAGCATCACCAGCTGATGGAGGCTGAGGTAGCCACACATGTGAATGTAAATAACCTAGCAGGAGTAAAAGTACTGTAGAGAGATACCTGTGTCCAGCCTCCTGGGATCAGACTACTAACACAATGGTCCCACAGGAACTGGAATTTCCTCTGGAGTCTCAGGCAGCCATAGGAAGAACTTGTCTCCCAAGAAGAGTGGTCACACAGTTCTGACATCTTGTGGGACCACCTTGCAGAGAGACCGGAGCCCAGACCATGAAGGATGGGATGAGACCTTAACCAGGATTGCTTAGTAATACATACCAACCGTATGTCCTGCATCTCAACTTAAACCTCAGATGAGCACTCTTAAGATAGATTCAGGGAAGTCACTAGAACTCTTTGCTCTTCTCAGTGTGGCCACACAGACTTAATCTCCTTTCTTTGCTTTTCACTATTTCTTGTCTCTATTGAGGACAGTGCTCAAGCCCAGCTTGTAAGGGTCACCAGGGCCTTTGCTCTGACCTGAACAACTCCAGTCACAGGAAGAGTGTGCTTATATATAGACTCATTGCATTCTACTTCTCCACACAGCTACCAACCCAAACAGTTTTCTAGTTCCACCATCCTAAACACACCGTGGAAAGCATGAGCAACCACTGTCAGGACTGTGTTCAGAACGCCGCATTGGTGGGCCCTCAACCTGCGCTCAGCTTCTAACCAGCTGCAGAGCTTGCAAACATCATCCGATCTTTTCTGCACTCATTTCTCTTCTCCGCTCAAATGGAAGGAACTGGAGATGCTTAGAGTCAGTCTTGGGTCTAAACTTCCAGGATTAGAACGAAGACTCTCCGGTGCAGGAGTCTGAAATGCTTTTCCTCTGGGCTGGACGGGAAAGCTGTGCTCTGTTGCCCACCAGGAAAACGAGGCTAGGGATTCTGAAGAGCTACATAATGACTTAATGGGCTTTAAAGCGGGCAGCTGGGTTTTAATTTTCTCTTACAGCAGATTCCCTGGGGTGAAGTGTACTTTACAGGGATAATAAGCACACAGGATATTTCAACTGCCGCAGGATATCTTATTTGGGAATCAGGTTTAATTCGAATTCCCCTACTAGGTTTTACTATCAGAATAAAAGAAAAAGCCCCCAAAGGAATGTTTATAGAGAGTTTAAATCTGTTGGAATGTCAAAAGTATCTAAGAGTTAAGCATCTGTAAATATTTAAGGGGTGAAATCAAATACTACTAAATGGCAACACTTTTATATTAAACTGTTAACAATATGGTCTAATGACTCAAACTTTAAAGAAAGTTGAGGTAAAGACCTGAGGATACCGCTAAGTGGTGGAGCACTTACCTAGCATGCATAAGACACAGGTTCGACAAGGCAGTGCATTGATTTCCCACTGAAGCACACAATATCATATGTATGGTGGCATTGGCTTGTAATCCTAGCACTCTGGAAACAGGGGTAGAAAGGATCAGGAGTCCAAGGTCCCTTTCAGTTACATAGCAAGTTCGAAGCTGTACTGGCTGGTTTTGTGTGTCAACTTGACACAAGCTGGAGTTATCACAGAGAAAGGACTTTCAGGTGAGGAAATTCCTCCATGAGATCCAGGTGTAAGGCATTTTCTCAATTAGTGATCAAGGGCGGAGGGCCCCCTGTGAGTGGTACCATCTGTGGGCTGGTAGTCTTGGGTTCTATAAGAGAGCAAGTTGAGCAAGCCAGGAGATGCAAGCCAGTAAGAAACATCCCTCCATGGCCTCTGCATCAGCTCCTGCTTCCTGACCTGCTTGAGTTCTAGTCCTGACTTCCTTTTGTGATGAACAGCAATTGGAAGTGTAAGCTGAATAAACCCTTTCCTCCCCAACTTGCATCTTGGTCATGATGTTTGTGCAGGAATAGAAACCCTGACTAAGACAGAAGCCATCTTTCTCTCATAATTTCTTGTCTCCAAAAAAGCAACGTACTACATGTGTGAAGTGGATCATACAGACCATGCTGAAGAGGCCCTGGTTAACTTTAGTAAGAACCAGGCCACACAAATGAAATGTTCTTACCTGAATTTTGAGCATCCGGCTCCCTGAACTCCAGCAGATATGTCGAAGCTCTTGCTCACTGTAGCTGTTTTTACATGTGCAGCAGATGTTTTGTTCACAGCTTCTTAGTTAATCTTCTCAGTAGCCCTGAAAAGCAGCGATTGTTTTCTCTAAGATACAGGAATGGGAACAGAGGTTCCCCAAAAATGTGTGTGCTGTAGAACTATGTTTTCCTCCAAATTCCAGAGAAGAGAGCCAGATATGGAAAAAGGCCCCCACCACTCAGGAACTCATTCTGATTTAGGGTATTCAACTCTAAGGAGCTTCCTGCTTGCCCTCCCTCCATCCCTCACAGCAGTTTCTGGTAGAGATGGGAACAGAAAAGGATGAATTTATTTGTGACACGGTCTCATCTCCTTGGTCCTATGCTGCCTTCCCCTCTAGGCTAAATTATAAAGTCCCCATTTCTGGCTCTTTTAGAAACCGTTTTCAAAAGACATCTCTTTAGGAATGGAATTGCAAATAAAAACACGATTTTAGTAAGAAAGAGTAAAGCAGAAAGATTGCTTTTACATCAGCACACGCCATTTCTAATCATCTATGTAGAAGGATCTTTTTAACACCTCCTAAGTGCCTCTTCAAGACCTCAGTGACATGAGATAGCTACTGCTTAATTTGTTCTGGCAGAAAAATGAACTCACTGTTACTGAAAATATGTTTTCTCTCACCAGGTCCTATTCAGGTCACTGAGTGGCTTTTCACTGGTAGAGGAAGTAGATATTTACCGACAATGAAACATTATGGGGAGGAGGGGAAAATCATCTTGCTGTCTGTGGCATTTGCAAAATGCAAATCCCAGTCAATTTCTAGACGAGGCCATTGCAACACTTCACATTTCTGCAGTTGCGCATCCATACGATTTTTTTTTTTTAAAGCAAAATGAATGAAGAGCCTGTGAAACAGACGGAGCAAACAACCGTGAAGAGCCAACTTGAAGCAGCTTCAGCTTTAGTGACTGAGAAAATGCCATCTTTCTCAGAGATGCTCTGAATATAGAGAAACAATGGGTTGTCTGTTAGCACATGTGTAGCTCCCTAACACAGCAGGGGCTGGGCACAAACAGTTGAGAAGCTGACTAAGGACACAGCACCCACAGAGGTCAGTGGGTGTGCCCAGATTACACAGGGACAACCTTGTTTATTCCCTTTCCTTCTCTCACAGAGATGAGCAGAGTAAGCTAAGTGTGTGCTTAGAATATGGTATAGGAGAAAAGAAAGTTCTTCATTATTCTTTTGGAAATAAGGAAGGGTAACGTTCAGTAGCTGGAGAACCTTTCACTCCCTGCAATTTGGCAGCCCAGCCGAGATGCTGGCTTTCTTTCTACAGGTGAGATTACATCCTGCTGGCTTCACAGAGTGGACAGAGAGGACTAGTGTGTGAAAATGAAGATCTCAAAGGTTTACTCGAGTTCTGGTGTTTGTTAGAAGTCCTTTCTTTAGCTAAAATGAGACATCTCCGTAAGCCTGCCCAGCAACCACAGAGCTTACATGCTGATCACTCCCTGGACAGATTTCCAGACTGGAATGATGGACAGTTTTAATAAAGAATTCTGACTTCTTGGGTGTTGTCATTGTCTATGCAGAATAGGAATATCTGGTTATTTGCCACGAATGCCTGCATATATGATGGGAAACAGCAGTAGTCACTCTCACACTAATGTTCAAAACTGCAACATAGGGACATGGGATAGCTCGGTCGGTAGAGCTCTTGGTGTGGATGCATGAAGAACCGAGGAAGCACTCACAGACCAAAGCTAACAGCTGGCTGTGGAGGCATGCATTTCTAATTCCAGGCCTGAGGAGGCAGAGATAGACATATCCCTGAGGCCTGTTGGCTAGTCTGGTTAGCCTACTTGGCAAGTTTCTGGTCAGTGAGGGGCCCCATCTCAGAAAACTAAGGTAGACAGCTTCTGAGAACTTGAAGAAGGATAGAGGAGACTGTCTTCTGGCCTCCACATAGGAATGAGTACATACATACATACATACATACATACAACACACACAAAGTAATAAAATAAATGTATATTTAGTTTATAGGCTTTAAAAATAAACTTTATTATAAAAAAAACCCTTGAAAATAAAATAAGTAAAATATACTTCTAAAAAGAAAATAATTCCAGAGTCAACCCCATTGATGACCTTCATTAGAGGTCACTGTTTTGAAGCGTCTTCAGAAGCTGAGGGGAAAACTTCAGCCCAAATGAGGTGTGGTCAGTTCCTTCGCAAGCTCTCCATCTTTAGATCAATTTTAGCCTTCCTTTTTATTTTTTCCCCTCCTAAAGATGGACTTTATGGAGACTCATGGAGATGGCTGGGTGGTACAATGTCTCAGATTTACAATTTGTAATTAGACTGTGGCCTTCACGTCGGTCCTGGAACTACAAGCAGCAAGCTCATGACGCAACACTTCATCATGAGTATGTGTCTTGACAGCTTTAGAACATGGAGCCCCGTGCTGAGATATGATTGCTTTGTGAGAGATTTGCAAGGAAGGCCACATGCCACAGGAGGACTGTTAAATGAGGAGATAAAGGGCGAGGCTGCTCGGGATGAGGAGAGAGCTTGATGCCAAACGAGCAGATGTGCAGCTTGCAGACAGCCTCTGTGAGCTCTGCCTTGCACACAGTAGCCGTTCCTCTCTGTCCAGTCATGCTTTGTTGTTCTGGTCATTTGCTTCCCTAGAGTTTGTATGTGTGAGGGCATAAAGATTGATTGCAAATGTGAGGGTTTTTTTTTCTTGTTTTGTTTTTTGTTTTAACTAACAATCACTGAGCAAGTGTGTGATGGGCACCATAGGAACACCTTGCCTAGCCTACTATAGCCCTGTGTTGTGTGATTTTTTTTTTTTTTTTGAGGCAGGAACAATTGAGCACCCACTCACCTTATAAAATACACCAACGGCAGAAACAAAGAATAGATCCCATGCAAACTTAGCTTAGTGGCTCAGTAAGTTTACCTAAGGTGACTTACAAGAGCATGGGTGACTGACACACTGAAGAAAACACTTCCCTTTCCCAAGCAAGCATTAACTGTCTGTATATCCTTGGGAAGGGATGGGGCCTTGTGGGTGACTTCCAGTCCCTTAGCAACAGTTAACTGTCTATAAATCACTGGGGGAGCAAAATGGCCTTGTTAGTTTGGTAATGAGGCCCGAAATCCATTAAGTTTAGGACATAGCTGAGGGAGGGATTGGAAGCCCTTCTCCTGTTTAGATCAAACACACAAAATGGAGAAGGGCCGGCTCTTCAGGATTCACAGCCTTGGGTGTTCCTCATCTTTCCATTGGGATTCTCCTCCAGGAGGAATATAGAAATCGCCGTTGAAGTCTTTGCTGTACACTGAATGAGAATCCTCACCATCCATAGAACAAGCATTCTCAGAGGCCACCAGATTCCCTAATGGGTTCAGCCTTTTTTGATACCTGTGTTGTCACTGTAATGTCCAGTAGTATGTATTCAGAAAAGCCCTCCAAAGTGTAGCTCCTCCACGAGTGTAATAGTCAGAATAGCCTAGGTTATTACACAGTAACAAGCAGGACATAGACACTGTTACTATCACACATTGGGAATAAATCATTTTCTTTCTTGAGTCTTGGGACAAGAATACAAAGGGAAGCCTGACAGACAGGAGAAGACTAAAGCTTAGAGAGGTGAATTAACCTAACCGAGATCATGTGGCTGGCAAGTGACTTCATCGGGATCCAAATCTCTATTAGCCCACTCCTAAGGCTATGTCCTTAATCAGACACTGACCTGTGCATCTGAGCAGGTTCCCAACCATACAGTGTGTACCTTACAGAGCTGATACACTCTATGAGGATGTCGCAGGAGCCATAAGCCCATCTGAACATGATTGCTGTGACTAGTTTTCTTGGTTTTACCCAGGACTAGCTCTGTTCTCCTCAGTGGCCAGATCTGTATTAATCCTATAATCATCTTTAAGCCTCCAACATCTTGTTTCCCAGCTTTCTCCATAGCCAGAGGGAGGCTGAAAACACGCCTTTTGTGAAAAAGCCTTAACATCTGCTGCCGAAGGGCACTAAACCATCTGGATCATCAGCGAAGTATAGACTCACTTCTAAAAGACAGAGATTGATTTGAGCATCGTTTTCCTACATAAGCAACCCAGGGAACTGATAATCATGCTGTGAGTAAAAGCACTTACTACAAATTATTACCTATGTAATTATCCACAACTTCCTTGAAGTGGGCAGCCTGAGGCTAGTCTTAGAAAGTACCCCTTCTTTAGAAAGTATTAGGAGACTGAAACTCTTCAGTAAGTTATCAGGCATCCGTCAGTGTCTCATGGCAAGGGTATTGCCACCCTATGCCTGTCTCTCATGTAACAAAGTCTTCAATGGTTATGGTTTAGGTACAGAATAGCTGGGCCAGGGGATTTCAGATGGATCTCTCCACCTACCTCCTTTTAAAAATAGCACACTTAAAAATAATTACATTTCTTTTTTGCAAGTGGAAGGTTTGATGTACCTAAGTAGATTTTTTTCTTTGTTTGGAGTTCATGGATTTCTCACACATGGTCTTCCTATGTCTCAGACTGGCCTTGAAACTGTGAGCCTCTTGCCTTTCATCCCAAGTTCTGGGATCACAAGTGTGCACCACCCCATCTGACTTCTGATTTATCAAGCAAAACCAGGTCTATGTGGTGTGTGCAGGGTGTGATGTTTCTTTTCTAGCACCTCTAGACTGCTTTTCAAGCTTCAAGATGGCTCATCAAAGATTGGTAACAATACTTAAAGGAGCAAAGTAAGCAGTCTTGACAAGTCTAAGAAGAGGCCTAGACAGGCCCAGAGGGGTTTGGTTGTCTACAAGATTAGTCCCCTTGAGTCGATCCTATCTCTAATTTATCTTGGTGGCAGTGTCTCTTGTGAATACTGAAGATATTGAATGAACCATAAACTTTGCTGCAAAGGAGGTCCTCTTGGGCCCATTCTTCCTTAACATTTATCTTGCTGGTGGCAGCTACAAGTGTGAAAGCCAGCCTGGAAGCCTGGAAGTTGGAATTGTGTTTACCTGCTCCACATGTATGTAAACAAGCTACTCTATACACCACCATGACTGGAGTATATAAGGCACTGTGGAGAACCAGCTCAAGGGCAGTGAGGGGCAAGCTTTCTAGGGGAGTCCTGATACCATGATGATGTATGGAGAGAGCAGAAAGACCTGCACTCATACAACCAGCATCTTACAGACTCCCTGATCCTCAGTCTGTGTTGTCTATAACTACTGCTTATATGATCATATATGATGATCATCTCATTCTCTTTAAACTCCTGCAAGGTAGCATCTATGCATGAGAAAGCTAAGATTAAGTTGTTTGAGTGAGTCACCAAATAGCAGGCTCTAGATCTGAACCCTGGCCTGATCCATGCTCTGATCCACCAAGGAAAACTTGGGTCAGAGAACACAAGAGGTCAGGAAACTGATGATCAACCAGTCACCCTATAGGTTTTCATCTCTGTCCTCAGAAATTCCAGTCAGAGACCAATAGGATACCCTGCTAGCCTGCACCTCTGTCTTCTTTTAAGTGCATGCACCAAAGGATGAGCTAAAGTCATCACATGCATCACCTTAAGTCACAGGTTTGATTCTTTAACTACTAAGTTCATTATTGTTATGGACACTTGGGGACAAATATTTTGGAACTATTACTATGGAAGGCTTTAGAAAGATTTTCTGGTGATACAAGAAAATGCAACTGAATAGTGTAGAGGAGGAATCCATTTGTCTCTACGAAAAAGCCAACATTAAAATCTTCCCTTTCCACATTTCTGCCAACTGTACCTTCATAACTGGCTGGAGGCCCACCCAAAGGTGACCTTCTCCACTGCAATCTGGTTTCCAGACACAATTACTCAGGAGATTCAGCAGATGTGCCTCTCCAGAAACAATAGTCCATTGGAGAATGACTGCTGAGAGACAGGGCATTACTCAGTAGGAGTATAGACTCAGTTCTTTGTGTCTGTGTCACAGGTAGCCCTCCCCGTATCTCTTTAATGCATCTAAATTTATAAGCTGTATTTTCTTTTCCATGGTGGTTTTGGTGGGTTAAAGAGAGTCTCTAAAACTCATATCTACCCAGAACCCCTGAATGGGGCCTTACATGCAAATAAGGTACTTGTAGCTAAAACATGTAACGATGAAGTTACGTTGGAGTGGTATAAGACCTGATGCAATGGCCAGTGTCCCAATATGAACAGGAGAGAATGTGCAGAGACGTGTAGAGAGGCAACTACAGAAGCAGAGATTCCTGCCCAGGAGAGAGGCCAGGCGCAGAGTATCCAGGCTTTGTAAGGGCAGTGGAAGAGGCAGAAGGCTCTTCCTCAGGGAACTTAGTGGGTCACTACTGTTTCCAGCTGCCTGGCTGGTGGCGCTTCTTAGGGCATCCTCAGAGCATTGATGCCCACTTACTTTTATTGCAGTTTCCTGACCCAACTCTCCCACAAGCACCTCCCTGGCCCATCTCTGTCAACAGAGTTGTCCTCTCCAAACATGGACAAACCTCTCAACACTCTATGTCTTGGAAGTTCTGATTTCTAGGTTTTTATATGAGAACATTTCTTAATGACTGAACCACCTGGAAACATCACAATGACCAAATGCTAGAAAATGGCTGAATATATCGTCATACACCCACACAGCTGAGCATCATGAAGCTGTTAAAATTATGTTTGTGAACTTGCAACTTGAGGAGAGAATTGGTGCATAATAAGACAGAACAAAGCAACTCCATGTAATATGATTCTGATATCTCTCTCTCTGTGTGCATGTGTATACACACATATGGACTAAATCTCATAATTCAGGCAATCTCTGAGGAGTTATATGAATGTTTGTCTAATCTTTTTATATATGTCCTCATTTCTAGAAATAATTTTGTTGTGCTCATAACAAGCAAACAATTGATCTTATTCAGATATCCAGAAGTCCTCCAATACTGCAGCTTCTAGGCTATCTTGCACTGTGGCTCAATTGTCTCCTGGAATTGTCCAGATACAGAGCCCTGGAATCTATAAATGCTCTACCTCTCCTATCAGATTTGAAGATGAGATTAAATTAAAGAGATGGCACAGTAATGCTAGAGCGTTCATGTGGGTTTCGTGAAGAAACATCTGGCCTGGCAGCTTCTAGAAGATGGACGAGACAGAGGCAGATTCTTCCTGGAGCCTCTAGAAGGACCACAGCTATTTTAACAACTAAGCCATTCTGACTTCTGATCTCAGGATTATAAAAGAGTCTATCTGTGTCATTTGAGACACTAACTTCGCAATCATTTGTAGCAGCTGTCCCTAACCAATAAAAAGACCAACACTCGACACAAAGTCCTTAAAATTTGATTTACTCAAGGTGTTTCTTCCCAATCATTGTGAGCTAAATTGTGTCCCACTAGAAGTGTGTGCTGAAGTCTAGTCTCTAGGACCTCAGAAAGAGCCAGCCATTCAACAGTAGAGTTTTTGCAGAAGCAAGCAAGTTAAAATGGGCTCATTTTATGACTGGATCCTTTCTAAGAAGGGAAGACCAAAACGCAGAGACAGATACACATAGAGAGGATGCTGTGAAGAGAGACAGGCAGAAGTTCCTGCAAAGATGAGAGAGATCTGAGTAAGGTCATCACAAGCTGGGGCCACTGGAAGCTGGAAACAGCAGCTGCTTTCCCTACTGGTATCAGCGAGAACAGGACTTTACTGATCTTTTAATCCAGAAATGCAGGGACCAAAATGGAGCAGAGACTGAAGGAAAGGCCATCTAGTCCAACTTGGGATCCATCCCATGGGTGGGTACCAAACCCTGACACTATTATTGTGACAAGCCACTTCTTAGTTGTCATCCCCTCCTCCCAATGCTCATGTCTCACTGCCCATTTTCATGTCACCTCTGATGACATTCTCTTTCTTCAGAAAGGCCCTGGTTCTCTGCATTCTGGCAACAGCATGCTCTTTATTAGTCCCAATTAGTGAACAAATCATATTGTGTCATATCGAAAGAACAATTTTTGTGTTTCCTTCACCTTTGCCCTTAACTAAATTGCAAACTCCTTAGAGACTATTAAGGAAGACCATTTCTTTCCTCACTTTTAAAAAGTGTTTAGCATAGAACCTGACATACAGCAAACTAAAATATTGTCAAATATAGCACGTCTCAAACATAGTGTTAAGTAGAGGTTTCAGCATTAAATTCAGAAGTCTGAACACTAAAAGCTGACAAATTGTCTGGAGGCTTAGATTTCTTTTTTTAAACCTACTTTAAATAAGGGTTCTTTAACACTTATTAAACCCCGCCCACCACCCACTAGAGGTAGTGGGGGAAAGGTTAATAGGGCAAAGGGGGATGTGGACCTGTTTAAAAATAGTTCTTTAGGGGCGATTCTGATCTTTGTTTTCAAGATACCTGCAGTCCAGTCTACTAGCAAACCACCAAACATGGATCAGCAGCAGCAGTCCAGTCTACAAGACAAACACCGCACTTGAATCAACAGAGGCAGCTCGATTGGCAGACATGAGTCCACAGAATTGGAAAGAAGCCACAGGTATATCATGAGAAGATCTTTGGTGCATTTTCTTTCTACAAAGTCATGACAAGCAAAGATCAGCAAACACAGCACAAGGCAAATCGATGCCAGAGCCTAGTCAGTGAAGACTAACAAAGCAGGACAAGGTGAACCAATGCTTCTTCACACTGTCTGTAGGGTTGTATTTATTCTCTCTAAACATCACACATCCCTTTATATGTCTGTTTCAGCAAAAAATCCTCTCACCTGTGTCTATCCCAACAAAAACATCCTTTCTCCTGTTTGCCCCAGCAAAACATCATACAGCTTAACTGAATCTCCAAGGAAACCAGAAATTCCCATTTCAACTATCATTGGAAATTTTCTTTCTTTTTGTCACTTTACATTTTTTTGTCATGGTTTGAATTGAAATGGCCCCCATAGGCTATAAGGAGTGGCATTATTAGGAGGTATGGCCTCAGAGGAGGCATGGTCTTGTTGGAGGAAGTATGCCACTAGAGGTGGGCTTTGGGGTTTCAGATGCTCTGCCAGGTCCAGTGTAACTTTCTCTTCCTGCTGCCTTTAGATGAGGATGCAGGACTCTCAGTTACATCTCCAGCACAATGCCTGCTTCCACAGCTCCTTGCTTCCTGCCATGATGACAGTGAAGTAAACCTCTGAACTGTAAGCTAACCTCAATTAAATGTTTTCCTGTGTAAGAGTTGCATGATCATGGTGTCTCTTCACAGCAATAGAAACCCTAACTCAGACAGTCACTAAGTTTTAATTACAGTTATTCATCACTTAATCTTGGCAGCACACTCTGAGAACTGTCATCAAGCTATTTGCCACTGTGCAAATGCCACAGAATATACTTGCAAAAAGTTAGGTAGTCCAACCTACTGCATACTCAGGCTTATGATACATCCCAGGCTATAATTTGTGGCTCCTGAGATAAAAACTATATAGAACATTATTTTATGGATTATTGTGGGCAATTCTACTATGTTCAACCTATGGGGCATTAAACAGATCCAAATACTGAAAATATACAGTAAACATAGCATATAAAATTAAAAGATGCTATGTCTATGCAAGCATTTACCATGAATAGAGCTGCACTGGGTGGGTTGGGAGTGGGGTACAGAAGAAGACCTGGGCTGCACAGCACCACCTTATAATCATGATGTAATTATACTTTATTGCATTATAGTATTAACTGAATGTAACTACTTATAAATTTGAAACTTTTAAAAAACTATTTTGTTTGTAAAAGCATTGTATAAAATGAAAATTTGCAGCTATGAAAAATATTTCCTTTGGGCACCATTATTTTATAAGCTTTCCTTTGTGTTTATAATTTTTTGCTTTTCAAGTTCCTTATAATAAAAACCAAGACACATGGGCTGGAGATATAGCTCAGCTAAGTGGGTAGAATGTTTGCCTAGCAGGCACAAAGCCTGAGTCTGATTCCCAGCACCACATAAAACTGGGCATGTTGCTACTCCAATAATCTAGCGCTCAGCAGGGCTATCCTCAGATGTATACCAAGTTCAAGGCCAGCCTGGGATATGAGAAGACACACACACACACACACACACACACACACACACACACACACGGAGAGAGAGAGAGAGAGAGAGAGAGAGAGAGAGAGAGAGAGAGCATGAAGAGGTTATTAGTCCAGCCCAACTTGGCCATTTTACATGCCAGAGAGGCAGAGAACACCATAATTACCCAGTAAAAGAATCTAGACACTCCACCCGGGGCTATAGGCCTAGAATCTCCTGGAGAGTTGTTACTAGATTTTGGTGGCAGCCAATGATGGCAAGAGTCACCATACACACTCATTCTGGAAGAAAAGAGGTGTAGACACACAGCATGCTGCCTTCTTTTGGCTTCTATGGCTCTCAGCCCCCTGAACGATGCTGCCCGCATTCAGAGAAATTCTTTCTCTTCCCAGTCGCTATCCTATATGTTAATACTCCCTGGACGTGTGCTCACAGACCCTCATAGGTATGGTTCATCACTCTTAGACATTTGTTAATCCACTCACACTTTCAATCAAGATCAAACACTACAGCTCGGAATGAAGGAAAGTATTTGAAGGGAAAGCACCACTCTGATACCGGCATGCAGACCACTGAGAGGACGGTGTGCAACACTAGTATTAACTGTGTGTATCTGGGAAAAGTAGTCTGTTTTCCAAACAGCGTGGCTCTGTCTTTGCAGCGTGACAGTTAAGCAGGATGACCGGCATTAGGAGCTATGTCCTCTGTGCTGTCTCTTCCTCCTGTGTGCCACAAGTCATGTCATCATAATCGTCATTTGTCATCTTCTGCTGCTTGTTTCTTCTGTTGTTTCTCTTCCCCTCCAACTTCCTCCTTCCTTTTTGAGACAGAGTCTCACTATGTATCCCTGGCTGGCCTGGAACTTGATATATAAACCAGGATGGCCTTGAACAGAGGTGAATCTGTCCCTGACTCCAGAGAACTAGGCTTACAGATGAATGCTACCATGCTCAGTTCACATATACTTCCCAAGGGCTCAAAGACTCAGGAATCCTTACTGTAAACAAAGGTCTTCAATCTGTAACCTTATCACTGGCCCAAATTAGATAATTTTCCTGTCTATGAGAACCTTGGACTCTGGCATGGAGTTATCCACTTTATGAATGAAATTTCTTTCAGACATATGCTTGTAGGTTAGAGATGTTTTACTTTATTCCATGGAAGACCTGCTCTGAAAATTGATTCCTTCTATGAGCAAGACTGCCCCAAAATTCTCAAAAGACTCACCATTCTATTTCACATTATGAAATGAAAAATGTCTTGAATTATTTAAGCCACCTAGATATCAACATCACTGTTGGGACCACCATTCTTTCCACTTTGCAAGCAATGTTTTTGCTTTGGCCATAATTGTCTTGGTGTTTAGAAGGATACTGTCCTGCACCAGATAGATCTGCAACCCATGCCATTATTCCTCCTATGAGCATTTGTCAGTGTATACACCTGTGTGTGTACCTGCATGTGTATATGTATGTGTACCAGCATGTGTACATGTGTTTGTACCTGAATGTGTATACCATATGTATGTACATATGCACATATACACAGATGTAAGTGTGTGTGTGCGCTCTCTCTCTCTCTCTCACAGGCCAGAGCTTTACAGTGGGTATCTCCCTCAATCTTCACCCTATGTTTTGAGACAGGTTCTCTCATTGAACCTGGAGTTCACTGATTTGATTTGGGCACACTAGCTCACCAGAAAGCCCCAAGGATCACCCCAACACCAGCACTGTGATTATAGGTGCATGCTGTTGTGTGCAGCTATTTTCCGGGTGCTAAGGATCAAATCAGGTCTTTGTGCTTGTTCACTGACCTCCTACTCCAAGCCTTTTTTGTCCCAGTCTTTTTAGCCCCCAACACAGATTCTTTAACAATGTCTGTTACTTTATTCTTTGGGACTGCAGCAGTGGAAGGGTAGAACATAGCTAATGGCGATCAATGACCAGCTCTGTTATTTCAGCTTTGTAGTTCTTGATTACTTTGCATCTTATTTTTAGGCTAAATAAGCCTCTTTCTGGCAACATTGTCAGGGAGGCTAGAATGAGCAAAACATAAAATAGAATCAGATTGGAGAGAAAATGATGGAATCAAGGGACACAGTGAGCCCAGTGTGTGTAAGGTCGACACCAGCAAAGCATATCATACTAGTCAAGAATCAAAATTTTCTCTAGCAGAGTGAGTACACTCTGAAATTATTACATTGTGTGATATATTTAAACTATAAGCCAATTCTGTAAAGCAATAACATCAGTATGAGGTACTGTGAATTGCACATAATTATAGGCACTGCACTTCTTACTGGCAGTGCAATAGGATTATTTACCCCAAGTCATCACTGCTATAATGTGCTTTTCTGTGATACTATGATGTCACTAGAGGATGTGCATTTTTCAGCTACATTATGATTTTATGAGACCATTGAATGAAACACCATTATACTACATGATCATATTTTAACAAATATTATTGTCATTTTGTTTTCTTTTAGCAAATATATGCTAACACAGAGGGACATATGGAGGAATTTTAATCCAACAACATGACTACTCTGGATGGAATACAGACATATCTTAACCCCAGGAGATAGAGACAAGCAGATCTCTAAGTTCAAAGCCAGCCTGGATTAGAACAAGTTTTAGGTCCAGGCGAGGTGGTACACACCTTTAATACCAGCACTCAGGAGACAGATGATACAGATTTCTGGGGTCCAGTCAGTCAGTTTGGTTGTGTCAGAGACACTGCAGTGGATTGAAATTCATGGCAGTTCAGTTCATGGAGTTCAGAGGCAGTTTTTATAGGAACAGCTTTACAGAGGCAGGTTGCAGAAAGAACAAGCTGACACTGATGAAGACAGACAAGCCAGAGAATGAGAATGAGCCAGAAGATTAGAGCAGATTGCCAGAGTTAGTTTGAGACCAAGAAGAGCAATTGAGTGGGAAGCTGAGAAACGTCAGATTGAATCAGTCAACTTGGAGAGGACTTTGTGCCAGAACAGCTGAGTTGAACAAGCCAGATAGAGTTCAGAAGAAATTTGAAAGGGTGAGCTTACTCAGCAGTAAGCCACCTAGATGCCAATTACATCAAGTGAATAAAAGCACTTTTTTCAGGAACAGAAATTTTTCAATAGAAACAATGTTTTACTCAGCATTGACACAACTAAATGATTGTAAAATGCCTTTAAACTTTCAAATGTTGCAATATTTATCTCTCTGAAGATAAACTGTAGTAGGGTTTTTGGTGCAATGTGCTTGTAAATATGAATGCCACATATGAATGCTTATGGGTGGTCCAGTCTGTGTTTACTACAAAATTCAGGTTGGCTTCATTTGATTGGCTTCATTTTGGTCAAAGGAATATCTTGGCTAGCAGCTTTCTTTTCACTTAAACCCAAGAGGCCCTTGCTCAAGGATGCATGGTAGAAACCTCACTGCCTTGGTCCTTGACTGTGGTACTCCATGAGAATGCACCATTGAACACCACACCCTTAAGCACACTATTCCTCAATCCAGGATTGTAAATTCCTTCTACTGTTTCTAGGGTCCACATGCAAGCAGACACATTTATCAGTGTGAGTAACCCCCAAGGGTAGACAATGTTGCTGCTTGCCATTATGTTCCTAACCCAAGAGATGGCTATTGGCAGCTGATTCAGTGTTGCTGGTCTGAGCAACCTATGGTCTAGAGATTTTTCTGAAGAGAGAGGTAGCTGCAGAGCAGGGACAGGAAAGCACCTTTCCAGGTTGCCACACTGAAATGCAGAATCTTGATTTCAAACCTCGCCTTTTGTGTAATAATACATCCTAATGAGGATGTCCAAGTAGGAAGACAGAATCTACAGCATCTGATGGCTTCTTAACTTGGCAATATCTATGCATCTGGACATCTGATTATGGGCTTGTATTTTTAGGCTCACCGTGGGTGCCATAAACATTCAAGGAACTGAATATGGTTTTAAAGAATCACTCCCCCCCACTAACAAGTTTTTTTCTGTGAAGAGTTAAGTGGATAGGAAATACCTCCATGCATAATGTATGACAGGAAAGGAAGTCTGCAGTCTGGAGACTCCATAATCTGCACCAGGGTTTTCTTCTAGTCCCCATGATGATGCAATAGGGAGGTACTCTGGAAAAACTAAGATTCAGTGACATTAAGCAATTTGTTCCAGGCCACAAAACTAGAGCTTCAGTTAACTTTAGTTGCACAATAAACTGCCTTAAATTGAAAGTGACTTAAAATAGCAATGATAGATTTTTTTTTTTCTTGTCTAGAGGGTTGGGCTGGGCTGCAATGCTGCCAAGTCTTCTGGCTGGGTGGGCAGCAGAAGTCAGCTGGAGACAGGGCTGGGAAAGAAGGTTCCCAGAGTGCCTTTCATTTGTGTCCAGCTTGCTGTTGAAGGGGTTGAGAATGGTGATCTTCCCCCCAATACTGTCTTTGCTGGCTACCACTGTGCATTCTTGCCATTTTAAATCCAGCCTCTTCTCCTGTTCTTTGGCTCACTGCCCACCACCTGATGTCTTTTAATACTATACACTCAGCTTACTCACATGCAACGTAACCTTGAATGGTTACTTAACCTAAGTCTCAATTCCCCATTTACAGAATGAAGGTACAGCAGCGCTCACATCAGGGTGCTCCTTAGTGTTTTCAGTAGCAATGCATGAGTGTTTGGCTCCAGGTTGGCACTTGATTACTATTAAAATGACTGCCCAATTCACATGGTATTACTTGTATGCATATAATCTCAGGGCTGACCACTTATTTATATATTTGGGATATTCCTAGCTATCATCTATCTATCTATCTCTATTTCTCTCTATATGTATGTATGTATCCATCTATAGCGAGAACACATATATAAACAGAACAACAATTAAAAAAATAAGATGCCATGCATTTGAGTGGGAGGTAGAGGGGAGGGATTAGAGAGAGAAAAGGGAAATGATGTGATTATGCTTTATAAGTTAAAAAGCAATCATATAAATGATTCCCTGTAGAATCAAGGAATGCATGTTGATTGTCAGGCAGAGGGAGTGAACCACTGTCAGTTTTTCAGGTGACCCCCAAGCTTGCAAGGATTGGAGTGGGGAAGTAGCTTCAAAATATGGGATTGGAATTCTAAGACAGCAGCTCTGGGCAAGTGGAAGACCATGACACTGCAGGAGCCTTCTTTCTCTTCTGGAATCTTCAGGAAATTGCATGTCATCCTTGGGCAGGAGCCAGGCCAGTGTGTGTTCCAGTTTCTGCCTCAAAGTTCCTCTATTAGTTTTAAGATTCCATCTTGGAGTTCTTAGGTCCTTGCTTTTCCACACATGGAAATTGCTCCAGTGCTCCACCAGTTTTCAGGACCTAGGTGGGGCATATCTTTGCCCCATAGGTCTGGGTCAGATGAAGCTGAGAAGAACTTAATAGGTGGCTTTTGACGATGTGCTCTGGACTGGCAGTTTTACTGCTTGCTGCCAGACTTGTGATCTCCACTGGCTCAGGCCAGTTTGGGTTTGTGGACAATGAACAAGGAATTCTGTGTGCCTGCATCTTTCCTGCAGGAGTGCCAGTCCCTGGGATCCCTCAGGGAAAAAGCCCTAGGGGTTCGGGTGGGGAGGCCCGGGTTTTCGAGCTGGAATGGGGATGTTCTAGGTGCCAAGTCAGCAGCAGCTCCAGAAGGTCCCTGACACAACTGGAGTGTCTTCCAAACTAGGAAGCATTTGAGTCTAGGCCGAGGAGCCCAGGAATCTCCGGTCCTCTCTGAGCTAAGGGAAACAGGCAGTGTCCTCTCTTGTTCATCTGGGTCTCTGAAGGACTGTTTTGGTTTTGTGGGTGCTGGAGAGCAAGGGAGACAAAAAGTGCCTTAGGACACTTTCTTTAGGGAAGGGAAAGCACACAGACCTGGGCAGCTGTTAATGTCTGTGAAATGGGTCAGGAGGGAACCAGAGCAGGTGGAAGCTGCTGCTTGACAAGTGATTTCTTCGTGGTTCCTTGGTGTCACTGGGCTTTGAGGAGGCCCTGTGGGGGAAGGGGAGGAGTCATATGTGTGGATTTCCATCCCAGTCCTGGCCTCTGCTCTTAGTCTACAACTTTGGGTAAATTGTTGAAATTCTCCAAGCCTTTCTCCCATCTGAACGGTGACGGGAATGGGCACGCTATCTTTTAAATACAGAAATGAAAATAACTCTGGGTCGTGCTGACCCAGCCCAGAGCGTGGCTTTCAGTGAGAGGTAATTTTCTTTATGACTTATGATTGATGCTGAACTGAGAAGGGGGACAGAGTCAGTAATGCTTCCAACTCTGTCCCTGTTGATGGTGGCCCCCTGTGTGCATGCTGCCTCTGTCCTTCTGCTCCCCCCAAAGCCACCAGGGGGTCTGGGGAAAGTTCCGGAGCCCCACTGCTTCCAGAACCCACCATTGGTGACATTAGAAAGTATACTGTTTGAAAGCAGTAAGGCTTTTCCCTTCTGTGTACGCATGTAGCTTGCTTTGTTTGTTTGTTCGTTCGTTCTGGTGTGAGATAAATACTTACAGAGGTGTGTTGTGTGTAACTTTAAAAACCTGCTTTCTCCTTTGCCTGGGACCAAGGACTGTGCTCTCTGCTTAGCACAGGAGCATTAGCAACCAACCCCCAGCCTGGGAAAGCTGGGAGCTGCTGTCTGTGCTCTACCTGCCCCCTCTCAGCTTCTCTTTTGTCCCCCCCTCCCCCAGCTAGCTTTGCCAAGCTGCCATCACTGACCCAGCTTCTTATCTCTACCCATCTTTTCTCTGCAGAATGAAAAATACCAGACAGCTTTATTATTTTAGAATTTGCCTACTAGCTGGGCACAGAATCTCCTGCCTTAATCTTATCAACTATCAGCCAGCTCCTACCAACTTTCTTGGCTCCTGCCCACTCTCAGTGGAGGTTGCAGGCCCTAGGTACCCCAAGGCCTTATGTGACTGCTGATTCCAGTCATTCCAGTGCATGAATGTAAAAGCCCTTGCTCTTCCCTGCGTCTCTCTTTGCTTCTCCTGAGACCTGGAAGTCCCACCTGTCCCTTCTGTCCAGCAATTGGCTCCAGACCTTCTTTATTGACACAATCAAGAACCAATTAAGGAATCAGCACTTCCCCCTACAGAGGTATAAGAAAAAAAAATTTAAATTCCAACACGGACAACTTTTATTAATTAAAATACCCTTTAAGAGAATTAATCAAAATGCAAATTGGAACACCCTTGGAAAAAATGCAATATGCTGACTTGTGTTAACATATGAAGTCTGTGCAGTGGCAAAGACATTTTTGTGACTGGATCTTGTCAGTGTGTGCTCCAGGCCGGCACAGGCACAGTGGGACTCTCCCTAATGTGATGTCAGCATTCTTAGCTGGATGCTTATCTATTCATTTCTTTTTATATGTCTGGCATAATAAAATAAATCCATTTATAGACTAATGTAAAGAGGAATTCTAGCAGTCTCATTTCACAGCCTAAGAAATAAATGAGATTCGAATGACTCAAGAGAGTGCAAGAAAGCTTGCTGACTTTCTACCAATTCATTCTCCAGCAAACAATCTAAACAAGCAGCAAATAGCATGACCAGATATTTTAAAACTGATTTGTCTTTGGGGAAGCATATATGCTTTAGAGGAAAAACCACCCTGAAATTCACAGAGCAAGACAGTGAGAAAAGCCATTACTATTGCCTAAGAGCATAAGATTACCACCTCTTATTGGCATCAAGTACTCAGGGTAAGCAGATGTAGCTGATAATTTTTTTAAAGAAAGCATGACTCATTTAAAGGAGGTGAACCAGTCAGCTGGCAATGTTGTCACAACAATGTATCTGGCCTTCCTTACATTGTTATCATTTTGGCTCACAGTTTCAATGATTTCAGTCCACAGGAGGTTGACAATATTGTTTTGGACCCTAGGCAAGACAGGGTTTCATTCATGGTGGTGTAAAAGCATAATGGAACGGGACTGCATATCTTATGATGGACAGGAAGGAGAGAGGAAGTAGATGGGAGAAAAGAGAGAAAGGGGTGAGGGAAGGAAGAGAAAGGACAGAGGAGAGAAGACAGGAAGAGACTGGGACATACGACAAGAAATATCCCCTAATGGCGCACCTCCCCTTCAACTAGACCTCACCTGTGAAAGGTTTGTCCCCTCCAAACAATGTCATCATCTTAAGAATTCAACAGTGAAACAGGACCCCCAGAGGAGAGATGATGATACCAACCCACCTACAACACTTTTGACCCAAAATTGGTCCTGTCTAAAAGGAATGCAGTGACAAAGATAGAACAGAGACTGAAGGAATGGCCAACTAGTGACTGGCCCATTTTGAGGCCCATCTCATGGGCAGGCACCAATTCCTCACACTATTAATGATGCTATGTTGTCTTTACAGACAGGAGCCTAGCATAGCAGCCCTCTGAGAGGCTCTACTCAGCAGCTGACTGAGACAGATGCTGATACCCACAGACAAATATTGGATGAAGGTCAGGGACCGCTGTGGAAGAGTTAGGGGAAGAACTGAAGGCCCCCAAGAAGATGGCAACACCACAGGAAGACCAATAGTGTCAACTAAACCTGGACCCTTGGAAATTCCCAGGGACTGAGCCACCAACCAGAGAGCATACATGGTCAGGTTCAAGGCCTCCCGGCACAGATGTAGCAGAGGGCTGCCTTGTTTGGCCTTGGTGGGAGAACTAATCCTGCAGAGATTTGATGCACAGGGGTAGGGGGATACCAGGAAGGGGAGGCTGTTCTCTCATAGGTGAAAGGGAGGGAAATGGGGGGGGGGAACTCTGCAAAGTGAGACTAGGAGGAGGGCAACATTTGGTATGTAAACAAATAAACAAATAAACAAACAAATAAATAAGGAATCCATCAATGAATTTAGCCTCTGATTAATTAAGAGAGCTCTCATGATCCACTCTTGGATCCAGCAGCTCTGGACCAAACCTTCAACATGTGAGCCTTTTCGGGATAGTCCATCTCTAAAGCCTAACGGTAAACATGACTACTGAGGTCAACATTCCTAACAGCTTTATTATGTGGAGTTTCATGTAGTAAGTTAAGAACGGTTGAAATAAATTCTAAAGGAATGCTTTTCATATATAGAAAGATGTTTCTAGCACAACAACTCATTAGTATTCACACTAAAAGTAGGGGCTTGGGATGTTAGCAGTAGAACACTTATATATCATGCCCAAGACTCTTGGTATGACCCCAACACTGGTCCCTCAGATCTATGTTGATTTGGGTTAATGCTTAAACTGGTCAGGAAGCTAAGAACCATATTTTTGATGTTAAAACCTGGAGCAGAGTCTAACCTTTTATGCTCTGTTTTCAAGTTCAAAGATTTAGGTAGCAATGACTCAGATTCAAAGGACCATGATCAGTGACTTTTGGATGAAACTGGGACTCCTAAGCATGGCTGAAGAAAAACAGGCACTGATATTGCTCTGCCCGGGGGACACTGCAATACACCTTACACAGAAAAACCTATTTGTCTTTTATTGCACTGACTCAGAATAAGATGAGGTGTTAGCAATGAGAGAGAAGCAGCTAAGTCATCAGATATATTAGTTCCCAAATCCTAACACTTAGCAATTTGTCTTTGAATACAGTTGGGCCTTTCCCCTCAACCTGTGGTCTGATTTTGGATATAAGTCTTCTTTGCATGGCTCAGGCTTGGTTGCTGCTATGGATATTGGATTAGAGCTTTGGGGCTACCTCCTTCTTTATTGAAGCTTCACATTCCATCATTCATCCGTCTTTCAAAAAGCTCTCTTGTCATATCCTGAATGGATTAATTCTCTCATTTATCCATTAAGTCAAGTTATATTTAATATTTAATTTTCTAATGTCTGAGTATAAAAATGTTCAAAGATTGATAAAAGGTTTAAGTGTGAAAGCTTCCATTCTGCAGTCCCTCAGCTGTTCTGGGGATTCCCCCACTATTTGCTTCAAGTTGTGCTTCCCAAAGGTGAAATGAAACCAAAATGAAATGAAACAGAATAACAAAACACTGGGTAAAGTCAGGGAAGGGGAAAGGAAGCCTTTGATTTAGCCTAGAGCAAAAAGTTTGTGAAGAGGTCACGTGACTTTGGTCAAGAAAGTTATTTTGGAGTCACATTTGAAGGACTCTGAATTTCATGCCTGAAGTTTTTATGTCATGCAGCCAGTTGCAGTCATGAATCCTTGAAGGAATTGGAGAGAAAAGGCCTTGTGTTTTCGGTAGTTCATTCCAGCATCAAGGGGGCTGCACTGCAGTGGAGAGGAACTGAAGCCAGAGAGATGGAGTCAGAGGTTTTGCAAATGTCTGGGGCAAGTAAGTGCAGACTGGATAGCCTGGATTAAACAGAGAGGAAGAAGGGAGGGTAGGATTTGGTGACTGATTTACCGTGAAGATTCTTGGCGTTAGAGCCTGGGATCTGCAGTCATAGCATGGTGTCATTGAGACCTAGGGTTTATGGTTGTCAGGAACTGTTTGGTGAGTAACAGTCGGGAACAGGGATAGTATCCTGAAATTGCCATGGTAGTGGCAAGACTGCACAAATGTAAACTAGAATTCAAGTGATGCTTGAGAAAGAACACTTAGAGGGAGAGGAAGGAAGGACAAGTCCTTGGGGGAAATGCACCAACCTCTTAGATCAAAGCACAGAGTTCCTTACGGCTGACCCAGAGACTGTTCTGTCAGAGTTAGACTGTTCTGTCAGAGTTATAGCACAATTACTTCAAGAACTTACAGCTGGTGCTTTCTAGACACCTCTGTGGTAGGGCCGTGGGTGAGGCTCAGGAGCTTTCCTATTCACAAAGCTATGCCTGCTCTCTCTGGAACCATGGCAGCCTAAAGATGGCGGCAGTTTTCCAAACTCAAATTCTGGCGTGAGACTCAATCAGTTAGTGGACACCAACTGTTTATCCACATAGTTGGCAACCGAAGTCCCCTCCTCTGCCCCACTGTAATATATGAGTACATTCCCTATATGATGAGCAACTAGTGAGCTCCCCGAACCTGCTTTATGCTTTAGCACCATTTTTATTTGTTTGCTTCTGGTTTTGGTTGTCTTTGCTGAGAGCTTGTCGTTCCAAATTCTCAAGTAGAAGAGGAGGGCAGGTACTGCTTTTGTTACTCTCTTTACAGGCTTCTATATGTGTAGATGTGCACACATCCCTTACTGCAATGAAAGGCAGAGCGAGTCTCCACAGGATGTGAGCACTCTGTCTGAAAGCAGATGGGTTTTAAATGACAGAAGTCATATTTCAAGTACATGCTCTAAATCCCTTTACCCAGAACAGCTAGGCATAGGGGTTCAGATCTTGCTCATGGAAGCTCTCTGCTGAGGCTGCTCCATCTTGAGAGGCCAAGGAGTTGTACAGTTCTTATTCCTGGGTAGTGCTCCTCCTTTCCTGTGCTCTTGTTTTACTCATCGTCTTGAACCTGGGCAGAGGTCAATCCGTCTTGTAAACACCAGTCTCTGGGAGTGGTGTGGCCTCGCAGCTTCCCCCTTCCTTTGGCTTAGCAGTTGCTTCCTTAATTCTCCTTGAGAACATACTGTCAACTCTGCTGGGCTCTCTTAAGCATGAAATGGAGAGCAACCTTTCTCCTGTTTCCATTGCTAAGGTTTGGCCTTTCCCCAACCCCTCCATTGTATCCAACACCAGTGTTTACGTTGTATGTGTTGTCCTCCCTCCCTGTTGTAAGGAGAGAGAGAGGAGAGAGAGAGATAGAGAGAGAGAGAGAGAGAGAGAGAGAGAGAGAGAGAGAGAGAGAGATCACCCTTAGTTGTTTGGTAGCTAGGGAGCCACAACCCTACCTTTGCTGAAGTTACAAGTGGCTTTTTGTACACTGAGCAGCAAAATTTACATTGTAAATGTGTTATGGTCCATTGAGAACATAATGAGGGTCGTATTTCTTTTCATGATCACAGAGCCCAGCCCTTGAACCTCATTATAGTGCTCAGTTACAGACCGTCTGAAGTCACTGGCTTCCCTGCACATCTTTCCCTTTCTAGAATGTGTGCTCTTTGAGGATAGGTGCTGTGTCTTTGTTATGTTACTCTGAAGCTTTGACAGTGACTCCATAGTCTAAGGCCATAGCAGCCCTAAAGAACTGTGTGCTGTTCTAAGGTGTGTGCTGGGGCTTGAAGGGACAGAGAAAGCTTTGTGCTGAGGTGGAGTACAAATGTCACAGGGACAGTTGAGGCAGGTAGAATGGCCCCTAAGCTTCCAAGCTAAGCGGCAAGAAGTGTACGTAGTTAATGAAGACGAAACTGCCTTTGAAGCCGCCTGGACCCTGTGATATGGGGGTGGAGTGGGGGTTTCAGCCCAGCAAGGGCAGGTGGCAGCTCTAACTAATCCTGAAAATGAGAAACATCCTTGACTGGGTTTCTTGACAAATAATATTATCAACAAGCAGCAGATACCACTGAAAATCACTTGTTTTGTTTTCTCTCCCTTTTTGCATACTGAGGTGTTTACAGAATTAACTTGCCTTGGAGGGGAGTGGCGTCTGCGCAGACACATCTAAATTCATCTGAACCAACAGTTAGCTGGAAGGCACTTACTGGGAATTTGTAGATGGGGTTTAGTTGTTATGTCAATCACACGCAAAACCATACTACAAAATAGTGTTTCCTGGGTAACCAGACTCTCAGTGATACACAGGATAGAAGGGTGATTGAGTTTTTCTCTTATCAGTGTGAGACTCAGAACCTGCAGTTTTACCTCTCGAGCAGCTAGAACCCTGGAATTCTGAGCTGGGATGCTGGGACCCATACAGTTCATCTAATCATTGAAATTTACCAACAGAGGAGTCAAAGTCCAGAGAGAAATGAGTATTCGGTTGTTCAGAGATCACCCCAACCCCCTGTCCCCTGATAAGTCAGAGAATAGGAGTCTCCTCGGAGGCCCCTCCCTTTCCCTGGCTGTGATCTGTACATCACTGGGAAGGTTCTGCCAGCTTTACCTTCCTATGGTTTCCATTCGCCCTGTCACCACCCATGACTGCTTCCCTGCCCTGGCCTAAGTTCACATCATCCTCATTTTGCTAAAGTTGGCTTATTTGGCGAAAGCTGTTAACTTCAAGCCCATCCTGTCACCATGGTCTGCCTCAATCTTCAAAAGCACCAAGCCCCGCAGCACCTCCTAATCGTTAGAGGCAAAGTCTGAGTCCTTAGGACGTCTTTCGGGACTCCACACAAGCCTTCCACTTCCGTGCGCTCCGCCTTGCTCTTTCTCCTCTCTCTTGCCACATGGCACATAGTAAAGTGGAGTAGGCACCGTGGAACCCCACATAGGAGGAGCAGTAGGCAGCGGGAAGACGCGGGAACTAATGCTGAGTTTCTAATATCGGAGCTTGACAAATGGCACAGTGCGTTTCCAACCATGGCAGAAAATAAAGGAAGGAGTGTAGGGACGAGAAAGATGCAGTGTCTGAATTCCTAATTACTATTGATGTTTGTCACCATCATATGCCTGTGTGTGGGTGAAAACCCCCAGTATTTTCTTTTAAAAAAAGCTTAGCTGTCTCTCACGCTCCCCATCTTTTCCCTAACTCCTCCTCTTGCTTTCTCCTGTTCTCTCCCGTTGCATCTCTTTGTTGCCTAAGGGACCTTTTGCTTCTTTGATTTTTAAAGTTGTGATTTTTATGATTTTTTTTAAAGCTAACTTACAAATAGTGGGTTTCATATGATGCTTTCATGCATGTATGTGGTTGTGCTGTGCTCTTCACCCTCTCAAGACCCTCTCTGGTCACTGGTCACTATGCCATCAGCCTCCTTCTTCCTCAGATTGACTGTTTTCTGCTTTCCTGCTTTAGTCTTAGTCCACCAAGTAAGCAGTTCTCATGTTGCACACTGTATCTCCTGGGTGTCTTATTCTGAGATCCACGGACGTGGTTACTAATTTCTTTTTCCTAAGTCAGTATCCAGCATTTACTCCACTGCATGAATGTGGCTCCTGGCCAAATGTATGGCTTACTACAATTAAAACCCCTGTCTTGAAAGGTTCATGTAATTTGCTGAGCTAAAAATGGCCTGTTTCGATGTGGTTTAGCATTCTGTTGGTTCCTAAATGGAGTTGGTTCCTAAATGGAGTTGGTTCCTAAATAATCTAAGAATATTTATATACTATAATAAGCACATATAATAAACATTACATAAAATTTATAGAGTTACTCCACTCCATGAATTCTTGCTTCTTATGACGGTTCAGTTAGATAATTTGTTTCATACAGTGCCTTTTGGATTTTCTTCCAAGTTGATACTTTCTGATGGTTCCTTGCAGTGTAAGAAACTACATTATTACTTAGAAACTCTGAGTGCTGCGAGGTCTGCATTCACTAAATCGACAGGAGGAGTCCCAGACATGTGACTGGTGTCCCCCCTCACAACTGCACACAAGTTCTTTCTCTAAGAAGACCTAGTCACTGTGGAAAGGAATCCTTCAGCCTTCCATGTAGGGAGAAGGTGGGTGTGACCTAAATGCCAACCAATCCCCACAATGCTGAGATCCCCAATCTCCAGGGCTGTGGAGAATATGGGTGTGCGCAGACTTTCTCTTAGCTTTAGGCGGGTACCTTTTCCACACTGTTTAGTGTCTAGTACGTCAGTTAAATGTTTTCAAGAGGAACTTTTGGACAGACTCTCTCTGCCTTTGTTGGCACCTACCCCTGCTTCAGTGCCTAAGCTCTTGAGCACGCTGAGCCTTTGTGTAGTTCTGTAGTCTGAGGTAGTAGGTTTCTTATTGATACGCTGCTCTCTTCCTTGGCAAACTGTTATTGTCCATCCCACATGCTTGAGCTACCTCATTTACGGCCGTCTCTCTGTTTTCTAGTACCAGAGTGTTTGTGCCTTAGAAAGAAGTCATACTCTCTCTAGGGATGTTCCTGTAGGAACACAAACGGATGGACTGCACTCACTGTGGTTTAACAGGCCTGGCTTCCATCTTGACATGTAGAGTTTAATACACTGAGGGGATGTCAGGTGAGAAATCCAGTAGGCAGCTGGAGAGGTGAGCCAGAAGTGACAGAGAAGAACATCAGCAGAAAGTGCTAGTTCAAATGATGACTTCCCAGGAGAAGGTGTGTGGGGTGACATAATCATTTGAGCAAGGGTGGGCTCCTGGGAACCCCAGGGGTGGAGGAAGCCGTGATGGAGGGAGCCATGAAAGCTCAGACTCAATGAGGTAAAGGCTGGTAAAGTTATAGACAAGGCATTGTGAACACCAGCAAAGTCGGCTGTGAAGACTGACTTTTTTTTTTTTTTTTTAATTTGGAAATGAGTTCATTGGTGATTTTAGCAAGATAGTGTGGACAGAAGTCAGAACACAGCGTGTAAGAGTGAAAACAGTGTTTGCTTTCAGAAACCGCTGACAGGACAATACTGGGGGTGATTCAAGGGCTTAAGAACCGGACAAACCAGTCTGTGAGCTTTCTCCTAGACTTCATCTTGAATCCCACCCAGACTCTTCAGCCCTAAAACTCTCAGTGAGGTCAACTTTGTGAAGAACTTTTTTTTGGCTTGAACTTAGCTATTTCTTCTCTTGTTCCCATGCTCATCAGACTTCACTTAAGAAATTAATCTCTTATTCCCCCTTTCCATTTCTTGCTGACCACTTAGAGTTTTCCTGTACATGCCTAAAGGCAACTGAAAGATTTTTTTGGGGGGGGGGGTGTTTGTACTTTCTTACTTTCTCTTGCCACGACTCCAGTAGGGTTTCCACTGCCTATGCACTAACTTCCTAGGGCTGGAGAGGGAACTCTCTCTCTCTCTTACACACACACACACACACACACACACACACACACACACAGGAGACAACAGGGACCTGCTATCAACACCTTGCTATGAGCATCTGGTGGGCCTTCTTACTGACCTCGAGGCTGCAGCACAGAGGCAGCTCTGGGGTCCCATCTGAAATCTCTAAGGAAGAGTCCCTACTTGCCTATTCCAGCATTGGCTACTTTACAAGACCAGATGATCCTTTGGCTTTTAGCTGCACTGCTCTGGTTCCCACTTTGTATGTGGCTGTATTCTGTGTCTCTGTTTCCCTGCAGTTCACTCCTCCTTCCCGTATCTCCTCCTCTTCCTTCTAAAGACACAAACACTGTGCTACAAATTCTACCCCAGCCCACAGCCTATCTTAACCAATTATATCTCCAAAGCCACTTTTTTTCCAAATAAGGTCCTGCGTCAAGGTTGTGGGAGTTAGGGCTTCAACCTGTGTATCTAGGTGTGTGATCATGCATAAGAAACAACTTAGTCTTTAAAAAATTAAAGCAGTCGCTCTGGGTGGAAGTCCTGTGGTTTGAGTGTGTCTTTCAGAAGTTCATGTGTTAGAAATGTAATCCTGAAATTCATGTGAATGGTTTTTGGAAGTGTGACCTCTGGGAAGAAATTGGTATTGACTGAGGTCATGACAGTAGTGGTCGCTTTACAAGAAGAGAGACCCCTGCTGGTCTACTTGCTCTGTCTCTCAATGATGGCTTCCACAGTGTGATGATGATGCAGCAGGTCCACCAGATGCTGAGCAGATGTTGCCACCATGCTCTTGGACTCTCGAGCAGAGCCATCAAATCAATTTCTATTCTTCGCAGGTTCCTCAGCCTCGGTTGTTTTGCTGTAGTAACTGAAAATGGACTCCATCTTTCCTGAAGCCACCACGCCCTATTAACAGACACGGGTGGATGTGCCTGTAAAATACAGCTGGCTGTTCCTTAATAGCTCTGCCATAACTCCCCGGCACAACCTCTTTCTTCACTACGAGCCACTATAGCCTCCTCTAATTAGTATACTGATTCTGTTCATACTGTGCTAGAGTTCACCACTAGAGAACAGCGGGAGTGATCATTTTACACCATGCTTCACCCTATTGTTCTCTGGCTTAAAGCCCCATAGCAGTTTCTCACTGTTAACCCATGTGCCTCCAAGAGGCCCCACCCCTCTCTCTCACTTCTTTCTGTGCTACCAAGTTTGTTCCTTCTGTTCTCACCAATAGCCAAGCTTGTTTGCACTTCAGGGCCTTTGCACTTTCCTCAGGGCTGGTGACTTCTTATTGCTTGGTCATTTCCATAGAAATCTCCTCCCTGGCTGCAATTAGCCAAATGCTTTCCTTCCTCAGGGTTCAGAGGGCAAGACCCAGGGAGGATACAGATGTTCCCTAGAAATGCTTGTTGAAGGGATAAAATCATAAAGTATGCCCATCATATAAGATAAGATTTCTTTGGTCAAATATTGCTAACTTGTGGGCTTAAATTCTGTATTTAAGCAGAATTTCTCAGACACATAGCGTTTGATTCTAGGAGATGTGTCATGTGGTATTTTTGGACTTACCTGAACAAGAAATATACATGTTGGAAAGGGCTGGTACAGGGCCATAGGATGGGCTTTGTAACCTACTTAGGACTGGCCTTTGAAGGGAAGAAAAATATTCTTTCACCCATTGCCAGAGTCATAGCTGAAACTCTTAAAACAAAAGGAAAAAATAACAAAAGAAAAGCATAACATTTTTATTTAATTTAAGTTTTAAGTGACCCAGGAGCCTTCAGAGATCGAGGGCCCAGGGTAAAACTGCATTTTTGGACAGACAAACAGGAAGAATGGAGTACTAGTCTAAGGCAGCAGATGGTTCAGCAGGGATGCTCATGTTCTTCACTAGTCTCCTTCCTCCTGGGAAAGGCTAGGACCCTCTGGAAAGTGGGTCTTACAACCACCTTCAGAGAATGAGAGACAAATTATGCTTTCATGGTCATGTCTTTAGAGGGAATGGTACAAGGGTCAGCTTGTACTGTATGCCTAGGTATCTTATTTGGGGGTGTCATGTTCCCAGTTCTGACCTCTGGATTCTTTGCTCAGTTATGTATGATTTGTGTGAATCCAGGCAAGGAATTCTCCAAGAATCAGTTGCTCTGCTACAAAATAGGATGATCAATTGTATTACCCACCTGACAAGGGTTAGACACAAAAATGATAAAACAATTAGCACAGTTTGTACATAAGGAGTGTTTATCAGCTGGCTGCTGTCACTGCTATCAGGGCGTGATGGCGCCTTTGATCATGAGCAATATCTATTTCAAAGCACTTACAAACACTGGAGGCATGCCAACTTTATTTCCCATTCTGCCCTTGCCTCCCTCATTTCCCCAAGTGGAGTAAGAGTCCAAGGTGAAGCTCTAGGGCTCAGCCTGTGATGTACTATTTTCTCCCTTTCCTGACTGTGCTCATTCTTTACCTGACACACAATTTCAGTCTGTGTCCCAGTCTTGCAAGTACAAGGGTATGGTGGCAGAGATAGTGACAGCTACATTCATCAGCGAGATCAGTTTGCAGGGTCTTGTGCCAGAACTGAAGCCTGTGAACTCGAGATAGGCGCGCCAGGCCACGTCAGCCAAGGCCTTTCCTTCACCTTAGGGGAGTGTCCTGCTTCAAATATCAGTTTTAGAAATTGAAATGATGTCTTAAGGAAATGAACAGTGGAGATCTGGAAGTAACTGTTCCTTTATTCATTTGCTTGCATGAAAATCTTTTATCAAAATGGCTACATGTAGAATTTGGGCCGCCATATAATTCAAGGTTGTACAATAGTCTTTATTATCAAATTCTCTTGCTTTGTTCGAGCTCACGGAACCCCATGAGGTACCCAGGTGTTCGCTAAACAGCAAACCCACTTATTTGTACTCTTTTAAACTACAGATTTCATGGAAGTGCTGTTCCTGACTTGTTTTATTTTTATTTTTATTTTTCAAAATATTATTTCTCATGTTGGGACTCTAAAAAGCAGTGAAAAATGAAAAGGTGCCCAAATGCCTATTTTAATCATGGAAACAATATTTATCAGGTGAAACAGTATTCCTTTTGCTAGTGTAGTCTTATTGTACAATGGGAGGACTGAGGAGTAAGGAGACAGAGCCTGTGTGTGTGTGTGTGTGTGTGTGTGTGCGTGTACGTGCCTGTGTGTATGCCTGTACACCTCTGTGTGTGCCCGTGTGTGTGTGTATGTGTGTGTCCCTCTGTGTGTGTGCGTGCCTGTGTGTATGCCTGTACGCCTCTGTGTGTGTGTCCCTGTGTGTGTGCCTGTGTGTGTGTGTGTGTGTCCCTCTGTGTGTGTGCGTGCCTGTGTGTATGCCTGTACACCTCTGTGTGTGTGTCCCTGTGTGTGTGTGTATGTGTGTGTCCCTTTGTGTGTGTGCGTGCCTGTGTGTATGCCTGTACGCCTCTGTGTGTGTCCCTGTGTGTGTGCCCGTGTGTGTGTGTGTGTGTATGTGTGTGTCCCTCTGTGTGTGTGCGTGCCTGTGTGTATGCCTGTATGCCTGTGTGTGTGTGTCCCTGTGTGTGTGCCCGTGTGTGTGTGTGTGTGTGTGTGTGTTCTCATTCAAGATTTTGTACCTCTAACTCACTAGTAAACTCTTCCAAGTGGCCTCTGGGTTTTTTTTCCTTGAGGCTTCTGGCCTCCTTTCTCCAATATATAGATGGTAACGGAGCAGGACTTTCCTGTCTCTTCTGCTGGCCACTTTGGTGGGGACTGGAGGGGGAGACGATGGGGAGTAGTGTCAGATGGATGACTCTACAGCAATGGACTCTGGGGGAGACACCTGGTTTGTGACATTGGCAATTTCTATGGTATAATACTGCTGACATAGCTGAGGTCAAGCCCTCAAGAGCTGTGGAACATAGTTAGGAAATAGTGTATGGAAGGAAACCCTCCTACAGACTGCCAACTGGGAAGCCTCAAACCCTGCAGGCAAAAGGCTGAGGTGTCTATTTACCATATCAAAACACACCTGGCCACCCGGTTCTCCCAGCATCCCTCAGGCCCTGTTTCTTAGGGGGAATGGCTAGCTTAACCCACCTCCTACCCTAAACCTCCAGTCCAGGGGCTAGGCTGCCTTTCCTCCAGCTGCTAATCATTTTGATTACCTGGTCCCTCTTTTGTTTTTGTCTACTCTTAGGGTCTCCTGTCTGCTGCACCTGGTCTCTTCCCCCCTCCTCTCTCCCCCTCCTCTTCTCCTTAAGTGGCTCAGTTCCGTCTGGTCATGTCCACCCTCGACTCTCCCAGGTGTCCCTGCCTCTGGCTATGCTCTCCTTTTTATCTACAATGACTTTCTCCTTCAGCATACCTGGGGACAGTCATGTTTCTTTCCTTTCTTTCTTTTCATTCTTTTTCATTCACCCACCTGACACATAAAAATGCAGCACAGAGGTTAATACTAAGTAACTGGTAAGTTTTAGGGTTATTTTTTAAACTTGCTTTAAGATATAACTCACTCCATGGTAAGTTCTTGTAGTTTGGGTTTTAAAAACAGTATCTGTGTTAAAAACCGTCTTCCAGGGTTCCCACAGATATAACTGGCAACTGTCCAGATCATGGTGTGTCACACTGAGACACAGAGAAGCTGCTATCTAACCAAGGTCCACTGATGTGTTACGGTGGCAGACCTTCTCCAGAAAGACCAACTTCTCCAGATTCCATCTATCTCTGTGTATTGTTCAACAATGGATCACTGGGACACCAGAGTCAGAATATCTGAAGAATATCTGAATGATCCAAGACAGGGGCAGTGGGAATCAGATGAGATTAGGAGCCACAAACAAATCCTTGCTTTGAGTCTTGGCCCCACTATTCATCAATGATAGAATCCTCCTGATCAAGTCAGTTCTTTGTCAGGCATGTTTTTGTTTCGGTTTTGGTTTGGTTTGGTTTTTTGTTTGTTTTGTCTTTAACCCTGTCAGACACCTAAATCAGATCATAAGAACATCTAATGTCTTCTGTAGATCTACAATACCTTGGCTTCTCATTGAGATCCATCAATGTCACACACATTTGCTTAGTAATGCTTATGTGCATATTTGTCATAGATGCTAAACAAAGCCAGATACAAATATAATGATGACTGGCAGCAGTATCTCGCTTTTATCCAGAGCCTTCTAAGTTACCAAGGAAAACACCATGTTGAGCCTCTGGAGTTCTGTGGCTTTTGGTTGGGATACATCTGAATAGAATGTTGGATAAAAAAGAACAAACAGAACCTTCCTCCTAGGGAACACCAGAGGTCATAACCAGGTAGTAATGAAAATAAGGAACAAGCCCCCCACTTCGTGTCTTGGTTGTCAGCCCCCCACTTCGTGTCTTGGCTATCAGCCCCCCACTTCGTGTCTTGGCTGTCAGTTGCTTTGTTTTGTCTGAAGGAAAACCAAAATATCAGAAAAGACTACTCTTTTGTATTTACAAGATTAATTGTTGTTGAAAACTTAGAATTTTATATGAAGTATAAAGCAAGCAGGAAATGCCTATAACTACTCCAGTGGTCTACTCTTGTTTACCCAAAGTTTGGTCATTTTTTCCAAGTGCTCTCCTTAATCACTTCAATTGTTGTCTGTAACAACTTTATTGAGTGGTAACTTATTAATGTGGTGTGTTGCTGTAGATGTGCTGTGGTGTGTTCTTATCCTAAAGAGAAAGAGCATCGAGTTAAATAGCTTTGTTTAACATAACGTACAACACATGGGTTCAAATGGTAACTTAGTGGTCGTTTATTTAGTGGTGGTTTTAGCAGACACATACTGTTGAACTGCCTTGATGATTTACCAATATGGCTAGAGTATACCTAGCATTTGTGTTCCTAAACACCAAGAGGACTATCTTCCCTGAACCTGTCCCTATGATGGTTTAGACTAGAGCTTTCTATGAGCCCTTCATATTCTTTCAAGTAGGAATTCATGGTCAGTAGATATTTTTTCCCTTCCTTCCTCCCTTCCTTCCTTCTCTCTCTCTCTCTCTCTCTCTCTCTCTCTCTCTCTCACTCTCTCTCTCTCTCTCTCACACACATACACACACACATTCCATGAGTCACAACTTCTGTGTAGTATAGGTTTATTCATTCAGAGAGAACTTAATGTTTAATAGATGAGAGATTTAGTCTAACAGGATCAGCAAAAGCAACAGAAAAGGTCTTTATTCCTTTTTTTTAAAGCCACACTCCTCCATTCATGCTAATGGTTTTCACTTCCCTTAGGAGAGATGACAGCTGAGCAGTTGTGGAATTCTGACTGTTAAATGAGAACTGTGAAATGAAGTATGTTGTTGCCTTAATTCACTGACGTGGAACACCATGACTTTAGTAGTTACTTGATTAAATGTTAATGAGCTCCGCTAAATTGACCTAATTCTTACTTTTGTGTACTAAATTTATGTCAATTAAAATAAGCCTGCTTCCACCATTTTTAAAAAACATCCTTGAGTGAAGCTCTGCTCTCTGAGACAGTATTATGACTCTTGTGGTTGCCTAAATATTAATGGTGCCATTAAGGGGGCTGGAGGCTTGCTCTGGAAGACAGGGAAGCTAGACAACAGGGCGCTTTCTTGTGTCTGCCCAGAGGACCCTCTTCCTGGAAGAGCCTCTTCTATTATTATTTTTTAACAGTACGCTTTTCTTCTCTGAATCTGTAGAATTGTTGATTTTAGCCATTCTTTGAAGGTAGCTATGCTATTAAAGACTTGGTGTAACAAATTCTCGTAATTAAAAACAGTATCTTAACAGTGCCATAGTGGCCATTACCCCTGGGCCTCTTGAGAACTTAATTTCAATTTCTAGAGTCATTTGCATCTTTATTATAGTCAATAACAGGCAAAATCATTTTTAGCTGTGTACTATATTTGAATGGGTTTATTTACATTAAGCATGCGGATTCTATTAAGTTAACCCTGAGAGATATGACAAGGGTCATATATTCAATCAAATTATGATTATAAGCCCTTACCTCAATGGGAAAATGTTCCTGAAAACCCTTTTAAATTTGCCACAACCAGTCTTTTGTGTTATGCTAAATTGTGTGGTGTTAAACACGTGGTAAATAGATTTGTACACATTTTGTATTTTAAAAATGCTCCAATGGTTTGACATTTTGAAGCACCGAAAATCAAAAGCAGGCTTTGTGTTTGCATAATTGTATATTTCTCTTCATAGTCAGAAACCTGAGTGAATGGGTTATTTATTCACTGAACAGTATTTTGTTGAGAATTTATTTTCCGGGATTATAATTCAATGGCAGCATACTTATATAGAATGTGCAAGGGCTCTGGGTTCCATTCCCAGCTCTAAAATAAAATCACCCCAACCACAATTTAGAGCTAAGGCTACCCATCATGCTTAAGTAGCAAAGGTGTGGAGCCGGGGTCTGGCAGGTGCAGCTGCTGTAATATCCTAGGCAGGGCTGGGATTTAGGTATGGTAAGAGAGTCATCTGTCTCTGGTAGAAGATCTAAGATGGCCACAAAAGGCTCACTAATCAAGAGGAAGAGTGTTTTAACACAGTATGTGAAAACTCCATGTAATGAAAAAAGAAAAAAACCTATGATGGAAATAAATCAAGATTTTAAGTGAGAACAACCTCAGACCATTCTTCACAGAAGCTTTATGTACCCCCATATAACCTGCACCCCTGAAGTCATGCTTCATGTCCTCCAACATGGGGGAGTGGGGAGGAACCAGGCCCTGCTTTCTCTACCTTCATATTCTTGTATGAGACAACATCTTGAGTCTAGTTTTGTTACCTAACAATGAAGTTCATTATTGTTGCCTTTCTGGTGGAGTTACTAAGGGTTCAAATCAGCTAAAAAGACATTGAAAATACACAGAAAGGCCCACTGCAAACACGACTTATGTGTCAGTGCAAAGCCTGGGTGGCAGATCGCATGACTTCAAGCCATCCCGATGACTTGCCAGGCGAATATTCTCATTGGAAAATACATTTAAAGGTTGTTGCTAATTTTCTTCTTTTTCTTCTCTCTCTTAAAAACGTGATTTACTTTTAACTCTCTCTTGCTGTGTGTGTGTGTGTGTGTGTGAGTGTGTGTGAGTGTGTGTGTGTATGTGTGTGTGTGTGTGTGTGTGGGTGGGTGGGTATGCGAGCACGTGCATTTTTCTGGGTGAGGTTATGTGCACCCATGTGTACTATTGTCAACAGAAGCCAGAAGAGGGGATCTGGACTTACAAGAGGTTGTGAGCGCCCAATATGGATACTGGGATGAAATCTCTGGTCCTCTACAAGAGTAGCAGGGGCCCTTGACATCTAAACCATCTCTCTGCCCTCTTTCACACATAGTTTTTGTTTGTTTGTTGTCTCACACATGTCCTGTCTCACACATGTAGCCAGGATGGCTGAAAACTTACTATGTGACCAGAGATGACCTTGAACTGCTGATCTTTTTGGCCTCAACTTCCAAGCCCTCAGATTACAGGCATGCATGCTTCCCGTGGGGCCTGACTTCGTCATTTGCTTCTCAGATGACTATGAACCACGGATTTGAAAGTAGTTAGAGGATCCTCCATCTCTTCTTTCTGTTTTGTTGTTGGATATAAGACATGATTTGTAAGAGTCAATGTGATGTTAAACAAAACAAACCCAACCAACTATCCAACCAACAAATCAACCAACAGACCCTGCAGCTTCTTTTAAATCCCCTGCAAAGTGCACTGTATGGCCATGGTCTTTCCTTTACTTAAGTCATCTCTTGTATGTGTGGTGCCAGGGAATGGGGGTTGGGGTTGGGTGTGTGGGGTGGGATGGGGCTGGGTGTGCTTTTCCTGTTGCTCCCATATGCCTGAGTCCCACCTTCTTTCATTCCCATCCACCTTGTCCTTCTAGGTCATCTCCTAAAATGTCCCCCAGATCCTCTGCCAGTCTGCAATGGTGAAATGGTCCCTCCCACTCACATACTCAGTGACCATTTTTAGAGCCCTGGTTGCTTCCAGGCTTTTCCTAATTTTCTACTGGTTTTACTTTTCAGGCCATAATTTTAAATATAATAGTTACTTTCTCGGTACATTGTAAAGCCCTTGCAGAACCTTCCTCTAGGTGGTTGAGGTCAGGATCAACAGGAGTTGGGTTGGCCTTATTTATTTCCTGGTGACATCCAAGGTTTTCAGCAAACTGCCTTTATACACACTAGGAAAAGTTTGTTTTCTTTTTTAAGCAAACAAATGGATTTGGTGCATGTAATGGGGATAGGCAAAGACGGACTCCTGACTCAAGTGTGGACTGTTACTGCCCTCACCCTAGGCCAACAAGAAATGGTTCGTGCCACGTGGAAGATGATTGTTTCCTTGATCTTGTTTATGGTCAGCCCTGGTGATGGACTGTTTCACTCCATATACAGAAGTACCCTTGTTTCCCAGTCGTCCAAGGGGAACACAGGACAGCCTCTATTTCTTAGCCCGTACATCAAAACTGGGAAGATCAAGGAGGGTAAGTGTTGGTCAGGAAACTGCTGCTACCTTTTAAAGTTTGTTTCATTTCATTTTACTGCTCCTTACTCAATGGTGTTTTAAAAGCTATTCTCTATCCCCCAAAATGGAAAATACAAGCCAGTATTTTATTCAGTTGTTTTATTTCAAATAAGGATAATATATCACTCACTATTATATATTTTCTGAGTTTGAAACTAAAATGAGGTAGTTGAGGAGGGAACATTTATGTGCTCAAGCATTTCTCTCCATAAAGCCAATACGTGTATTGACAAAGCCACTACAAATCTTGCACCTTTCACCTGTCATGAACTCATTCACAATTGTCAACCAAGTAAGGTATTGCCCAAGTATGGAGACTGAGGTAGGTGGTCCAAGGACTTGTCAGAATTCACAGGGATGCCAGCAGATGGACATGGGCTCCACACTCACAGGGCTTCCCTCCGCCCACTCAGCTGTGCCTCTCACCTGGCATGTTACCACACCCACACCTCAGTTTCCTTGTTAGTAAGGTGGAGCTTTAACAGCTTCAGAACTTGCGAGATTGTCAGGGAACTCTAGTGAGAAAAAACTGAGAAAACCCCTGTATTTGTAAATTTATTCCAAAATCTTAGTGTTTGCATAGGCTTCATTAAGAGACCACCAGGGGATTAATACCTGTCAGTTAATAGAAAGAAGTCACTTTTAGTCTTATTAGACTACTGGGAACAGTTGCATCTGCTCTTACTGTGTCTTGGTACTTGGGTAAGTCACAGTGGTCTCAAAGAACCTCATCTGTGGAACTCAGTTGACCCCTGAGCTACAAATAGTACACAGGCTCTGGTGTTGAGGAATTGTTTGTACAAAGAAGCAGAAGACTGGGCTGGGGGCCAGAAAGAGTCGAGGAAGGGTCTCAAAGAGGAGACAGACAATGAGTGTTTGTTGAAGGAAGGGGAGGGTGTGGTGGGATCTGAGGAGCTGCCGGCAGGGAGTGAGTGGGAAAGAACCAGAGGAGGGGCTTGCCAGGGGCATGAAGCCATGCCTAGGATGGAGGATGGATGAGACCAAAAGTTACAGAAAGTGATGGGCTCAAAGATCAAAATTCTAGATACTCAGGGAAGTCTAAAAGAAAGCAGAGTTTGCTCTGTGGAAGTGTCCTCACAATCAATAGGCTGCCACCCTTTCTCTTTTCTTGAAAATCAAGGGGTTTGAACCCTGCCTTCATGGCTTCTCAGTGAAATCTGCATAAGCTCTGGGATTTTACCAACTCTTTGCTGCAAAAAGATGAAAAAGCCTTCATTTTGTTATCTGAACATTTAAAAAAATGATTCACTTTTACTTTCTGCACAAAATTCACAGAAAGATGGCTGCATGGTCATATATAAAGATCTATTTGAGTCAGAAACACATCATCAACCCAACCCAGCAGTACCTGCTTGCACTCGGTTCATCTTCTTTAACAACTTGAGACTGATGCTCAGACTCATCTCATTAATAAGAAGTAAGAGAAAACCATTTAATGTAGTCAAATAGAAAAGGAGTTAAGGTCACAATAACCAAGTCTTACCCAGCTTCAATCAAGGAAGTGGAGACTCAGGCGTCATATAGGATTTACCCAAAGGGGAAGCAGGTCTCAGAGCAACTCTAAAAATGAATGTATATTTACTGTTCCCATTGTGACAATCAGAAAACCAAAGCTCTAGTAAAATAAGTATCTTGCTCAGAGCTATAAGCCAGGAAGTGGCAGATCTGGGATCTAAACCTCTTGTCTGCCAGTCACACCACAAACCGCTGTGCCACGTGACCATCACCTGACTCAAAGCTGTGGATAAAGAAGGGTCTTCATGCACACTGAATAAGGGAGGCAGCTAAGCAAAGGCATTAAGTCAGAGAAGTCATGACATGTCTGTGCCCTACATGTGACAGAACCAAGTGGGGAACACTGCAGAATTCCCATGAGCAATGAGTCATCCTGTCCCTCCCGTTGCTGCTTGTCTGGCCTAGGAACGTTCCACCATCATCTCTAGGAGCATTCCACCTGTATCGTGGGCACACACAGGAAGTGAGAAAGTTTGGTCTTTTGTGCTTTGGTAGAAAGCCCAGCAGATCTGCATCTTATGAGTGGCAGCATTGGGCTACACTGACTGATACGTAACTTCTATTGCTAAGGTTGTGTTTCGCACTCAGAATCTCTGAATGGAATTTGAGCAGTAGATCCAAAAGCTGGCACATCTGGGGACTCAGATGCTGCCCGACAACATAATTAAGGATAATTTTATTCATCTGCTTTACTGAAAGTTCAGGGAGCTATGGACAGATGGTCAGCTCCCTCTTTAAATCCCTGCTGTTAGTGGGATCTGTCAAAGCTGCAGGAATGACGGCCTTAACATCGTGACAGAACATTGCCGAGATAAACAGTAGTTCAAAGAAAGACAAGGGGAATTTTTAATTTTTTTAAGACCCAATTAGCTAGCTTAATTTTATATAATTGTAATTGCATGTTTGCTTTCTCTGAGGCTAAAATAAATCCTTACATTCTGGAATAAAAATGAATGCAGAAGGCAAACCTTAGCATCTTTACAAACATCATGCTTTTACAAATTCTAAAGGGTAGTTTGTTATCGGGTCCTAATTTGTTGCTTGTGGAATGAAAGTGCATTGTCTACTCTGGGGGGGGGGGGGCTGGGGTGTGGATCTAATGTATACCACAGTTGGCTGGTTGAATCCTTCTCTGGCCACACTCCAATTGTCCTCAGAGTGTGAATGTCACAAACCCTGGTGATGGCAGTAAACAGAGAAGGAAGTGAGACAATTTCAAAGAAACCTTTTTCCTTTCTTTCCTTCACTGTTTTAAAACATGTATATCGTGTGCCACAGTGACAGAAAGATTAAAAACTGCACGTGGGAGCCTGTTTTTCATACACCATTAACAGATGAGTCCGTGCTAAGGATGAACAGCATATTCAAACATATTTAAATACCATATTACTTGAGGGAACTCTTGGTTATCTTACTGTGATTTGGTGGATGGGAGTTTAATATCAAATGGGGCAGAACCATTCTTCCATTAGATAGAAAAGGGGTCTTCAAGATTTGTTAAAACAGTGACAAGGTCTGTCTTCCAGAGGCGTTTGTAGAAACACATAGATCCTGGTGCAGTGTCAGTGGCCGCCCATATATTATTCATTCATCTGCCCATTCATTATTATTCATTCATTGAAGAGTATTTGTGGAGTGTCTTAAGTATGTGAGCCATCATGCTATGTCCCAAGGGTTCAGAGATTAAGTAAGACAAACTCCCTGCCTTCCCACAGCTCCAGCTGGAAGAGAAAAGGGACAGGTCGTGCCTAAGTACAAGTTAGTAGAGATGCAACCTAGGCATTCCCAGGAGGGAGGGACAAGTGAGCAGTCAGATCCATCTAGAGCCAGCCTGCAGAGCCTGTGCTGCGCTGGTCTCAGAGACAGATTGATCCAATCATCTCTTGCTCATAGTCCATCCCCTGAAGCTCCTTCTATTATCCACTTTCTTTTCTTCTCATTGTACTTTGACCTCTCTCATTTTTCTCTGTCTTCGATCCCGAATCCCATGCTGGCTGTGACCACTGTGGATCATACCTCACTCATCCCAGCCATCAGTTTTAATTCTTGCTCATTCTTTTTTGGGGGAACGGATGTTTGTCTGTTTGATGTTGAGATGATGGTTAATGAATTTGCTTAAGGTATCTCCTCAGCATTTTAGTGGCTTTCCAACCCTGGAGTGTGATCTTTCTTTGGCTTGAGAGTAGAAGAAGAAGGAGAAACGACAGTTGGAGGGAAGAGTTAGAAGTGAGGCAAGGCCAGTGTCTTAGTCAGTGTTCTACTGCTGTGACAAGACACCATGACCATGGAAACTCTTATAAGAGCAAGCATTTAAATGGGGCCTGCTTAAGGTTTCAGAGGCTCTTAGATCATTATTATCATGGCTGGAGCATGATGGTATGTGGGCCAGGCAGGCCTGCTGCTGGAGAAGTAGTTGAGAGTTACAACCTGATCTGGGGAGAGAGAGAGAAAAAGAGAGAGAGAGAGAGAGAGAGAGAGAGAGAGAGAGAGAGAGAGAGAGGGCACTTAAAGCCCACCCCAGTGACACTCTTCCTCCAACAAGGCCACACCTCCCAGTCCTTCTCAAATAGTGCCACTCCTTGGAGCCTAAGCATTCAAATACATGAGCCTATGGGGGTCATTCTTGTTCGAACTACTGTTGTCAGAAAACTTCTTATTTCTTTTTCTCTTTCTCTTTTCTTTTACAACCCTTTCTCTTTTCTCCTTTGTTACCTTTGGGGTGGAGATGTTAGTCCATTTCCTGTTGCTGTAACTGATTCACACAGACCAAGCAGTTTATAAACAATGAAGGTTTAGTTAGCTTGAAGTTCTGAAGGCTGAAGAGTTCAAGATCAGAAGCTGGATCTGGTAAGGTCATCCTGGTTTTGAGGACTTCATAGAGCCCTGAACCAGCCCAGGCCATCTAGTAAGACATGTGGTCCTAACTTGTGGTTCTTCTTTTTCTGATAAAGCCACAGCCCTATTAGATTAGGGGCCTACCCCGATGATCACATTAACATTCATCACCCACTAAAGCCTGGCTCTCAAATATTAAATTTTTGATACCTCAATTCCCATGAGTTTTGATGGGGACATTCAGATACAGAGAGACAAGTGCCCCTGGTGAGAGAGTGGACAGAACTGTGGGGCTCTAGTTAAGCAATTCTGCCCGGGACAAGTTAGGAGAGCCCACACTGGGCAAGGCTTCCAGACATTTATGCTTCCTTCAGGGGTAACTTCCCACAGGCTAATGAGACCCACCTGCTGTAGCCTTGTTTTATGTTAGGTTCCCTACCAGGCACATTCATGAGCACCTTTTGCTGTTCTTCACAGAAACCCTGTAGTAGGGTAATCAGTGTCTACATTTTGTACAGGAATAAAGACAGTCTTGGAGAAGAAGTGACTTCATGAGGGATTATAAACCAGGTCTGTCTAACCAGAAATCCCCCTTTGTAGCAGGCTAGTCCCTCTGGACCCTCAGACCACTTCCCATTGAGACCTGTCTTCTGTACCATCACTGTCTCCTCCCCCAGCTGCTGCCTCATCTCAATCACCACAGGAAATTTACAGAAACAGTAGCTATGCTCTATGCAGGCCAGCTTCTTTTTCTTTTCTTTTCCCCTGTGTGTATGCACTCATGTGTATGGATGTATGGATGTGCCTTAGCGTGAAGGCCAGAGGACACGTTGGGTGTCATCCTTAGTGATATTATCCATTTTCTTTGCAACAGGGTCTCTCACCAGTCTGAAACACACAGATTTGGCTAGACTGGCAGGCCAGGAAATCCCTGTGATCCTTCTACCTTTGCCTCTTCAACACTGAGATTGCAAGCACCCATCACATAAACTGACTCTTTATGTGGGTACTGGGGATCCAAGCCAGGTCCTCATGCTTGCAAGGCAGACACTTAACTGTCTGAGTGATCTCCTGAGACCCTAAGCTGGCTTCTCTTGACAGGCTTGTACATGATGACTCCGTGTTCCTGCAGACCCATAAGGGATACACCTGTCTTAGTTGAGAAACTGCAGCACAGGGGAAGCTGGCTGCTGCTATGGAGGGTCCCAAAGCTGGTCAGGCCGTTGTGCTGGGGGATACAAGGGAAGAGGACAGAAGTGCACCTCCTTGGAAAGGCGTGCATGTTTCTAAAACGGAACTTCTGGCCTCAAAGCTGTGGTATTTGGGAGAAAGGCCCTGGATTTTACACTACTCCTGTGGGTTTGACTACTCTTCCTATGGTAGATTTCTTTTTTCTGTCAGTAATGTGGCTGGCTTCCAGATAGGGCAGAGATGCCCACCACAGTGAGTATCATTATTTGACGGCATGTTTACCTCTCAAGCAGTCTCCAGTTTAATGCATCTCAGACTGATAGACCATTCTGGAGCGATTCTTTCCTCAGCTTCTCCTCCTCCCAGATCTCCCTTCTGCTCCCTCCCACATGCTCTAACACCCACTGTCTGTTCCCTTTCTGCCCTGTTCCTTGTTGCTTCTTCTCATCTACTTCTTGTCCCCTACGCCTAGGACCCGGTGGATCCTCTAATAGCAGGAAGGAACAGCCTTGCAGCCTGGTTGTAGCACTGAGGGTGTGTGCCTAAGTTCCTCTTTAACACTGGGAGACCTTGGGCAAATTACCTATCATTTCTTCATTTTTCTTGTGTCATGGCCTTGCAAGTCTTAGCTTCCATCAGCATCATTTCATCCAAGGCCTTCAAGGCTGGGTGAGCACTCCCTGTCTCTCCTTTCCTGTCCCTTCGCTGGAATAAGAAATCCAGGGCCTCTCTCTGTGTTCCACAATGTCCCTGTTCTACTTGGTGCCCTGCATAACCATGAGGTCACTCAGCTGCTCAGAGCCCCTCAGGCCTGATCCTTAAGAGACCAGTAGACTCTGTGCTCCTAACAAAAAGGTGGGGCCCATAGGATGCTCCATTACTCCCAGCTGCTTAGTCTGTTTCCCTGTACCTTGTGGGCGTATCTGCCATTCAGTGGGCCAAGTGGAAACACTCAAGGTACTAACATGGAATCAATAACAAAACTACAAAGACGTGGATCCTGACCCCTTTCATCTTCCCTTGACCTTGGCTTCACTGTGAATGGGGAGTCTGGGAGCAGCTGGAAGGTACTGGAACCTGTGTTCTGAGTACCCCTCATGCCGGCCCCTCTTGGCTTTTCCTTTTAGCTGGTGGCTAGCAGAGGTCTCCTCCTGCCTGGGCAGGCTCATAGAACATGTTCTCTAATCCTTCTCTGTATTTTCTTTCTCCTCACCAGGGCAAAGGAAGAGCATGGTCAGTCCTTTCCCTGGAATGTATGACAAGAGTTATGCCGGCTACATCACGGTGAACCAGACTTACAATAGCAACCTCTTCTTCTGGTTCTTTCCGGCTCGGGTAGGTGTCCAAGGCCTGTAGTGGAGATCTTGGGGGGCAGCTCACTCTAGATGGAGTGGAGATACTAGCTTGCAGACTCATGGGTTTTGTTATTATTTGTTTTTGGGTGTGTTCCTGTGCACACATGCGTGGGTGCATACGCACGCCCTTGCCTCTATTCTTTGAGACAGGGTCTCTCACTGAACCCACAAAATAGGCTGGCCACTAGCCCCAGGGATCTGTTTGCCTCTGCCCTTGAAATGCTGGGGCTACAAACCCGTCTTTTTATGTGGGTCCTAAGGATCCAAACGTGGGTCCTCACGACGACGTCATGATAAGCAAGTTCCTTGATGATCTATATCCCCAGCCCTGTTTGCTTTCCTTTTTAAAAATTAGCATGCAGTAGGTTAAACAATAGGTTAAAATTGGCATAGGAATAGATTTCACTATGGAATGTCTGTACACAATTTGTTTTTGCTGATTCTCCTTCTCCATTTCTTCCTCCCCTCTGACCTCTGTCGCGTACCCATCTGCCCCCAGTAGTCCTTTTATTGCTTTTAAATCTATTACCCTCCATCACTCTCCTCAAAACTCCTATTTCCCGAAAGGCTTAAGAATACTTGAAGAAAACTTTGATATTTTTTAAAAAAATAAACAAATATTTGTGGATGTCCCAACTTAGCCCCACCCCTCCTTATGGAGACCCCCTCTTCTAGTAACAAAGCAGCCTTCTTTCTGTCACAGTCTTCTTTTTATCATTTAATTGTTATTTAAGTAATACTTGGGACGGGGCAGACATTGGAAAGGGTACAAGGCAGGTAAAGAACAAGGATTTGATCTGTAGGCTCACTTGTGGACTTTCAGGGATGTCTAAATCTCCACCCTGGAGACAGAGGATAGAATCTTTTCAAACTCACCAGTGATGTTTAGCTCATTCCCAGTCCACACAGTTCTTTGTGAACAAGACACATTAAGGTTGAAGGTACCTTTGGGGGGTCCGGGGGCAGACGCTGAGGTACAGAAACACATTAAAGTCCACCACAGAGCTGCTTTTGATTTTCATCTGCCAAATTGGATTTGCCTTAGAAGCTAGAGAAAGCAGAGCAAAGCCTATCTCTGTGGAGGTTGGTATTCACATTTGCATATGATTTGCATACAACGTGTTGCATATTTAATAACCTGGTAAATTGCTTCAGCCAGCGCCACTGCGAACTTGAATAGCTTTTTACTGCTACTGTCCTGCTGTGTTCCCTTGACTTACTTCTAACCACATGACTTCTGATGTAGCTCACCTCATAGGAGTCTGTCCTTTGAGAATGGAAGTGGGCAGGTGAGAAATGGAGAATTTCAGGTGTTTATAGTTGGATTCTTGGACCCTCACAGTCTCTGGTAGGTTTTCCTGGACTCTGGAGGGGTTCTCACTTCTTCCTTTGTGTGACTGTAAGGTAAGTGAGGAGCCCTGAGTTTAGGGACAGGCTTGTGTTGAGGATGAGGGACAGATAGAGATAAGTGGCTGGGTCCAAGGTCAGCACGGGGGGGGGGGGGAGCCTTTCTCCCGAGGTGCCTGCCATTGACAGAATCCAGCTGGCAGGGAGACTGAGGTGAGCTCCCTTGAGCCTCCCAGCGGAGCCCAGCAAGATGAAAGATGCTAATGGGTCTTCAGCAGCAAACAGCCCAGAAGTCTCAAGGCCACTTGACCTACATGAGACCTAAAACTATGACGTCATTTCACCGCACAGAGGCTTCCCTTGTGTTTCTATACTGTATTTGTTTCAGAGCTCAGCTTTATACGGACACTCTTATTAGATCTAAAGACCTCCGTGGGTTCCTAGCAGGACTCTATCTTGCTTCTTGCAGTCTCCATCCTGTGTGTTTCACCTCTCCATACCTTGCCCTCTCATTTCTTTATTTGCTCCTCAAGCCCCAACTTGCTTTCTTTCTTTTCTTTTCTTTTTTCTGTTTTTTTGTTTTTCCGAGACAGGGTTTCTCTGTGTAGCCCTGGCTGTCCTGGAACTCAGTCTGTAGACCAGGCTGGCCTCGAACTCAGAAATCTGCCTGCCTCTGTCTCCCAAGTGCTGCGATTAAAGGTGTGCACCACTACTGCCCAGCCCAACGTTCTCTGAGGTTTTCATACCTGACTTAGGAAACACATTAATATTGAAGTTTTGTTTTGTTTTGAAATGGGGTCTTGCTATGTAGTCTAGGCTAGCAGTGAATTGGTGGTGATTTTCCTGCCTCAACCTCCCCAGTGTACCACCACACCTGGCTATTTAGTAAATTTTAATACACACACACACATACACACAAGTCATACACCTTTATTGGTTACCATATGATGTTTTGATACATCATACACTGTGTGATGTTCAAATGTAGGTGTGCTTGTTTATCTCTTACAGGGATTTATTTCTTTGCAGTGAAAATCTTCTATCGTTTTTGAATGTACAGTGCATTAATGTTTTCTCCAGACATGATGCTGTGCAAACACCAGAAACTCCTTCCCTATTGTACTGTAGTAGCCATGGAGCTAAATTTGAGGACCAAACTTGTCCCAGTCTTCCCTCCCCATTCCTCTGTTCAGGATACTGCTCTGTCCCACAGTTCTTTATTAGAAAAAAGTGCTCATAGTAGACAACCCAGGCGGGAGGTGTATGCAGGGTGTGGGTGAACATGGGGGTCAGTTTTCCAAATCCTGCTTGGCGGTTCACGAAGGTCTCTGGGGGCTCAGCCTTCCCCGCACCCTCCCTTTCTCTGTGACCCCCACCTCCATCCCAGTGGTCTCCCTTCTCATCTACTTTGTACCACGAAGTTCTTCATCGATGTCTGAATGTTGCATCTTTAGCAATTTAGATTTGAGAAAACATAAGTTGGTAATGAGAAAGGATTAGAACCAAACAATAGAAAGGTGGTTTTCTTTTCTTCTGTTTCTACCTAGTAGGCCTGGTCTAGCTTGGCTTTGTCTGCTGGACTCAAAGGAGGTGCAGCTTCCTTAGCTCCGTCAGTTTGAGGTTAGTCCATTGGCTTGTTAGCTTTATCTCTCCTTAATTAACTGCATATCTAGCTGGTCACCTACTGACTGAATGATGGTCCTTCAGATCAAGTTATATAGCCACGAATACATCCTAAGGTGGTTCCGGAAGTCCTGCCCATGTGCCGTCTCAAATCAAAGGTCTTGTGCATAGGGTTCTGTAGGAAGTGTGTGTAAGCTGAGAAGGCAGAGTTCATGAAGAGGCCCACAGTGTGGGCAGGTACAGCAGGGAAAGACGGGGCAACATCTCACTGGGATGCTCACAGGCACAGCCAGGTGTCTAAGGCTAGGAAGTAAACCAAACCAAACCAAACCAAACCAAACCAAACCAAACCAAAGAAAACAAAACGTGGTGGAGCAGATACAACACCCAAGGAGAAGCAGCTGTCAACCATGAGGGGTGTCCCTTTCATTTGGTAGAAATATGAGTTCCTTGCCTTCCCCAGGGAAGCAGCTGACATTGTCACCAGGGGGAAAATGACACCCTTTTAAAAATGAGGGTAAGGAAACTAGCGATCCAGGAAGGATGCTGCACTCAGAGCATCCTCTGAGTCATATTCTGGATGCTGTTTCTCAAATTAGTTTCGTTTTCCTGTTATTTCTGTGAGATTCCCCTGTTATTGTCTACAAATCAGTGCATAATGAATTCCAGAAGTCAACATCAGTGTGCAGTGGAAATACTGTAGGGGAAGCAGCATGCTTTCTGCCTGGGCTGGGGGCTGGGTAGCACACTGTACCTAATAGAAGACACACTTCCAGTGGCTGCTGCTAGGGGAACATGAGCTGTGTGCCAAAGGCCCTGGATCTTTTGCTTGAACCAGAATTTTAAGCTCAGTTTTTGAGCTGAACATCTCTGCTTTTGACCACTATGTGTCACATCCCTAGAAAAGTAATCCCAGAAGGTCCTGGAGTTCAGAGGTTGGAAGTAGGGCCTCTCGAATTAGTCAAGCTTGTGTGCATATGGTGGACCCAGCCAACACTTCCCACGTTTTCTAACAGCATCATACATCTGCTGACTCAGTTCACAGTGAGGCTCAGAACACTGCCTGACCTGGGTCTCAAGACTAACTATGGAGCCAGCTGATTAAAGGAATCCCGACTCACAATAAACACCGCTTTTATTGTTATGTCCTTGTGACTATTATTGCAGTTATCACTTTGGTGACACCAGTTGCTATCAATACTGACCCAAATAAATTATGGTTTGTGGGCTTTAAAGGAAACAGAGGGAAATAGCAAATCAGAAGGCCCCAATCACGGAGCAAGAATGTGGATTAATTGCTACTGGATAAGGAAACTACTAAGTGAAATTGGGATTTGTCAAACTTCAGAAGATAAAGAGGCTTCTGAAGCTCTCTTCGTTGGAAAGAGATAGCCAGAGTTTGACCTTATTTTGTAGGAACACCAGTAATTTGAAGTGTTTAGAATCAGCCCTTTAACTGAGGTCCACCCTTTGCTCTTCTGGCAGAGACAAGGCATGATTCCTCTCTTTCTCTCTCTCTCTCTCTCTCTCTCTCTCTCTCTCTCTCTGTTTACTTGCTGGGGATGGTGGGGAGTGCTTACAAAGGAGCTGGGAGACTGTGCCATCTGTGAGGGCAGCCTGGGGCAAGCCTATAAAGAGATGCTTACTCAGGAATTTGCAGGTTGGATCCTCCAAAGCCAGATAGCAGGAAAAGGAAGGTGACAGGGTTAGGCTATCAAGAACTCTGTGCTCAGCCATCAGAGGATGGCAAAGGGCTGCTCTGATACTCTTGGTTTAGACAGCTGCTTTCTATGTTCGTAGAGACAGATGTTCTAAACTGTCCTGAGAAAGGTGGAATCAGAGGCCCCCGATCTGTCACCTGTAGCCAGGTATACTCCCTCCTCAGAGTGTCAGAACTTCCTTAGTAGCAGAGTATGTGTGGAAGTGAAGAGAGGATACAGACTCTGTTGCTCACTAGAACCAGCTGGGAGCTTCAGAAGAACAACAGCTGCTCCCTCTTAGGTCCCTAACTCATCCAAGTTCCAGAGGGTCGAAGCAGCATTTCAAATGCACTCTGCATCTATCCTAGTACAGTTTCTCAGAGGTCTTGAACTTAAGGAGAAAAACTAGAGGCCAGGCTACAAGGACTCTGTTCCAACTCTGCAATTCCTAGTTGTTTAACTTGGTATAGGTCATTTAGTCTCCCTGGGATTTGGGCTTCATTAAAGTAGGGACTGTCAACCTAGTTGATATCTAGAGCTGTATCTTAGTTCTACAAGAGACTCTCAACCAGAGCTACTCTGTCAGATATCACCCCATCTCTGACCCACCGACAGCATAAGGGATGCTATGTTATCTTAAAAACTATTAAGATTTGGGTGGCTAAGGCCTTGTTCCTTTGGGGTGAGCTACGGTATTTTGTGACAGTTGGCATCTACTTACTAAACCATGGGATGAAAATATAGGCAGTGGTGATTGCTGCGTGGTTGGGCACAAGTGTTCATCCTTGCTTGTTTTGCATCTCTGGTCTAATATACCATGACCCACAATAACAGCTTTAAACATCTTTGCTATTGGGTGACTATGTCAGTAGAGGGCGCTGGAGGGACATCACAGCACAACGCTGCCTTTTCTGTTCCTTCGCGTGTCTTGCTGCTCTGTTCAGGAACACTCTGCCTTACTTGTTCACTCAGATCACCAAGATCATCTGCCTAGGTGACCATCCAACTGCAGTCAGCTTACGGCCAGGAAACCCAGGGAACTTAGTCACCAAAGGCTTGTTCCCAGGCCTTCTTCAAGGAAGTCTGGAGTACAGCCTTAGGGAGTCCACACTTATGGGACTGACTCTCAGTATAGGCACTCGGCCCTCAATAGAGGACACTCTAGACCTGAGTCCTCTTTACCCACCCATGGAGAAATATTCATTGTGTCTGTCTTCCCTGTTCCCTGGAAGACACAGGAAGCTTACAGGCATACTGATATTGGGTCAGCTCTCTAGCCTTCTGTCCAGTTCTCCTTGATGCTGTCTGTGTCCTCCATGGCTATAGTAGATGTGCATCTTGGAGCAGGCTTACAGGCCAATGTTTCTGGCTAAACAAAGTAACTGATTAACCACACAGGGAAATGACTATATGATTCCTGTCTTATGCTTGGGCCCTGAGTGATATTGTCACTCATTCTTTCTCTCAGAAACAGGCTGCCACAAGGAATCAAGAATGTTCTGGAAAGACATTCCAGGAGCTGGAGCAGCCAGCATGCCACTGACCCTCATTCTTGGCATGTCAGTATGTTTTTCTTCTTCAAGCACTTGGCCAACTTGGCCAAACCATAGCTTCCAGGCTTCCTTGGCTTTAGTTATGGAACCAACAAGGATTCACCCATGTGTGCTTAAAGGTATAGTGTGATTGGCCAAGTTCCTATCAGGTGATCTTCCTTGATCCAATCAGCCAAGTTTCATGTGATATAAACATGGCCAATGGGCCTTTCCTATGATGGATGTAAGGACTGGTTCTGTGAAAGGCATGCAGGTCAATGGATTTCTCAAACTATGTCTATTGCAAATGGCTACAGAGCCACCAGCAATACCAAGGCATTGGAGGTCATGAAGTGTCTTCATATTTCCTTCTTGGCATTCTTGAGGCACCAAGGATCTGAAATAACAAAGCCATATGAAGCAAACCAAAGTGGCCAAAAATTGTAAGTTATAGACCACTCTATTAGTAAGTATAATAGGACTCTGCAGAAAACTTTTTGTGCCCAATTGTCCATTAGGGAAATGAAAAATCTCCACAAAGGCAGAAGTTATTAACCTTTCCAGTAATTTTTCATCTTATCTAGACTCAAAAATGAGACCAGACTCTCCCATTCACACTGCCTCTCATTCCTTCTAAGCTATAGCTTGTTTTGCCTGGGGCTCTAAGAAGCCTTTGCTACCTCCTGGGATGTTTGGGGAAGAGCCTGGTGAGGAGTCGTTGGGCTTGGAGCTGCTTCTTGATGAGGATAAATCAACGCTTGATAAGAACTCGGAGGAGCTTGGCAATGATCTAAGAAGACAGGTGGAAAACCTGAAAATGTTAATTTTCCCTATGAACGATCACAGGAAAGAACGGTTTAATGGTGTCAACAGGAAGCATGATGAGCAACCTTCCCTGGGAACACACGGCTGCCTTAAGCAAACTGTTCACATGTGTTGGGACGATGTGTGTAGAATCAAAATGGTTCTGCAAAGCTATTTAATGATTCTGGTTACAAAACTAATTGCTTTAAATAAAAATCCTTTTCCTTGCTTAACATGGTGTGGCAGCTGAAGCATCATAGGCACAGAGATCTGTGCAGCAGAGTGGGAGTCTGGACAAGCCTCCAGTCTTTGCATTTAGAAGTATAGAGAAGGTCTCATTGGTTTACCAGAGCCTACTTTCCATTTTAAGCCTGGCTTGAAGTCTGGCAGCAGTTGGCTGTTGCATTCTTTCATCTAGAGTGGTTTTTCTTAGTGGAATGGAATAAAGGGTTGGCTAGAAACATGTATGCACATTGGGTACTGGCTAAAATACTGCCCTCACACATGGTAAGCTGTTTAAATTCCCTAAAGCCACCTCAACAGAATTGTCTATGTAAACTACAACCACTAGTTAGATTGTTTTGTTTTGTTATACTGTATTCTTTCTTATTTATTTTTACACCCCAATCGTTGCCCTCCCTCCTGGTCCACCCATATACTCCTTCCCCCTTCTCCCTTCCCCTCCTCCTCTGAGAGAGTGGAGGCCCCTCCCCTTGGGGAATCCCCCCATCCTGGCACATCAAGTCTCTGCAGGGAGAATTCTCTCCCACTAAAGCCAAAGTAGCCTAGCTAGAAGAACATATCCCCCACACAGGCATCAGCTTTTGGGATGGCCCCTGCTCCAGTTGTTGGGATCCATATGAAGATCAAGCTGCACATCAGTTACATATGTGCAGGGAGACCTAGGTCCAGCCCACGTATGCTCTTTGGTTGTAGTTCAGTCTCTAAGAGTCCTCAAGGGTTCAGGTTAGTTGATTCTGCTGGTTTTCCTGTGGAGTTCCAAATCTTTCAGGGCCCTTAATCACTGGTTAGACTTTTGTTGGCTTGACACAAAATAATCACCTTGGAAGAAGGAATGTCAATGGAAGAGTTACATCTATCAGATTGGACTGTGGGGTATTTTCTTGATTAGTGATTTATGTGGGCAGGTGACCCCCCCGCCCCCCAGGCAGGTGAACTTTGATAAGAAAGCAGGCTGAATAAGCCAATAAGCAACGTTCTTCTGTGGTCATGGATTTAGTTCCTTCCTTGAGGTTTCCCCCAGATTTCCTTTAATGACGGATTATAAAATGAAATGAGCACTTTCCCACCAGTTGCTTTTGGTCATGGTGCTTATAACAGCAATAAAAAGCAAGCTAGAACAACCATGTTGGGCGAAAGAACTGGAACCAGTGTCTTTAGTCCCCACTCCCAACCTGACTATCCATTTCAGCAACATGTGTAACGTGCAAATAGAAATTATGTCTGCTGTGTCTTGTTATCTGTCTCTGGCTGTAAAACTGGGGTCTGGTCTGGCTGGAGATATGGTTTAAAAGTCTAGGATCATAGCTGATGCTTGGAAAGTGATGGGCCACATCAGGACCAGTTTAGATTTCAGGAAGTTTGCTTCCCTGAAGTGACAATCCATAAAGGCACAGGATCATTTTCTTTGCCCACCATCAACAGTAAAGTAGTGGAATGTGCTAATGTAGACCGTCTAACGGACAGAGTAGAAATAAAAAAATGCCTCCTTGGCATTCATCATGCAAGAAACATTGAGGAAATAGTCAAGTTTGTGACTGGCCACCAGGAGTCGCCAGAGGAATTGAGAGGGCAGTGGATAAACTGGGCCTTGTTCTTTCCCTTTCTCCGTTCTTTCCCTCCCTTTCTCCTTCCCTTCTTCCCTCCTGTCCCTCCTTGACCTGGTCTCTCTGTGTAGCCCAGGCTGTCACACTTCTGTCTTCACTTCCCTGGCGGTGGGGATTGAGGAGGGTCTTAGCACACCAGTACAGGGCTCAGCCTCTTGGGCTCCACCCACGTGTAGGGCATCGGCTGCTGCTTTCCCTGTATCTCACAAGTTCAGAATTCCTCTGCTCCTTCGCATTTCATCGCTTCTTCCTTCTTTCAGTAGTGCTCGAAATGGTTATACTCAGGCCTCTAACTCATTCATAAAGGGTTTCTTTTCTTCATCAACCGGATAACTCTTTTACAGTGGGATTATCCATCTAAGTCGTCCACCGTCCATCCCAAGACATTTGAGTAACCACCTCAGTCACATGCTCCTCTGCCCATCTGTCCATATATGTAGCTAATGTAGCTATACTTAGTTGTCTTCCCACCCATCAAAAAAAACCCAACCGGAACTGACACTGTAAAAAGATACACCAGCCGGGCCGTGGTGGCGCACACCTTTAATCCCATCATTTAGGAAGCAGAGGCAGGTGGATTTCTGAGTTCGAGGCCAGCCTGGTCTACAGAGTGAGTTCCAGGACAGCCAGGGCTACACAGAGAAACCCTGTCTCAAAAAACCAAACCAAACCAAAACAAAACAAAAACAAAAAAAATAAAAAACAAAAAATAAAAAATAAAACAAAAACAAAACAAAACAAAAAAACCAACCAACCAAACAAACAAAAAAACCACCAGGCGCTGCCCGAATGAAGTGTAAAGACTCTGCCGGCTGCTCTTACGTCTAATAACCCATGTGTTCAGGAACAGGGCATGGACTCAAGGACACACAGATATAAAATAGCTAGTTGGAACTCAAGTCCTGGCAGTGTGGCTTCCATAACCACACTCTTTACAGAGTGCGTTTTTTTCCTGGCTGTGAGGAGGAGCTAACCCACAGCTTTGGAGAGTGGACAGTGTGTGCTATTAGATGAATTGACACACTGCTCTGGATGCATGCAGCATGACGGTGATGCAACTCACTGCTGTGGAGAGACACCCATAACCTGTGGTCCAGTGACTGCAGAAACAGCCAGATCTCATCACCGAGCTGTGTATACAGCGTATGTAATGTCCGCAAGTTATGCATGCACATTGCATGTACATAGAGAAGAGTCCTCAGACATCTCCACAATCAAGTTTAGGGAGTAAGACTTGGGATGGCAGGGGAATTTTTTGAAAATGATCTTTAAAAATCCTTAGTTCAGAATATATACTCTAGAGCTGAGAGATGGTGAGTCTGAATGTACCCACCATCAAACCTGAGGACTGAATGGCGTCCGGAGCTACATGGCAGGAGAGAACCAACTCCCAAAACTTGCTTATTGACCCTCACAGGTGTACAGTGCAAATAAATAGATAAATAAATAAATAATGTGAGATTTCAAAAGATGCACTCTGTTTGAAATACAAAATGTACTAAGGGAAATTACTTTAAAGCTTTGAGATGGGAGAACAAAATGTCTTGAACTGTAGCTATATTAGGATTAATATTTTCAAAGGTCTGAATTCCATCCTACCTACAACGAATAACGAATTAGCAGAAGTTCCTTACTTCACTGGCCCCCAAGTTTGCAGTGAGGTTTTGTTCAGCATGCTCTTGTGGATTTCTCCTTTTTCCTTGGAGAAGGGCCTCACCTCACAAGTGGAGGATTATCTGTAAGAACTTTATGCCATTCGTGTGGGCCATAGCAGGTATTGTCTATCATGGTTATGATGTCATGATTCATCATGCAAGCAGGGTGTGCTATGGCTGACTCTTGGGTACATAGCATTAAATAGCACCTTATATCCCAGCACCTGATTTAGGCATGACATCAGCACATAGACTGCTTGGCTCATTGAAGTAGAAAGACACACAGTAGGGCTTTCTTTAAAAACAGGTGCTTCAAGGGCTGCTGAGCACTGAGGACGCAGGTCAGCTGAGGTTGGAAGTCTGCTAGCTCTTAGTATTCCAGCATTCCAAGAATGCAGGCTGCTGTGCTTCACAGCCTCATGAGAACCCTGTTTGGCACATTGCTGTTTGACTTGCCCTGTAGTGTGACCTCTCAGGACCAGGCCTTTTTTTTTTTTTTTTTTTTTTTTGAGTGTCTAGAGATAACCTTAACCCTGCCAGGTCACAGGAAGGTGGGGAGAAGAAGGGAGTAGTAGAGATTAGTTTCCTGGGAGACTGAAAAAGCAGGCTCCTTATCATCTAGCAGGTCTCCAGCCATTTTTGCTTGTAAGAAACTTGTGGGAAAAGCTGAAGAGTGCTGCCCTACTCCACAGGGAGGTGGAGGGGTGGGATAGTGGGGTTACAATTGCTGTGGCTTCAGCCAAGGCAGAAGTCATTTGAAAACAGATTTCCACATTATTTTAGTGTTCAACCAAGCTTGAGGACCACTGGTCCACTGCTGTATCTGAACCTAGGGAGGCACTGAGGGTTGGGCATCCTGAAGTCAGTACCCCAGCACCCCATACTTCCAAGAGGCTGGGAAGAATGGGGATGGCTTCCTTCCTGTTCTCCTATCCCTTGCTGTGTGGAGTTTGCTTTCAGTACTGGGGGAATAAAAGTATAGGAGGTGGGGTCCTGGTGAGTGACCCGGGGAGAGGTTGACTCATGTGGGTAGACAAAGTGCACAGTGGCTCCACGAAGGGCGGGGCAGGTGGACAGCATGACTCCACACAGATTTTCATCCTAGCTTTCAGTAAGGCTTGTACTGTTGCCATGGGGACGGGGTGGGGAATGAGAGGTGGAAGAAGCTCAGGCTGGAGGAAACAGGGCCAAGCCACCACAGCTACTTTGTAGTGAAGTAGAGCTGGAGCCTCCTGGTTCTAGGCCTCCTTCACAGGAGCTCTGAAACACTGCTCTCAGGTTGGGGTTTTCTGCTTTGACTTGACAGAGAAGCCCCCCCCCCCCACCGGATTTGTTTGTGGCATGCCAACATTTGAAGCAGGACAATAAAGGAATGGAAAAACAGACCAGGGATGACAGGGGCCAAAGGATAAAAACAAACAAACAAGCCACCAAACAGAACACTCTCCTAGTCTATTTGTGGATGCTTTGAGCGCAGATCCCCTCTGAGTTCTTAAATGTTCACCCTTCACAGCAGTAGCTACCATTTGCAGAACACAGCCACTCAACAGATTTTATGGAAAATGCTCCCCCCTCACCTCCAGTACGTATTGTAAACAATGGTGCCAATGCCTGTTTTACAGGTGTGGAAAGTAGAGCCCACATTGCTTTGGCTTCTTACTCAGAATCACCCAGTTGGGGATGAGCAAAGCCTGGACTTGAGTCTGGAGAGTTTGGTGTAGGTATTCATTACTCACCCATGAGACTGAGCTGACAACTGAGTGGCTACAGGCCCGTGGACCAAAAGTCCCACCTCACTGTGGGCTTCTGCCCGCCCCACTCAATTATGTTTATTGTATCTGAGTGCTCCAGGGCATTTGCTATATCATTTAATGTCTTGACATTTGGGAGTAGGTCTGGAGCTAGCCTCTCATGGCAAAGCTATTCTACAGACCACAGCTGTTTCCAAGCACTTTCAGAAAAGGTACAGAACATGTGAGGGAATCAGACCTTAGATGACAGGAAAGTCACATCCAGATTCTTGACAGAAGCTCCTAGTGACGTTCTCATAAGTTAGTCTAGCCTCCCACTATAGCCTCCTCACAGCGTCCTGACAGGAGAAGTCCAGCTAACCTGGACTTTGGCGATGCCTGCGACTTATGTGAGGCGCTGAACTAGCAAACAACAGGGGTTATTTGGTCCTTGGAGGATAGATCATGCAGATGGCAAGATGCTGTCAAGTTCACAAAAATACACCAGCATTTGGAGCACATGTAAATCTCAAAATAGTAAAAGGTGGTCAACCTTTATTTATAGTAGAATGGAGCCCTGGGGCCCAGAAGCACTCTAGAATGTTGCAGAGGATGCGAAAGACAGGGGCTTCATGCATTTGGGTGTACTCTGCAACCTTGGAGTGTTTTTGCTCACTGAATTCTCTCTTCCCTCCAGATACGGCCTGAGGATGCCCCAGTAGTCCTCTGGCTTCAGGGTGGTCCTGGAAGTTCATCCATGTTTGGACTCTTTGTAGAACACGGGCCTTATATTGTCACAAGTAACATGACTGGTAAGCGATGGTTCCACTGCTTTTCCCAGGAGTCTCCTTCCAGCCATTATCTGCTCTAAAACTAACTTAGAATAAACACAAGAACCATTAGGAGTAGCGGAATGGTTCCAGATTATACAAACACAACTTTGTAGCAATGTCTGTCCAGAAGGAGGAGCCCCAGGATGAGTGTCCTGCCTGGCTTACTCTCTCCTGAGAACGTGGGTGAAAAAGTCTAAGCTGTTTTCTGCAAGCTGGCTGCTGACTCAAGCATTCTTGGCTTACAAAAACAGTTGGTATTTATTACTATTTGGGTGAGCCTTCTTGCACGGGCCTAATGGTGGAATTATATCCCTCATTATCCATGGGAATAGAATGCTTTATGAGTCTGTCACTTCAATGAGCTGTTGCCCTGAAAGCAAGATGCTGCGGCATGAGGCTGAGGTGGAGGAAGGGCTGGAGAAAGAGCCTCTGGTTGTGTCTCAGGGCAGACTCTATTCCTGTCTCATTGGGGAGATAGCTTGCTTTCTCTGGGTCAGCATTCAGTGTGAACAAGTTTGTGACTCAATATAAAAGATTTTAGGCCAGCTTTCGTAGGGTTGCTCTCTTCAGCGTTGGGGGGGGGGGGGAGGAAGAAGGTCCAAGAGGTGTCCTGCACCTAGGGGTGTAGGACAATGGGCATTTTTATCTCAGTTCTTCATGAGGCTTGGTTGTCATGCTTCAGGCTTGGCTATGGTACTGCTGTGTTGGACAAAAGCACAAAAGAGAAAGGTGAAGGGATGGATGCTGGTCTTCCGGAAAGGGGGCGGCAGAGTGGTGGGGTGGTGGGGGCAGGGACCTTGAGAGCTCAGCAGGGTGTGCTGGGGTCCAGAGCAAGGATGCCTTGACTGGCCTATTTTGTTAGAAACTCAGTTCCTTCTTCTGTTTTGACAGTTCTTGCCAGAGACTTCCCTTGGACCTTTACCCTTTCCATGCTTTACATGGATAACCCAGTAAGTACCACAGGACATCAGTGCCGGCCTCACGTTTCTATTTACTACATACAGCTGTGGCTGCATGATGATTGGTCAACAGCAGGCTGCATACACAATGATGTTAACAGGGAACTGAGCTGGTCCCATTAGCTCTTCGAGTCTTCAATCATCCCACATGTTTAGACACACAAATACTGCCTTTGGAGTTAAGTTTCTTGTTGTATTCAGTAGAATAATCTGTTAGTGTTCACATGCCTCCAGTGTGTGGTGGACTATGCCTTATAGGTTTGCAGAAGTCCTCACCATGGGGGATTTAACAACAAATGCCTAAGTTGTCCTCAGTCTTAAGCAATATATTACTGTATATTTTCTAAAATATAGAGTTTTTACTCTCTAGATTAGAATTTAATTTATCAAGCCACCAGCCAGCATGGTGGAGCACACCTATAATCCCATTTGGAGGTTGTGGTTATAAAATAGTGAGTTCAAGGTTAGCCTGGGCTACATCGTGAGCTCTAGACTAGCCTAGGCTACATTGTGGGGTCCCTCCCATTGAATGTCATGACTGGGATAAGAGGCAGATGGCTTTTTACCAATGGTGTGGGTTTCCTGTCTCACGAGTTGTTGATTAATAAGGGATTCCTCATCTTTCATGTAGACCTATAGATACAAAGAGACAAAACTAGTGTGCTTTCCCTTGGAAAGGGGAGCAGGATGTTTGAGTGAGATCTGGAGCAATGGCAGAGATCTGAAGTCAGAGGTGTGGGTTTGGGAATCCATAAGGCCACCTTCCAGTATGGGGTTGAGCTGAAAGTCCTCAAGATACGTGAGCCTTTGTGCTTACCTTCATTTCTTTCCCCTAAGGTGGGTACAGGCTTCAGCTTCACTGATCATTTCCAGGGATATGCCATCAGTGAGGACGATGTAGCCCAAAACTTGTACAGGTACGTCATGCAAAATGTGGCAATAGGAAAGTCTCCCTGTGGTAGAGTCACCTTGATTGGTCCTTATTGTCAACTTCTAAAACTTTGCAGAACATTTCTATGTGAGTGCCTCTGTGTGTGTGTGTGTGTGTGTGTGTGTGTGTGTTTGTGCACGCGTGTGAGCGTATGTATGATCTTCTGCTCTCCCTTACCTTGTTATTGATTATTGTTTATGACAGCAGACAAAGTAAACAGGACTAAAATCATGAATGTAACTAATTGTAGTTTTCCAACAATTTCCTATGAAACAGTAGAGACACAACATACATTTTCAATGAAAGATTCTTTCTCAAGTCATCTATCCAGATGTCTTAGTTTCTGGTTGTTTCTTAAATTCTATTTAACTTTGTTCTTGCCAGGAGATAACGTCTTTTCCAGGTGTTTGTCTTCTTTCCCATAACTGTTCCTTTTGTGGCTTTAGATGTGTATTTTACTCTGTAGCTTCATCATGACTTTTCCAGGCTAAAAACAGTCTTTTTTCTTCATCTTACAGAGTTTGTCTTTCACTTTAAAAAAAGATGTGTGTGTGTGTATGTGTGTGTGTGTGTGTATGTGTGTGAGTGAGTGTGTGTGCATGCGAGCGCACTTGTGTGTTGGGGGTGTAAAGTTGTGAGCTTGGTTAAAGTATATACACATAAATTTTTCTTTCATTTTCTTGCATTCTTAACATCTATTTTTAGTACGTTTTCTGACCTTTCTTATTTGGTCAAATTTTTCCAAGCTATAAATTTCAAGCTAAGAACAAATCTGAATTCTTTGAGAGCTCCTGAGCATCCTTGGATACAATATGAGAATCTGCTAGACTCTTCTAATGTCCAGTCTCTCCTACCCACTCTGCTGATTACCCAGTGAGCAAAACTGGCATCCAGCAGGACTGCAGAGGGAAAGGGTATCTGATCAGGAACAAAGGCTTCCCTTTCTCCCAGGCTGATCAGACAGAGGGCTGAAGCACAGGGCTTTTGGAGGCTTCCTGGTCTTTATTTCCTGCCAAGGACATCTCTTTCTTTCCTTCTGCTGACCCAGAAAAGAATATGGCTGTTCTCTAATTTCCCACGTTTCAAGATTTCAACACTTGTGTTCCATTTCCCCCAGGTTTACCTAGGTTCTTACACCTCTGCACCCACGTACAGTGTTTCCTTGGGACATATTAGCTGATCCTTCCAGAGGGACCTCCTTTGGCCCCTTACTTCCAGTGTCTTTCTCCCTGCATAGGCAGGACCATGGTGCCTGTCCTCAGAAGCCTACTCAATCACCCACCACCACCAATGGCCCTGTGAGTTCTCCTGGCTGAGCACCTACCCCCACCCCTCACCACAACCATCTTTTGGCTTTGTTGTGTAACTAGCAAAGACTAAAGACATGTGTTCACCCTTTGAAAGTCAGAGTTTTACAAAACGCCCCACCCCCACCCCCGAGCTGGAAGCAAGGATGTTTCCAGCCAGAGGTTGACCTTGTGTGTGGATGTCACTGCTGACATGTGGTCCATCTCCTCTTGCATGACATGGAAAGAGGACGGGTTTCAAAGCAGCCGTTGTTTATAGCTGTTTTAGTTTCCTTTGCTTCAGGCTCTTAGAACTGGAAAATAGCTAATCAAGAGTAGTGCATAAAACTGATTTCAGCTGTTTCTTTTACAGTTTACACTATTTGTTTCCCTTTGTGACCACATTCTTCTCTCCAGCTTGCCAGATGGGTGTTTGCAATAAGAAGGTTGCTTTGGAACTAGTAAATGAGCTACTGGGGGTTTAAAGAGCAGATCTTTCTTCTCTCTTTGAAAGCTCCCTTCCCCCATTAGTTCCCCCCGAAGATGAAATTCTATTTTTGTGTGTGTGTGTGTGTGAACAGAGCCTGGCTTGGAAGGAATGGCCTCCTAAAGAGCCATTTAGCACCCATGTTTCTAGTGGCTTTGTGTTCGCTCACGTTCAGACACACACTATAGAGGATGCCTCTGAGCCATGGCAGTGGCTCTTGGTTTAGAAAAATGTGAATGAAATGTAGTCAGTTTGCTCTCTTTGATGCGGCTTTCTTGTATGGTGCTGCTGTCCCCCTGTCTCCCTTGATCTCTGGATGTATTCCTGGAGCTGGTGACATAGAAGCAGGCAGCACACAGCCCCTGCCCTCCCAGAGCTCATGGCCTGGTAGAGTTCCTGAGGTTACCTTCTAGGAGTTGAATGGAGGTGGCACAAAGCTGCTCTCCCCTCTTGACAGACTGGATGTCAAGAACGAGAATGAGGAAGAGGCCAAGGCAAATTATGTTCTTTCAGAGAGATTTGTTGGTCACATACTTCTAATGAGGCCCCACCTCCTGAAGTTTCCATCTCTTAATAGCCCATCAAGCTATAAATCCACATGTGGATTAACCCATTCCTAAAGTCAGAACCTTGGGAGCCAGTCCCCTCCCTAAAGCTCCACCTCTGAGCCTCCGGGCTGAGCTGTCAACACTGGAGCTCTGGCAAACCTGTCAGATCCAAGCTCTATCACTGTGGGTCTCCCGCTCTGAGTCCTGAGCCCCTGAATGTCTCTGGAGTTCATATTGCCCACTCTACCAGAACTGACCAGATTCCCTTGCAGCCACTAGCTCTGCTGGATGTGATCATTCCATCACTGTCTCTGCCCTACATCCACCAAAGGACCTTTCCAAAAAAGTCACCTGGGGAGTACTGTTCTCCCAGCCACCTCTCTGATGGCATATGATTCTTCAACCAAACAGCCTTTCACTAAAATTCTGCTATGGGGAAGTGCTTGGCATAGTTCGAGCAGGGATTTATAATAGAGTCACCTAATACAGGATTTCTGCGCTAGGTAACATGCATGCCTGAATAAATCACACGCACATTTGTGTATCACACACTAACATTATGCTAAGCTTTGAAATGCAAGCAGACATAAGGCCTGGTTTTTAATCAGAACCACACCATGTCATTGGTACAGTGCTTGACCTAAGTACAGTTAGATGATGAGGTGCGTGTGTCGCTCCGGTTACTGAATTTACCGTTTTCATAATTTGCTGCTGTGTAAGAACAATTTACCAAAGACTCTGAGGAAACAGTCAGTTCATGGAAAGACTATAACTGTGAGATTAAAACAGTTATAGCTCCTCTGTGTGAGCTCTTGCTTCAGAAACCTGAGCCATGCAGGCACTTTCCAGGCAGATATGACGAGAGATTATCTTCTTCAAATTAGGTTGCCAGATACAGCACAAAATGCCCAGTTTATTTGAAAGTCAGATAAACAATGACTATTCTTTATATGTAAGTATCTTTCAAAGGTGGAAAGTGTTAAAAAAGACAGCCTACACAGGCCTCTGGCTTCACACATGTGCACACGTGTGCGTGTACACACGCATCTACGTACTTACATATACACACATACATAAACACACATACACAGTATGTTCTACAGAATACTTGGACATACTTATACTAAAGGATTATTTATTACTTATCTGAACTTCAATTTTAATAGGACACCTTGAATTTTCATTTGCTAAACCTGTCAAGCCTAAGGACTCCCCATTGAATACCAAGGAAGTAAGCTATAAGCTAAAGCAGGAGACTTGAAATTCGCTGCACTGGTGCAGTTCCAACAAGCAGGAAGAGAATAAAGGAAGTGTTTTTAGCCTGAAGGTTGCTGCGGGAGGGTGGAGCCATCTCCTATTTTTACCCTCATTTTAAAGCCAGCTCACTACCAGCCCTAACGTGGAAACTATCAGCATGCAGCAAATTTAGTTCCCAAAAGTCACCATAAATAACAAACAGAGAGTGCACTGAAGCCCACAGCAATGTTTCTCGCAAGGGGCTTTTTACAGAACCTTTGAAATTAAGTCTAGCAGGGATCGTGCTGGTCATAATGACGATGTTTTCCTCTCTGTAACCCTTGAACTCTCTTCCGCTCTTGGCTTTTCAGAGCCTCCTTGTCTTTCATCTTCCCTGGAAGGTTCATGGCTTTTAGTCCCTCAGCAGGAAGCTGAGACCAGAGCTCTGCCTGGCTGTCTCAGGCTTTGCATCACAGGTCAAGACATTCCTAGAATGCCTGAGTTTAATGATTTTTTTTCCCCTCTTTTTTGGAATGACTTTAGTAGACATTTAAAATCCAGCCAGTCTTTTCTTACTGTTGTAATGTCCTGCTGCCTTATTTCAATTGGTTTTATCCTCGAACACATTACTGAACACTTAAAGTAAGAATGCTTACTTTTCCTTCCTCCCTTCTTCTCTCTCTCTCTTCCTTTTCCTCTTCTTTTACAGATTTGATGTTCTTATTAAAGCACTGGCATTCTGAAAGCTCCTTTAGAAATAGTCTGGTCGCTCACAATGGGTGTGTTCTTAAGCTATTAAACTTCCTATTTCCTCCCACAAAGCTGGCCTAATGGCATTGTCACAAGGTTTAAACGCAAATTGCTAAACAGCATGTGGAAGCTGGCACATGGACATAAGGATGCCTCAGCAGCTACATGACCCTAAGTGGCAGTTGCAGGTTTACAAATTGCTGCTGTTGGTGCCCAGTGTCATACTTCTTAGTATGGCAGTATCAGCCTACCTACTTGCTTTGCCTAGCTGTCCCTGTGGAATGTAATATTACCCACTCAGGACTAAAAACCAGAGGAACACACAACACGGTGGGATCTCCTTTCCATCAGCGTGCATGCCCCCAGCTGGTGAGGCATGGTTGCCAGCTACTCTCACTCCTCCAATCAATCTCTATGCTCTCTCTTCTGCAGCGCACTGATTCAGTTTTTCAAGTTGTTTCCCGAGTACGCAAAGAATGACTTTTATGTCACTGGGGAGGTAAGTTGATACCTCATTTTCTTGTGTGCCTCGAATAGCAAGAGGATTGAACTGTATGATGACAGTTACCACAGGTATGTGCAGAGTTGTGTGCATATTAGTGTGGATCTGGTCCACCTTCGTAATTTCCCCCAAATAGCCTCTGTAACAATGGTGTCGGTCTGGGCTCAGTGAAGGTTTATGTACTGGGGTGAGTACAATGGGTTAACATGGTCTAGCATTCCTCTCTTCTGCTATTGTCATTCACACCACTTTAAGTGGGGGCCAGGTGTCTGTAAGTAATATGTTCCACATTCCAAACTCGTCTTATTCTCTCCTCAGAGATCAGATTCAGTGAAAATCCCACCTGGATAACCCTGCATGCTTTCTAGGCATCTCACCATGAGCTACAGCATGGCCCTTGGCCTCTAGGGTGATAGCAAACTTGATCACTAGGTCAAGATGGCATTGGTTAGACACCCACTTCTGTTTGTAATTCATATGTAATCCATAACCACATGAATGACTCTTTCCCCAATCTGTCTCACAACAGTTTTAGATCAATCAATGAGACATGTCTACTCTGACTGAAATGGGGGTTATAAAATAGCAGTTTTCTCATCTGTATCTGTATGGATATCATCCCATATTCTCCTACAGAACTGATCTTGTCTGTCTCCTCTGTGTTCATGTATATTCCAATGGACCCAAGCATCGGTATTTTTATAGGGTCTATCAAAATTATTACTTTTCTTTGAATGCTTGTTCTTATTCTGCTCTGTGAAAGGCCCTTCAAGCTGGCTCTTGTGCATTTGACAAGTTTGATCATTTTTGAGTATTTCCCCTTTATGATAAATACTGGGTGCACCCTGTACATCCCTTGCCCTCCTAAGATCAATCATTTTTTCCAGGGACTCTGGCTCATTCCAGTAGAGAGTGGCATTGAAAAACCAGATCTGGACCACTAAGTGTGCTCATTGCTGCTAGGATGATGATACCTCTTTTGGACCTTGTGACTCTGGCTAGTCCTGTAACCCTGATTCCTACCACAGGTTTCTCCAGTTCTCCCCTCCACTGATGTCTTCATGTACCTTCTCCTCCACCAAGGAGCAAGGTTCCCAGTACCATAGTTTTCCTCCTGTGCACACTCCCACTTTATACTCTGAATGACTTCAGAATAACTGTCATTACTATACCCAACAAAAAACCTTCCATGTTTCTTTCATCAGGACTTAGCCTCTTGTTCTCTGTTGGTCTGACCCTGGATCTTGTCTCAGTTCATCCCCAGACAAGTGTTTGTCACATTAAACATCCCCTGCATTCCACATGTCTAACTCACCAACCAGTCTATCCATGTTCTTGAATTTCTGAGGGTTTCTTTAGGTCCCATCCTATTTGGGAACCAATAACTTGGGCTAGGGGATTAGAATAAAGATCAATGCTAAAGTCTACCTTGGTGCTCTTGGGAGGAAGGATCCTGCTGGGTCAGTCATCCTCAGAGCCATAAGGCTTAACTCTGGAATGACTGATCTTCACAGGAAGGTCCAAGTGATGGTGCCAGAGGAAGGGCTGGATGAATGCCGGGCAAGTGGTCCACAGATGTGCACATTAAGAGACTGAAAGAGAAAAGCAGGCTAAGTTTCTAGTGAATGTCGAGTTCATAGAACAAGGAATTTCCTGAGCTTGTCTTCTCCTCTTTCTAAGCTGTCAGAGAAAATGGTTTAGCATTCTATAATTTTTTAAATACTCAGTTGCTTAGTATCAAATCACATTCAGTCCCTCTATCAGTCACACTTCCTGCTGTTCTTTGCCTTTTGAGCATTTTCAGAGGAAAGTTGGAAGAGGAGCAGGAAGTGACACCCTTGTCATTTCATAGTAACCCTGGAAGTTACTCAATTCCCCATCTAGCAGAAGACTGGTCTGCTCAGTGTATAATTCCTTGTCTAACAAATAATGTGGCAATGTCATTAACCATGATGCTCAACAAAGCTGCCAAATCCTGGAGGAAAGTTTTGACTTGTCTGTTTTATTTATGCCTTGTGGTTTTAGGCATGTCATTTCCAAATGTGTGTGGGAAAAGAAAGATTTTCTTTTTATATGCTTTGCTGCCAGGATGCTTAAAGAAGACTGTGCCATCCATAGGGAAAAAGAAGATAAGCAGGAGGGGGGAAAGGGAGGCAGAGAGGCAGTATCTGCAGGACCTCAGTTTCAGAAGAGCACACTGGATCTGTCCATGTGTATCCAACCTTTTATCAATGGGACACTATGTCATCCCCAAAGTTCACAGTGGAGAATGGTACAACTGGGTTACAGAAACAAACCAACAAAAAGGCAAATACCAAATCTCATGTGTTAAATATGTTTAGGATACTCACATGGCCGCATGCAGCCCTCAGGCTACAAGATGGACATGCCTGCTCTAGAAGCCACATATCTTTTTGGAAAGAAAATTGCTAAGTAGCAACGCTCTACTTCCCCAGTCTCACAATTCTGTGTTGTTTGTCTTTTCCGGGTGGGGTGGGGGCCATAGAGTTCTGGTGTGATGACTGGAGACCTGGAATGGAGTGGAGGAATCCTGTGTTGATAACTGAAGAGCTGGGTCTCACTGGGTGGTTGTGGGCCAGTCATTAAGCTCGCTGAATCTTTGTATTTTATCTTGCAACCGCAGAGGTTAGTTTTGAAATCAACCCCCATAGCTGTTTTGGTTTTATTTATTAAATTATCAGTGGCAGTCACCCAGGCTCACTCTTAAGGCATCCCACATGTTCCCGAAGTTTGAACCTAATACCAACTCCTCCTGCCTCTGTCCAGCCCTTCCCCAAATCGTTCACTGAATGGCCTTCCTTTTCTGAATGTTCATTTGTTTTCCTTATTAGGGAGTCACAAGGAACACCACCGAATTTGTAGATTCAGCCTTGAAAAATAATGGATAAACTCAAGAAATGTTTAGCACCCTTTACATTTATGTGCTAGGAATGAAGGCATCCTGTACAAGGGTCTTCAGCAACTGTTCAGAGCCCAGGCATTGATCTGAGAGAGTCTGGGAATGATAATAGTAACAACTCCATAGCACCATTTGAGTGTTTAATTAGATAATCCTCCTTAGATATTTCAAATAGTGACTGACTATAGAGAGCATCCAGCACTTGATGCCTCCATTAGGGCTCAAAGCCTATGGTCCTTGGCATACAGATTGGGATGAAAGTGTTCATAGAAGCTCTGCTTGCTCATAGCATTGGTCTATAGCATTGCCTGTTCCTTTGGGTTATTTTGGCGCTCTCTCTATCTCTGTCTCTCTGTGTCTCTGTCTCTGTGTCTCTGTGTCTCTGTCTCTCTGTGTCTCTGTCTCTCTCTCTCTCTCTCTCTCTCTCTCTCTCTCTCTGTGTGTGTGTGTGTGTGTGTGTGTGTGTGTCCAGGGAACTAACTCAGGCCTTTGAGCCTTCATCTACCGTGCCTCATTTCCAGCCAAATGCATTTTTAAAAGCATTTGTTTTGCCTAAACGATGGAGCCTTGATGATGGTTTTAGAAGTTTGGTTGATTTCTTTTCTATGTATCAGAGTGTGTGAGGACCATCACACCCAACTGGCAAGGCATACCAGGGAGAGCAGGTTAGGTCCACTGTGGGTGTGAAGGACAAGGGAGAAGCCTCTTCTTTTGTTCCTTTCAGTTTTTCATCTCTGCCCAGAATACCAACTGGAATCAATTTTCTCTAAAGAGAGACAAATGTGTCTGTAAATCACCCTCCCTGAGGCAGGAAAAAATACTTCAAAAAGCAACAAGCTGTGTTTAATTCCTGTGATGAACTTTCTTTCTAAGCATTATCCTCCCAGGCCTGTAACTATTCAGGAGACAACTCTTGTTCTTGGAGCATCAACACAGTGTAGAACTCTGCCAGCATCCACAAGCTGGGCTAGAAGTTAAAGGAAGACAGTCCTCATTGAAACAGAGACAGGTGGCAGGATGAAAGGGGGCTGCCTATTGTTCTTTGAGCATGGGCTATATGTACCAGTGCAGTCAATGACTCAATGCTAAGTGGTTTTCAAAATGGGTACGCTTTCAAAATGGTGGAGCATATGCTAAAAACTGGGCATTTCTTCCCCATAGCATAAAAGGGTGGAATCTCTTTACAAGTAGGTTTGCAATCATAGCTAAATTGAGGACCAAATATAGGCAGAGCCTTTAAGCTATTTATGCGTTAGTAAGTTAGTACTACGTTAGTAAGTTGAATGGGGGTACTTATCTTCATCTGCACGGGGAAATCCTATTGGGAGCATCGTAATTGAGGACAACTGATAGGCTGAGGAGGCAGCACAGCACACGAAAGTCTTGCTTGTTTCATTTTTTCTTATTCAGTGTTAAGCACATGCTAAATGGATGTTATAGAGTGGCTTCATGAAAGGCTGTTATTAGATACAATAAATCTATCAGTGGTCTCTCTCTTCAGCTGCTTTCCATCTCCCTGTCATTGTCTCTATCTCCTGTACAAGTCCCTGGAGACCCCCCCACCTCCATCTACCATCCTTGGCACACTCTCCTACTCTTCCTCTCTCTTCTTCTCACCATGGTAACCTCATGCTCCAGTTTATTTCTCTACACACCTTCCCTCTCCATCAAGATTGTCACTGTTCATTAGAGAAGATCAGCTAGATCCCACCCAGTGTGTTTTCCTCTTAATATATTTATGTTTGAATTAAGCACTGACCCACATTTTATAAGAGGTGACTCACAAGCACTGACGTGCAAGTGATAGGGTGACCTGTGAGGTGGAGTGGGAGAAACATGCTAACGATGAGCCAAGAATCATTCCATGCCAGCCTCTATCAGCCTCAGCACTCTTGGATTCGCTGAACTGGGAGACTAGAAGGTAGCCTCAAGAACATTATCACGTTCGCGTGTTTCATCATAAGAATGCTTGCTCAGATTGGGACGCACAGCAGCCGTGAGCTCTCGCTTGCTGAGTGCTGTTTAATGCATTGCTTCCTTTAATCCCAGCAGCCCAATCTTAAGGATGAAGTGGCTGAGATTTAGGCTAGGTTTGCCTTACTAAGGTTACCCAGCCAAAAAGCAGGAAAGCCGAAACTTGGGCCTACTGATGAGACTCCAGGGCAAACGATTGGAATGCTGACATTGGCTGTGGGTTATACAGCCTTTCGTGGGGAGATGCTGGAAACCAAATCATCTCCAGGAACTCTCTCCTCCCTTAAAGCTGAGCCTCTTCTGGAATGGAGTCTGACACACACACACACACACACACACACACACACACACATATGATCCTAGTTCCTGCAGCTCTCTAGGGTTACAACTCTATACAAATGAGAAGAGACTCCCTAGCTCTTTGGATGTCTGTCTTTCTGGGCCAAGACCTAGTTTTAATCACAAAGACTTAGCTTTGATCATAAAGTTTTATAGAGCAAATGGAAGTTTCAAGTGATATAAGGACTGGAGGTCCCTGGAATGCAATTATTTCTCGGCCCTGGAACTTGCTGAATTTTATTAGATAGCATTCAAGCTGGGTTAACTCTTCAGTCCATGACAAACGTCTACTTCCAATTACACCCATCCGCACTTGCCAATATTTTCTTTTAGAATTGAAAACGGATTTGTGACTGTTTAATGAGTTTAATAGTATAAAAAAAATAAAGGTTTAAGCTGCAATCCAAAGAGCTGAACAAGGGCATATGGAAATGTTTACAAGTGGGGCCTCCGGCTTTCAAAGAATATATCCAAATCAAATCAGTACATATTTACTGATTCTCAAGTTGCATGGAGAAGAATGTGAGTGCACAGACAGAAGTCATAAGCTTTGTCTAAAGTGGACTGTCCCGCTGGATCGGATAGTACTGTCTAGACGCAACACTGGGATCCCGTTAGAGATGTCCAGGGTGGGTGCAGCAATTCGAAAGTAAGTCACTTATGCAGCTTCAACTTTCTAAATTCTATCTACAGAGCTCAAAGGCTTCAGCTTGAGTCTGTGGTCTGGTTTGCTCATACTCATTATTTACAAGTCAAATTAACTGGAGTCTCCTTTTCAAACAAAGGAGTATTCATCTGCTTGAGTCACCTGGCAGCAAGCTGGGCTTTTCCAGTATAGCTCTGAGGTCAGAATAAGATGAGGATGGAATGAATCTTGTGTCCCCCTACCTGTCAGTGGTGGGTGATACTTTTTAAAGACACACTCTCGGTATTAAAAGTGAATCACCTATCATTTAGAAGTCAGCACGTACCTTTGCATGGCTTGGTGTGACTAAAAGTTGGCTGCAGATCAAAATGTTCTTGCTCCATGTCTATGCCTGGAGAATTCTGCTGCTTTCTTTTTAAGCTTATACTCAAGAGAAATAGATGGCTGATATTATCATTCTCTTGTTAAAAAGCTTCCCTTTAATTGCTTCGGTGCAGTCTCAGTCAGATGACGCACAGTCTAGAAATGTCTAGAAAGTTGTGGAGATTACCACAACAACATCTAGGTGCTGGCATTGCTTGCTCATTTTGCAAACTGACCATTTGAAGACATACCTCTCTCTGCAGAGAAAACAATGGTGCTGAGCTGAAGTGAGATCCCATCTTCCCCAAGGCTAGAGGAAGTCAAGATTGCATTGGCCTCATCTTGACTGGGATCTTCCATTAGAGTTAGATGTTTTGTTTTTGCCACTTTTGTGACTCCCTTTGTGTTTTCAGTGTGTGAATAGAACTCTGTTCATGACATTGATGCTTTCCTGCTCCTTCTGGTCTATTCCCACAAGTGAATGTGGCTGCTCCAAAGTGTGTGCACAGCTCTTTCTAGGTAGCCATCTTTGCTCCCTTCTGGAGATAGAGTTCCCTCAGTCCAACCATGAATTCTTCAAAGAGGCATCTTGACAGATGTGACTGGGGAAATGGGGTGATGCCCTGAGCAGGGCAGGGTGCTCAGCATGACCTTTAGGTGGCTCACCATACTACCACTGAGGTTGCAAATCCCCTGGCCTTTTCTGCCAGGCAGAGCTGAGGACTATGCTCAACTATGAGTGAAGAAACTATGTCTCTCTTTGAAAAGCCATTGTTATCGTCATTGATAAAGCTATGGAAATTTTTACCACAAAATTTATACCTAGAAGCAAGGCCAGCAAGTGAATATAACTGCATTTTTAAAAAAGCTATACTTAAGAAATATGGGTAAATCTGATTTAAAAACTATAAACTGTGGATACAATACATTTATTTAAAGAGATATTGTTTTCCAGTATAGTGTTATTATCTGCCTTACCCCCACTTTGAAGGAGCTGAATGAAACTTGATTTTAGGTCCAACATCTTCCCCCCTTCCCAGTACCCAAGAATCAGGAACAAGGTGAATCAGCAATGATGCTGTTGAAACATGGAGGAAGGGAGAGAGTCAAATGAGTACATAATTCCGTTGAATCTCATTGTACATTTACACATAGGAATAATTAAGTGAGCACTATATCCTCTGCAGACTGTTTTCACAAGCACAGCTTCTCTCCACATGATTTCCATGAAACTATTCCCAGAGCCATGTAAGTACTCACAGGGACTGCAGACCAAGAATCAAAACTGCATGCTGCTACAATGTTAAGACCCTTCTCTCGTGTGCCAAATAAAAGACCGAGAGCTGAACTCTGCCATGCTTCTGATACAGAAGAAGAATTAGAGCTTCAGGGCTTCTTTGAGCTCCAGCAAACATAGCAAAAACATAGCCTGATGCCCCTGGTCCGTCTTGCTGGGAGTGAGCATGATTCCAGTCACCAAGGGGAAAGTGTCCTGAGCACACGCACACGCAGCAGCTCTAGAATTGGCAGCTCTCAGCTCCTTTAATTCTCAGGGAGGATTTCCAAGGTGAGCCTGGGATCCAGATGTGTTGATTACTAACATTCCTTGAGTTGTGGTGTGAGACATGTATGCTTCTCTGGCTGAGTTCCTTGTTTGAAGGTCACTGCCAAACGCTGACAACGTGTCGGTTCCGGCAGCACCTTTTCTTTTCCCTTTCAGAATGTCTTTGATGTTGCCCTGCGCTTTTATTATTTGATCTGGGACTGGAAGGCTAGTGTTAACTTCCAGACTTCAGGGGCTTTGTTGGTCCGCTGCTACCCACACTGGCGAGAGCCCCTGGGAGGTCAGAGAAGACTCAGGACTGGAGTTCTGGTTGTGGTCACCACTGTCCCCATTAAGGACATAACTCAGAACCAAAGGAGTGAGTGTTCTTATGTTTAGGTCCCAGGGAATAACACAAGCAACTATAGGCTGTTTCTAACCTGAAGACAGACGCTCCCCACCCCTCAGATATGAAGTTTTCCTCTACTTAAAATATATACAGAAGTCATCTGGGGGAGGGGTGAAATAAAAATATACTTGATTAGTCAACCTGATGTCTGCCCAAGTGTTTGTCATAGGCAGTGAATTGTTAAACTGAGAAATGAAGGATTCTGGGAGGAGATGTCTCCTTTCACAAACACAAAGAAATACATCCCGACAAGGAATGTAAAAATAATAGAAATCTCACTAAAATGTGTTGATTCCCCATAAAATAACCCTGTAATAACCCTGTAACCCTGTGTGACAGCCTGAATCGCTCAGCCAATGGAATGATTAATGAACAAGACAATGAAGAATTTGTCACACTGACACAAAGCAAGGAAGTGTGTGATAGTCATTAGGAACGAAGGCCGAGATAAACACCCTCAGTACTAGGAAGGTGGGTGTGGGAGGGATAGTGAAGAACGAGGTAGTTTTAAAGTAATTACAGGGTTATCCATCTCATTGTCCTGTTTGTTCTGAGTGGTCTGCCTAGCAAGCATGGGACAGATAAAAACCAGGTGCCAGCCTGGGACCTGAGAGCCACAGGCCATTCGGTGGCCATTGACTGAAATGTGATTTGCTAGGAGAAATGAGAGGTGTGGAAGTAGCCAAGCCTGGGGAGAGGACTCCAGCTAGGTATGCCATTAACATTCACAGTTCTCATCTCCCTGTTGCTGCAAAATACAGGAAGATGAGGTTTGTCGTAAACCGACTCATATTTAGAGTACGTGAAATAGTTTGGTTCGTGGAGGAAGCTCAAAAATCTTGAATGGGTATTGAAAATATACTGTCCTTTTTCCTTTTTTACCCAGTAATATCCTATGTGCAATGACTGTCAGGAAGGCTCCATAAACTGGATATTTTAGGCTAAATTTACCACCACTGACTACTTTGCTATGTAAGAGACATGGCCTTCCATCTCCAAAAGAGTAAATTTTGTTTGCAAAATGTAACAAGAATACAACCCAAGAGACACGATTGCTAACTGAACACAATTTTGGTATTTGTATCAATTTTCATAAAGGGAAATGATTAGAGGTAACTTGAGATCAGCCATGCATATGTCAGGTGTGCTTATGTGGGCCTCGTTTGTACTGGTCATTGTGCACACCATGGGAATGGAATTCATAAATTGTATATTTGCTCTGGTGAGTTGGAGACACAGTTTCTATAATCTGTCTTTAGAAGTCACTGTAATCTTCCAAAGGATGTTTTTGTGTTTTATTCAGTTTTGTGTCTCCCTAAGTGTCTAGCATGATGATCTTGGCAGATGTCTTGTCTCAGAAGCCCTTGATGACTGAAGGTTGGGTGACATATTTACCAGTTAAGTGATTACTCAGGAAAATATATTTTCCAACAGAAATCTATCTAATAAATCTTCACTATTTCTACCAATAAGACCACATTACACAGTTATGCACCAAACCAAACTTCAGAAATATAAACCCATCTGCATATAAACCTAAAGAAACTAAACCAGGTTTCTGAGTCTAAATGTTGGAAGTGTTTTATTCACTGCTTTACCCAAGTAACTGCTGTTACACAAGAGGGCTGTGCAAACCAGATCTCAAATAAGTTATGTGAATTACCTGCTTTCATCAGCTTGAAAGGACTTTAGACTTTTGGAGTAGGTCAGACCATGTGGGATTCTGACTCTTACCACTTACCCTCTCCAAGTCCCATGTCCTAGCTTGAAGCAAGAGCAGTGGTATCTCCAACCTGTGAGGGTGACTATGGTATGGATCAATTTACAGCAGGTAGGTGCTCCAAGTCTATGGAGAGCCTTGGGAATGTCACAGGAGTGGACTCACAAATACCTGTACAAAGCCTCTAATCTATTGTGAGTGCCTGTGCACTGCCCTTTACCAAATGCATATGGATGGTCTCATTTCACAGCTGTGTATTGAACGCTAACAGTGTCAGGCACAATGAACAAAAATAAGCAAAGTAGATGCCTAGACATGTGTTCAGGCATCTTCTAGGATGGGAGCAAGCACAGTGATGTAAAATGATGAGTGGGTAAGAGGTCTTGAGGAGAATTAAGGATTAAGAGGGAAATTAAAGGCTATAAACGAAGAAAATAGGAGCATTAAAAAATTTGGTAAGTGGCCAGGAAAGATGCTGCTCAGGTGACCTCATTTAAGGACATTAGCCAAGGAACCATTCAGATACTTGGGAGAAAGCATTCCAGGAGGAAAGAGAAATGAGCACAAAAGCCCTGGTGCATACAGGGAACATTCTGGTACCTAGTAGGGCCTGGAAGGAGTGAGGAAGAAGGTAGGGGGTGAGGTTGGTGAAGGGAGTGGGTCGAATTAGCCTTTCTGCCTCAGATAAAGCTCTCCTTTCATCCAGTGCAGAGTCACAGAAAGATTGAAGCAGAGGGATGGCATGGTCTGGTCTGGGTTTTAGCTGTACCACTGTCCAAAAAAAAAGAGTGGCTCAGGGCTAAGAAGATCAGTGTAGAAGCTGCTACAGTAACCCAGGCTGGAGCAAGGTAAGGAGGCAGACATGGAAGAGGACACTATAGCTCAGATGATAGAAGAAATAAGACTGAGCTTCGATAACAAACTTTCAGGGGTACAAGAGAAAGAAATACAAAGAACGGTACCAAGATTTCTGACCTGAGCATCCAGAACAGGGTTACCGTGAATGGCAAGGGAGGTCACAGGAAGCATTGGCATCAAGAACTTCATTGTGAACACATGGAGTTTACAGTGGGGTAAAACTGGACAAGTCAAGAAGGAAGCTTTTTGTGGGATTAGTAAAACTGTGCTTTCGAATATTACTGAGCAGGCCTGAGAGAGAGCTCAGCAGGAGAAAGGGCTTCCAACTAAGCCCGAAGTTTCTTCTTTGAGACCCATGTGGTAGAAGGAGAGACTTGACTCTTGAAAGTAGTCCTACATAATATGAAAAAATTAATCTGAATAATTGGGCCAATAAGAGCACTTTCTAACATCGTTGGAAAGTAGTACTATGTTTGTTAGAGGAAAATTGGCCCACACAATAATTTGCTTTGGAAAAGGATCCTGTGCTAGAAAAGGCTGGAAAACACGGATACGTTCAACAACAATTTGTGAGCAAGAAATATTATTTTGTTTGCCCCTTCTCCTATTCCTTTAGCATATGCTGATTTCAAATTTTGCATCATTATGCAGATTTGTAAGTCTTAGGTTTAGATTTGAGATTTTTTTCTTTCCTTTATTAGAACTTTGTGGCTTCCCAAGCCTGATAAAGGTTGGTAGGGTGTGTTGCCCATACCCCAGACATCTCTCAGAGAGCACGGCAGGAATGGGACTGCTCCCTACCCAAATCATGCTTAGGCCTACTCAACTCCATAGAGACAAAGGCCATGCGGTGATAAAGCCAGTGAGGCTTCTGTTTTTCAGCCAGAGAACTGGTTCTCGGAAATGCTGGCAGTCTGCTAATCCATCTGCTGCCTTGGAAGGCCACTCCCAGCTGCAGCACCTCCCACCTTGTCCTTTTTCCTCTCCTTCCTACTAACTCGAGCTATATAATCCAGCCCCACCATTTCAATAAAGGAGCTGTTCTCCGAAACCAACTCCCAGGTGGTTCATACCCGCCATAGCTGTACGGCCACCTGAGTCCCTGCTCCCCAGCTCCCCCGCATCCTGAGACCACCAGTGTGTGATGGCCTATGGGGGAGGGTCCCACAGAGCTTGGAATAGAAGTTCCTGGGAAGAGACACCTGGCCAGTGTGGTCCAGGTCATTTTGGTTTGGAAGGACATTACAATGTTCACATATAACATGGTATTTGAATGTATTCCACGTCACTTGGGCCATATGTTGTGTGAAAGCAGAATAAGAGGCAGGAGCATTTTTTGTTACTGTAGGACTTTCAAGGTAAGCTGAAGAAGTGGGCAGTACTTGTTAATTAGATTCAGCCTGTGCAGTTGTGCATAGATCGACTTGGGATTGCCATCTCCATGTCTGTCCTTCTCAGTCTTATGCAGGGAAATATGTTCCGGCCATAGCATACTATATCCACTCCCTCAACCCTGTGCAGGAGTTCAAGATCCGCCTGAAAGGAATTGCCATTGGAGATGCATACACTGATCCTGAATCGGTTGGTGTCCTGCTTTTTTTCTTAATCTGACCCTTACAGAGATTAATTCCTTTGAATTGAATGAACACCCTTCTTACCCCAGAGGCCTAACTGGTTAAAAAGAAAGGTTGATTTCACTCAAACTGAATTCTTAGCTAAACCTTTCAGTGTGTCAACTTTCTATCCCAGCCTGTGTAGTTGCCAGGGTCAGATTGTGTGTTTGTGTGACTTTTCTGTTGTGTATGTCTGTGTGTATAATTTTCTGAATTGGCTAATCCCAGCAAAAATTAATAGGTCAAATGTTTCTTCTTGAAGCAAAGGGTGCCCAACTTTCTCTCTGTGGTGCTCATGTGTCTCACTTTTGTCACCAGATTATAGGAGGGTATGCCGAATTCCTGTATGAAATTGGCTTGTTGGATGAACAGCAGCGGAAGCACTTCCAAAAGCAGTGCAGCAAGTGTGTAGAATACATCAAAGAACAGAAGTGGATGAAGGCCTTTGAAGTGAGTGCTGGGTCGCCCAGGATGCCCTTGAGCAATTAAAACCATCTGAGGAGAGGAGGGGTCAGGAGGCACACTATGGTGCTCCAGCTTTTGGGATGGTATCTATCCCCTTCTCTGTCTATGATCAGGAGGCAAAATGAGTGAACATGCAGAAAAGCACTATCTGCATTTCTCTGAGTTCACTTTGGCTGTATTTTTAACCCGAGATCATCCTGGCATTCTTATCTGACTGTGGCTCTCATTAGCTGTTCTGATTTCTTTAAATGCTGTGCTGGACCTGAAGGCATTCTGTAGCATATGGGAATTAGAAGCAAGGTAACCTGGGAAGTGGATGCCTGAGCTTCAACAGATGCTTGGACACATTTAGGAAGGCTATGTCCACGAGCAGTACTTCAGCCATAGAGGTGACCTGGTGTGTAACCAAAGTCACATGCCTCCGAGTGTCAGGATTGAAGTCTACATAGTATAGTGTACTGGGAGATATCTTCTAAGAGACACAGTGTGCGTGAATATTATTACACAGTTAACCTAACACGTCAACATGAGACTGATGATATGATTTTAGCCTTCACCTACTTGTTTTCCTTTGGATTATGGTTATTTTCGGTGTAGTGTTACACTGAATACTGAGATACCGTAACTTGTACGTTTCAGCCAATGCAAAGGCAAAGCAAACAATCTTCCTTCAGTACTTTTGCTATGCACCTTTAGAACCATCCTGTCTGATACACAGGTAAGTGAAGTGAGGGATAAACTCCGAGGACTTTCAATCTGCTTGCTTTTTCATGTGCTTTATGTGCCTAAAGCCATGGTGACTTTCGGACCAAAGCCTGATGTTAATAGACTTTCAGAAGCATCAGATACCCCAATTACAATCAAAACAGGAGACATACAGACTTGAGGAGAAAAGAAGCAGTTTAAAGTGAAGCTCATTTTACAAGCAGGACACTACTGGGATCCTTTGTGGAGGTGACATGGTTTGCATTGAAGTCTGATAGCATCAAGCTGTGCAGATGGATTGAGAAAGGGAAGTCCCAGCCCTAGACAGGATGCACAGACTCTCCTTTCTGGGTCAGGGCACCAGATGTGGCTGTACAATGTGGAGTCAAGATGCCTTGTGCAGCTGTAAACATGAAGAAAGTGGGATTATCTCGGGAGTATGTAAGATCAAGCTTTCCCTGGCAATAATAGCATCATCTAGACAAGTTTTAGGCTTTAGGCTACCTGCTGTGATAGAGATGGGGGGAAGAGGAACACTTAAGAATTGAGAAATTTTATGTGGTGTGAGACTAATTTGCAAGAGAGAAACATTCACTATGGTTTTGAAGAAGCACCCAAGAGATCGTTAAGCAGTGTCTGTAGCAAGATCAGCTGAGAGACTTGAAGAAGGAAGGAAGCAAAATGATGTCCGGGCACATGAAGTGACAGCCACGGCACTCACAGGTTAGAACTGTTGAAAAGTATGATTATTTTGTATGGTTGGAGACAAAGAGACTATGGCACAGGCGTTTCTCCCAAACTAAATTCAGTAGAAAATTAAAATTAAAACACCTCCCCTACTCGTCCTTGAAGGTATGGGATGTCTCTCCAATCACTGGTCCAAGATCTTGAGTGATGGATTAAAGCCTCTGAGTTTTCAAAGGAAATCAACAAAGTGGTACCTAGTAGATTAGCTAAAGATGCTAAGACATCCTGAAATTCGAGAGGACACAGATGTCAAAATCTCAAATCCAACAGACTCAGTCTGTCTGCTGTTCTCACTCTTATATTTAAAATTTTTATTTATTTTATTGTATGTGTATGAATGTCTGCCTGCATGTATATATGTGTATCACATGCATGCCTAGTGTCCCTAGAGGCCAGAACAAGGCATCAGATTTCCTACAATTTGCCAAGAGTAAAATGGCTGATCTCTTGTCCCTTCTATTTTCTTCCTAACAATGCTCCAAAACACAGAACATTCTCTGTGAAACAAGTTTTGATTATGAAGTAGATTTTAAAAGTCTGGAATAATCTAGCCCTATTATTTGTTAGGCAGCAAGTGTTTTGTTTCTTGGTGAAAACAATCTCTTGGTTTTTAAAATTAAAAAATTAGTGTGTGTATGTGTGTGAGATCTGTGCACACATGTGCCTGTGAATACATACTATCAGATGTGTGTTTAATGTGTGTGTATGTGGAGGGCAAAGGCTGAAGCCAGGCCTCCTCACAGATGTTCCCTCCACTTCGCTTTGTGAGATAGGGTCTCTCATTTGCCTGGGACTCTCCTAGAGAAATACTACAGAAGCTAATCAGAAAACCCAATGATCTACCTATTCTTATCTCCAAAGCTCTGAGATTATTAGAGAGCAGCACAACCCCAGGGGTTTTACACAAGTACTGAGGATTGAATGTGGGTCCTCATGCTTGTGTGGCAAGTACCTTACCAACTGACCTACCCACCTCACCTCAGCAAATTGACTCCACCAGTGATGTGTGCATTCAGTAAAACTTCTAGCATAGAGTGGGCAAATTAAAGAAAGATACCTGCTCGGGGCGATGAGCTATAGGTTTATTAAACAAGCAGGTATCTCCACAGTGTGAAGATGAAGTGTGGACATTTCCCCAGATGCAATGCAGAGCAGAATTCCCAGTATGCCTAGCAGACTTTGGATGGTTCCTTACCCTTCTCAATCCTCATGTCTCTACACAGGGATTCTGAACAAGCAGAGGTACCGAGGACAGGGATACACTGCAGCCTGACTGCTAGTACAGCAGCAGGTGTGTGGTTGAGAGTACAGGCTGAGGTCATGGAGGAGTTAGAGCCAGTATCAGTGGGTACCCTGGCCAAGTTACTGCACTTCTGAGAATCTTAGCGTTCTCACCAAATGTTAAGATAACGGTAATTTATCAGCAAATAAACCAAATTCATTCTTGATAGACGGCTTTTTAGAATGTGTCAGTTCATGTTGTATAATCCTTTCAGAGGACCCTCTTCAAATATAGCAGCAGCAGCAGCAGCAGCAGCAGCACCCTCAACCCCCGCCTTTCTTCATGGTCCAGCCTTAACCCAGGCCTGCTTCCAGGGCACTTTCTTCTTCCTCCTAAAGCCTTGAGCTTTGCATTTCATAGCCTCAGAGAGCACCACCAAGCACTGTTTAGTGCAGCTGTCTATACCATGGGCCTCTCTTCACATTCTCTATCACCCCCATCAAATTCCTGGTGACTGTGTGGATGGTGTTTCAATACTCAGTTCCTCTGTCCCTTAGCCTCTGATTTTTTCTGCAATCTTGTCCTCATCAAAACAAAATTAAAAACAAACAAATAAACAAAAACAACCAAATAAATAAACAACCAAACAAAATCTTTCCAGAACCTTCAGCCACAGTTTGAAGTTGGGGCACCTTTCTTCAGTTACCACATCCTATCCCTCCAGCCCACCTGTGTTAATGAACCAACTGTAACAATTGTGCAACTCTGGTCACCATCTCTTCGTGAGCCTAAGCCCCATGACTTCATTTCTCTGATTGTCCAACCTAAACCCAGGTTCACACATTCGAACCACTAAGCTCCACAAATACTCCTTTCAACATCTTTGACTAAGCTATAGTCGTGGCTGATGCTGCTTCTTTGCTACCTTCATGATGACCCTTGTGCAGCAGCCTATAGCTGGAGAAAAACAAATAACCATGGTGACTTCTCCTCTCTGCTGGTAACTGAACCTGGAGTCCGTTAATACCATCCAATGGCTCCAAGACCTTGAACCCTACCAGTTCCTTGACTCTTAGCCCACAACCCATGCCCTCTCTGGTTACGCTGTGGGTGAGTGTGACCAGGGGCCTTGTGAAGGCAACCCTACTCACCAGGTAAACCCCCAAGTTGAAGCATCTGGTTTTACTATCTTCTGCCTGCAATATTCTTTCTCTGATTGTCTATATTCTTGACTTTCTTCCAACCAATGGGTCATCATTTGAATGTCATCTTCTAAGTGAACTTCTTTTTTCAGTGTCCCTTACACGTAGGCACACCCCCCCGCAGCACCTCCCACTCCTGTTCTCCTGACAGTTCCCTAGTGCACATACCTGCTTCTTAACACCTGCCCTAATCTGCTTCACCATGCTTATTGTTTCCCTAGAATATACATTCTATGAGGGATGGCATTTGCCTGCTTCAAATGTTCAGAAAGTAAAATGAAAAAGATTTTAAATTATAAAGGCTGGAGAGGTAGCTCAGTCGGTGGAGTGTTTGTTGTGCAATCCCAAAGGCCTGAATTAGAGCCTCACAACCCAAGTAAAAGCAAGAGTTTGGGCATAGGGGCGTGGATGTGTGCTAAGGAGCCCAATCTACCCTACTTGGTGAGTCCTGGGTGGGTGAGAGAACCTGTCTCAAATAAAGCAATGGACAGTGCTTGAGGAATGATGGATTGTCATCAGCCTCCATATGTGTGCACATGCACATACATGCACACACACATGCATATGTCTATCATGCATGTGAATGTATATGTGCACATATAAGAACACACATATAGATGCATACATCATAAAAAAAGAATGAAAAATGTCCTGACTGTATCATATAAGGATGGTTGTGTATGTGACCACTCCCTGACACTGTCCTTCTCTTTCTCCCTCTCTGACCTAGATCCTGGATAAGCTGCTGGCTGGAGATTTAACAACTGGTCCATCTTTTTTCCAGAATATGACAGGATGTACCAATTACTACAACATTTTACAGTGCACGGTAATAACTACAATTTAAAGAATGTAGCAATGTGTGCTTAAAACTTTGGCAAAACCAAACTATCCCTGATTGAAAAAATATAGCTCATTTTAAACTAGATGACCATGCCCAACATTTGTTGGAGAGTTTCATCTCCTGACCTTTGGAGGTTGTTTCCCACTGGGCTTGTTAGGTCACCATCCACATTACACGATATTCTAGACATCTCAGAATGGTGTCTGATTAACCCAGTATCCTACTAGACCTTGTCCTTAGTGGGGAGATCTGTGAAGGATCTAGGCTAGGATTGCAACCCTGGGTTCTGGGTCTAGGCTTCAATCTATGAGTCTCTTGAAAACATCCACATTCTTTGTTCTGCACTTAAGATGGCTTAGGTAATCAGCACTACCCAACCTCCCTGAAAATATTTGCCTTGTCTTACTTTTAACTTGAGGTGTTTGGAACCTTCAGAGCAGCCCTCACTTCAAGCCCTCTGGAATACTTTTAAAAGTATTCAAGTAGTTTCTTTCATAAAAGTAGGCCAGAGTTGACATCTTTTGTGTAGAATTAACTGAATAAGAGACAGAGAGAGGCAGCTTGGCAGTTTGGATGTGCGGACTCTTTGTCTACTGAACAGCACAATACATTCAGTTTTTAAATTGACTTATTTTCGAGCTATTTGCAAGTAAAATATGAAGTCAGTTTTGGTGGGATTCCCAGCCCTGTGGTTTTGGATTTATATTCTACCAATAACAAAACATGGCAGGAAATGGAGAAACAGAATTTGTGATTACTATGTTTTTCTGTAGAAAGTAACGAATTCACAGCCAAAAAAGAAAAAAAGAAAAAATGCTGAGGAAGCACAGAATTCTTGAACATAAATCCTAAACAGTATTTTTCTAACAGGGAAGATTCCTTTTTTTTTTTTTTTTTTTTTTTTTTAAAGTTTAATCATTATTACAAACACTTTTAAGGAGAAATTTTGTTTGTTTTGTTTTTGCTTTTTAATAAGGGTTACAGGTAACTTTTGTTTTATGTCTTTTATTAAGTATCAGTATTTGACATGTGATATAATTTCCCCTTAAATTATAAACAGTTGGTTGTGGGGGTGAGACAGAGAGATATTAATGAACAGTAGAAAACAGTAAGTAGAGACAATGGCTTTAAATCACTACGCCACCCCTGGTCTCTTAAAAGCTGTTTAACCTTCTTCTTTAGAGCCAAGGTCATGGAGAGATTACCTTACATAAGCTTGCCTCTTTCCTTTCTCCAACACTCTTTCCAAGGAGCTGGCTAATTAGAAGGCAGGACTGCAAAAGATTAGTGTCTGAGAAAGAAAATCCATTCTCGGGCAAATTGGATATTGACTGCAAACGAAGGTGATTCGCTGTTTTTGGCCTATGAGAGTGTCCCTCTAACCTGACCTGGGACGCCCCATTAACATGTCAAGCATGAGAAGTTAACAGTTTAGTCTTGTCCTCTTTACTGAGCTGTGTGTTGTGAGGGAATCTCAGCTTTCCCAATGGGCCGTGCCTGACATCTTCCTCTATGACACCTTGTGATGTACCTTCTGCCAGGAACCGGAGGACCAAAATTACTTTGTGAAATTCTTGTCGCTCCCACACGTGAGACAAGCCATCCATGTGGGAAACCAGAGCTTCAGTGATGGTGCTGAGGTTGAGAAGCACCTGCGAGAGGACACAGTGAAGTCTGTGAAACCCTGGCTAACTGAGATCATGAATTACTACAAGGTGAGCAGGGGGCCATGGAGGACAGGGGTCCACCCCAAACTCCTGGGCTACAGTGAGCAGAGGGGAATTCCTTTTATTTCCTATTTTACTTCCTCCTTTCAACAACCATCATCTATTTTATTTATAGGAATGGACTTCTTTATTTTACTTCTCTGACTTGTCTTTTTAATAGTTTCTTAATATGAAATTCCCTGAGTAAAGCTCTTATACTTATCTAGTTAAAGAAAATAAAGCCAAGAAGATATCTAGCCTTGCATAACAGTCACTTGTCCTTGTTGTTTACTCTATGATGTGAATGACAGCCTCATCATAGATAATCCAAGAATGCATCTGCTTAGGAATTGCTCTCATTAGCTTCTATCAGGATTATCCTGCTCAGATCTGCCACAAGCCCAGACCTGTTGGGCTGTTGTATTGGAGTGAGCAATGACTCCATTCTGAACAGAGCAAGACATTCTGAACAGGCACTATGTTTAGGGTTGACATGTTCCAACTAGTTTGCCATAGGAAACCCTAGTGGAAGTCACAGTGAGCTGTCTGTCTGTCTCCACTATCAAGGAGGATACTCAGAGCAGGTGATCTGGCAAAAAGTTTCCTGTGTCTTGCTCCTTTCCTAGCACTGTTCTCTTCACCCATCTCTGATCCTGGGGATGGCCCATGGGTGGGACAACCCTGGAGGATGAGTGCAGAAGTGATGAAGAATTGCCCACTGAGACAAGAGTGGTACCCGAAATGTACAAAAGTCCAACACGCAGTGCTGTAAGGCACCTTGTATAAATTAGACAAGAAAGTGTGGTCTTCACGGTACTTATTCAATTTTCACCTGTCGTAAGTTGTCCATGTATTGCTTCTGTGGACAAGTCACATCACAAGGTGTCACGGAGGTAGATGTCAGGCATGGCCCACTGGGAAAGCTGAGACTCCCTCACAACACACAGCACAGTAAACAGGATAAAACTAAACTGTTAACTTTTCCTCATGCTTGACATGCAAATGGGGCATCCCAGGTCAGGTACGAGAGACCCTTTTACAGGCCAAACCCACAAGCCTTTACTGTTTCTTTCCAACATGAGAAACACATACTTCTGTGGTATCTGCGTTAAGAATGCTCGTGGGGATCCTCAGTTTACAGCATGTACTTGGTGTAGGAAGCTTCTGAACAAACATGTACTTACCAGTATTTTAGAATGTTCTTACCTGGAAGGCTCGCCTTTTTCTGGTCCTAGTACACAGGGTTTAACACCTATGTAAAATCTACTAGCCTACAGAACACGAGGAGACCCTACATCCTAGGGAAGAAGGAACCCCACTACATCAGGCCAGGATTTCAACCATCCTTGCTTTTGGCTCTGCTGAGAAAATATGGTACTTGTCTCTTCTTAGCCTATCCTCCTCTCTGAGTGTGTTCTCCTTTGGTGATCGTTAGGACATACTGCTGTTGTTCTGAGTACTTGATATCTACATAGGTGCAGACCCAAAGCACATATCCAGTGAATAAATAAAAGAAACCTTAGCTATGTCGAAGATAGATCAAGGAAACCTGTCATATTGAACAGGGTATTTATCATCCCCAATTTACTAAAACAAAACGTGCTTAGCACTTGTGTTTTAGACATAAAAAGTTAGATATCATGACAAAATCCAAAGTGGTTCTTGATCTGGGTCCTAGAATGTGTACACACACACACACACACACACACACACACACACACACACATCCTGGAAAGTGAGTCCTTTCTAAAGCATTTGAGGCTAGGGTGGAACATCCAGCATTCCTGGTGATACAATGTCCCCAATGTTGACCCATCACTTCGAGCTGATCACTGGATGCTGAAGGGAAACGCATTGATGAGAGAACGTTTGGTTATTTCAGCATCTTCGTTTGTTGCCTCTATAACCCAAATCAGCTGTCTCAGTCTTCCTGGCTGCTATGACAAAATACTCGAGTGGGTAATTTCCATTCTACAAAAGCTTACTGCTCACAGCACCAGATGCTGCTGTCTTGGGGGAATTCTGGTGGGAGTGGGAGTCAGATTCCTGTTGCCTTTGGACAGGATCCTCCTTGGCAGAAGAGGCTGGAATTCTTTATAGCAGTGCTTCTCAACCTTCGTAATTCTGTGACACTTTAATATAGTTCTCACATTGTTGTGGTCCCCAACCATAAAATTATTTTCATTGCTATTTCGTAACTGTAGTTTTGTTACTTCTGTGAATCATAATGTAAATATCTGATATATCTGAAATGCAACTCCTGTGAAAAGGTCCTTCAACCCTCCAAAAGGTCATGACCCACAGGTTGAGAACCACTGCTTATAGTTTTACTCTCATTCTCAAGAGCTCCACCCTCATGATTCAGTTACTTTCCAAGTCTCCACATTGGGGATTAGGTACCAACATATGTATTTTGGAGAAAAGACAGAAATATTCAGACCTTGGCACTTACAAATGTGAACTCCAATGAAATATGAATCTTCTCTGTATGCTTTGATTTTGAATCAATCTCCAGCAAAAGGAAATTGTTTAGAGTTGCAGATAATGCATGTTGCAATAAAGAAAGAACAAACCGTGTAGTCGATCTCAACGCTGACTGAACTGGGAGGCTGTGGAACAGACCAGGCATTCATGGAGACAGCTGGTAGAACCCTCCTGGCAGTGATTACTCTTGGCTTGTCCACTATTGATGGCAAACCTCAATGTGTATATAACAGAATCAGAATAACATAGATTGGTTTAAGACATTATTGCCCTTAAAGTTATATTTATGTAAGACTCAGCTCTGATTTGTCATAGAAAGTCGTAAGCCTGTTTCTATTCATAAGAACACAAGAGTCTTTTCCCAGCAGTCTCTTCACTTGAGTCAATGTGCAGTACCTCTGGTAGAATAAGGAAGGCCTTCAGAAGTGTCTGTGACGGTGTTTCTGTGTGTGTGTGTGTATGAGAACATCAAGGACAACCATGCTTTTGCAAAGGCTTGTGGTAGATGACCTGAATTTCTTCAAGATTAAATCAGGTCGGAATCTTTTTAGGAATTTTAGGGGCCGTGCAATAGAAGACTATGGTAGCCTAGAGCACAGGAGTCAGGTAAAACAGTGAATCTGAGCTCACGGCTGTTCCTTTGGAGTGACTGTTCAGCTCTTTATGATTCAGTTTTCTTATTATACAATGGGAGAGAAAAAGGTGAGCTTCCATGAGGTTTAGGAGAGATTATATTTAAAAAATTGTCCCTGGTGGATAGAAATGTTCATAATCATAACCTAGCACCAAGAACCTTTACTCAATGCATCTAAGAACCCACTATTCATAAAAGTGAAGCAAGATATGAGACTGGCTGGGTAAAGACCTGTCACCCACGTGTAGGTGTGAGAACCTGAACACACACCTTCTGAAACCACTTTTATGCAGTCCCAGTCTTTTTATGGCAAGATGGCATTTAGAGAAAGAAGGATTCCCAGAATCATGTGTATCAGCTAGTCTGCAGTATGCAGCCTGCAACAAAGAGACCCTGTCAAAAAAGATGGAAGTCAAGGGCTAACTCCTGAGGTTTTTTTCTGATTTCCACATGTATATGCTCTCTCCCTCCTCTCCTCTTTCCTTCTCTTCCTTTTGTTCCCTTCTCTCTCTCTCTCTCTCTCTCTCTCTCTCTCTCTCTCTCTCTCACACACACACACACACACAGAGGCTTATCTGAAACTCCCCAAATTGCAAAAGCAGAAAAGGCCTCATGGATTCCCACTTTCTTGTCTAGAACTTGGGGAGTTTAGAAGTCCCCATACCATTCCTACAAGGAGAAAGCTCTTCTCAAAATTGTGGATAAAGTGAGGTCACAGAGCAAGCCACAGTGCTCTACACTGGAGGCAAATAAAGAGAAGCATCTCTCTCTGCCTGGAACACAACCTTGGAAGGAGGGGGACCTCTGTAGAAACAGGGCCCCAGCAGGAAATGGAGCTGTGATTGGTAGGTAGCTGGAAGCTAGTACAAGGAGTACAGAAGTCAAAGCACTGGGGACACAATCAAGCTGGGCAGTTGTTTATCTAGGTTCTCGAGAGATTATTGGGAGGGGGGATCTCCTTGGCATTTATGATAGTAAGAAGAAAGGGCAGGGAAACATTGTAAACCCTGCCCAAGTACCCTGATCTTAACAAGATCTGCCCAGGAGATCAACCACTTTCCCAGCACCAAACCTACTGGAGTTTGATCATAGCCTGCTGGTGCTTCTACTTTACATAACGTAAGGTTGCATGACAGCCCACCCAAAAAAGCATGGTAGGCTAGACATAGTGCTAGTTGAAATGCATTTAATACAACCTAACAGATTTTAGTGCTCAGCCCAGGCTACCTTCAACATTCTCCATCTACTCTCATTAGTCTGCAGATGGGAAGTCATCTTCCATGACGCTAAATGTTGACTAGTTCATGCATTTTATTTTTCAATGGATATGAAACCACAAAACACAATAACAGTAACCACTGGTCCTGTGGCACCCTGTTGGGTGGCTGTCACCTCATGATCTGTATGGATGAATGGAAGCTGTAGCTTGCTGTCACTACAGCATTGCAAGTGTGTACAACTGACCTGGGAAAAGATTAAAATCCAAACATGGACGATGAGTTCCACCACCACCATCAGAAAGTTGGAAAAGACTAAATTGAACTATCCTAAGTCTGGTGCTCTCTCTATTCATCTGCAGCTCCCTCTAGACATGTGGCTCTACCGGCGAGTGGCAGGGGCCCACAGTTCTGTGAAGATCACAGTCTATAAACACAGGCTCTCAAAAGATGGAGCCTATGAAGTGCTTCCATTCCAAGTCTTTCCGCTGTGGTTCTTGACCTGTTTCTTGCAGTTCTTACTCCCAAGGACACAGTGCCAACCTTTCAACAAGAATTTGCAAGTATGGTTTGAAGACACTGAATACTTCTTAGACCCAGAATGAGACATGACAAGAATGGCAGCATTCCAGATGAGGAAATTTAAAACAATACAGAAGATACTTGATTAGCACTTTTCTAGAAAACAACAAAATGTACCAACAGATAGATACCAGATATGGAAATGTGGAAATTCTAAGAGTGAAAACAGAAATGTTCACAATCACGATGCTGTAACAGACATTAAGAATGGTTTTGGCAGGTTCGTTAGCAGATTGGGTACTGCTGAGGAAGAAGAGAATCAGTAAGTTTAAGAAATGGCACCAGAAACTGCAAAAACCAACACAAAAAACACCCCCCCACCCCCGCAGAACAGCTTCCAAGTGACAAGAGAAAGAAAAGAGTGACTTTCATGCAATGATATGACCACAGGGAGAATGTTTAAAAAGCAACAGAAGCAACACTATAAGCAGTTAATGATAGGAAATTTATGCAAATCGATGCTGTATATAAACCACTCAGAGAACATCAGACAGGATATACTCAAAACAAATAAACGAAGTAGATATCTAATATGCAAGGCATTCTTAGACAACAGAAAGGAAAGGAATTTGCTGTCAGTTGATCTGCATCGCAAGAAACTTTTAATAAGATTTTTAAAGAGGAAGAAAACAAAACATTCTGTGGAAAATTCAGCTCTACGAAAGGAAAGGGAGAAGGGCGTAGTGGGCATACCTTTAATTCAAGCGCTTGGGTTTGAGGCCAACCTGGTCTAAATTGCAAGTTCTGGGCCAGCCAGGGCTACATACAGAGACCTTGTCTGCAAATATAAAAAACAAAACAAACCACCACCACCACCACCACCACCACCACCAACAACAACAACAACAAAAGAGAGAAAAGATGAAAAGAGAATCAGATAATGAATATCATAGTCTATGTAGCAAATCCCAAGGAATCATTAAAAAAACAAAACAAAACAAACAAACAAACTCTCTGTGGATAACTTTGACAGAGTTGTAGGATATATGATTATTTATCAAGAGTTGATTAGTTTTAATTATCAGTAATAAACAATTTGAAATCAAAACAGTACTATTTATGTCAACAAACACACATAATGAGAAACTTAGGTGTAGGTCTAGTGAAAGGTGAAATCACAAAACTGGTGAAAGATATAAATATTACAGATTATAAAAATGTACCAGCTCATATATAGGCATGCATTGGTATTAACGTTACCCAGACACGAGTGCTTCTTGCAGTGATCCATTGTTTCAATTTCACCCCAATCCAAGTCTGTCAGCTGTGGATGAGTTGATTCCAAAGTTTATATGAAAAGTCAAAAGATTCATCACAGCCAATACAATATCAAAGGTGGAGGATGTCGGAGGACTTACGAAGACTTACTACAGAATGAGCAATAGATTAGACAAATAGATCTATAGGACAGATTAGAACTCAGAAGCAGACCGATGTAAATACAGTCAGATGCTCTTTGACACGTTGTGACTGGCAGGACAAGGGAGCAGGTTAATCTTTAATAAATGGTGCTGAAAACACTGGGTAGCCACCTATGAACTAAGCACTGTGAACTCCTGGGTACATTACAAGTACAGTCATAGCAGTGCAGATCTAGAGCAAAGACAACACCAGAAATCTGGAAGTCTGAATCCCAAGTATTTAGCGTCCTAGGGATACAGGTCTGAAGCTGGAGACCCTGCTCTTGGGCCCATATGAAGTGTGGTTGCTAACCCAGGTCTGGGAGGTGTGAAGCATCTTTTCTGCCCCCATGCTGGTAGTTTCTACTAAACCAGAGGAAACAACCCAAAACCTAGAGGGACATTCGTCTCTTGGATTTTTTTCTTAGCTAAACTTAGTAAACATGTACTTTCATGCATTCTGTAGGTTTTCTTTTCTCTGTGACCACATAATGGATGAAAAGTAAGCCCCTTGAGGAAGGGTATCTTCTTTAGGCTCATTGTGTGTCTGTCATGTCAAGAATAGCCTGGTGTCAGAAGTGGTTTGTCCCCCATAGTAGCTGGACCTTGCTCACATCTGCATGCATCAGTAAACAGAGGGGAATGCTGGTGCTCATCTGGCCTTTTCCTTTTTTTGCTTTTATTCAGTCCAGGAGCCTAGCCTATGGGATGGTGGCAGCCAAATTCAGGATGAGCCTCCCTTTCTTAGTAAAACATCTTCATCAAAGATATACCCAGAGACTAGTCTCCGAGGTGATTCTAAACACAGTCAAATTGACAATAAATAATAAGCACCACATTCCATAACGTAAAAATAAAATCACTTAACCCACAAATAAACAGGCGGCCATACAGAATAAACAGATGTGGAGAGTCAAGATGCTTTATATGCAGGAATTATGATGCATAGACTATAAAATAACTGCATACAGTATACTTGAGTATGTAAAATGGAATTACAAACTAAGTAAGAAACTATCAAATATCTTGAAGCTAGGCCAGATGACTCAGGAGGTAAAACTGATTGTTCAGTCAAACCTGACTATCTGAATTTAGTCTCTAGGACACTCATAATGGGAAAAGATAGCCAACTTCGCAGGTTGTCCTCTGACACACACACAGACACACAGACACAGACACACAGACACACACACGCACCATGACATGTGCATACTGCCCCCAACAAACAAACAAATAAAAAAATGTAAAAGTATCTTTAAAATATGATGAGGCCAGTTTTAAAGAGAATGAAACAATTGTCGGAGAGATGATGTTTACTGTGTGTCCCAGCAAAATCATTGAGGGTAGAATAGAAGGAATGGAAGGAAAGCCTTGGGGTTGCTTTGTACTTGCTTCAAGACTGACGGTGCTGGCTGCGCTGCCTTTCTTTCCTCTGCTTGCTTTCGTGTCTTTGGAGAACTTTCTATCTTCAATGTTTTTCACTTATTGGTTTATCTTTGAACCGTTGAGCTGTAGGTGTTCCTTCCACAGTTCATGATAGTGCCTTATCAACTTTCAGAATTGTCTGCATTTTCTCTGTGGTGTTCATCGAGGCCCACAGTTCCCTGTTTGAGTGAATTTCCCTTGATCTTTGAGCTCTTTCATTGTGGGTGCTTTGTTGTTGTACCTAAGAAGCCAGTGTCTAACTTAAGAGAGCAAAGGTGTAGTCCTTCAGTTGTTTTCTAAGGTTTTTATATTACACACACACACACACACACACACACACACACACGTTAGAAACTAAGATCCACATATGAGAAAGAACATTCTGTGTTTACCTTTCTGAGCCTGTGTTAACTCACTTAATCGAAAAATTACAGTTCTATCCGCTTTCCTGGGCATTTTATAACTTAATTTTTCTTTGTGGCTGAGTGAAATTTCACTGTGTATAATTATTGATTCATCCACTGATATATCTTATTTTCTTGCCATTATGAACAGAGCAGCAATAAACATGGATGAACAGATATCTTAGTTGTAAGATACAGAATCCTTGTACTATCCCAGTAGTCGTATAGATGTGTCACAGAAGGATGTTGGACTTTGTTCAAAACCTTTTCCGATAGGTCCAGATCTATTGATATGACCTCTACTATCTGTCTTTGAGTCCAGTTGCTGATGTGTTGCTTTTGTTGATTTGCATATGTTGAACCATAAGGAATGTCAACAATCTAACATACTAGATTGTGGTGAACAATTTTCTCAAAAGTGTTTTGCAAGTATTTTGTTGACTTTTTTTCTAGCTAAGTTCATTGGGGAGATTAATCTTCAGGTTTTTTGTTTGTTTGTTTGTTTGTTTTTTGCTTATTTGTTTTGTTTTTGCTGTCTCTTTATGCAGTTTTGCTGTCAGGATAATGCTGGCTTTGTCAGAGGCATTTGGTAGTGTCCCTTCTTTTTCTATATTGTGGAATTCTTTGGGAAGCAAAGTCTGGAGGTCTGATGAATTCAGCCATGAATTTGTCTAGTTTGTGACTTACTTTTGGGTGGAAGAATTGTTTTTGACATTGGTCTCACTGCTTAGTGTAGATCACTTTAAATTGTCTTGGTTTGGTTTGGGGACATCATTTTATCTAAAAATTCATTATTTGTTTTAGATTTTCCAAATTACAAAATGTATGCTTTTAAGGTGTGCCCTGGTGAGTTCTGAGTTTCATCAGCAGGATTCATAATTTTTGTCTTTAATTTTGTCATCTTAAGGTTTTTCTCCCTTTTGTTTAGCTTGGCTAAGGCTTTGTCAATCTTATTTATTTTTTCAAAGAATTGACTCTTTGTTTCATTTATTATTTTTCCATTTCCGTGTTGTTAATATCTATCCTGATCTTATTTATTACTTTCAGTCTACCAATTTGAGGCCTGGTTTGTCTTGTTTTCCCAGTTCCCTAGGGTATATAAATAAGTTACTTATTTGCAATTTCTCTGATTTCTTAACATGGGCACTTACAGCAATAAGCTTCCTTCTTAAGAATCTGTATTTTTTTATTTTATGGTGTTGTTATTTTCAGTTTCTAAGAACATATTGACTTTCTCCTTGATTTCTTCAAGCACCCATTCAACAGTGTTATCTCATCTCCGAGATTGTGCATGCTTTGTAGTTGCTCCTGCTTTGTAGTTCCAGAAATGATCTGGAAATTTGCTGCATTGCAAACAGAGAGAATACAAGAAGTTATTTCAATTTCTTGTGTTTGTGAAGACTTGCTTTGTGTTTTAAGATACGATCTAATTAGAGAATGATCCATGGGCTGCTGAGAAGAACGTGTGCTCTACACTGTTTGGAACATTTGTAGAGGTCTGTTAAATCCATTTGACCCATGATGTCATTTAATTTAGCTGTTCCTCTGCTTATTTTAATCTATTAATTTATTTTATTTGGCTGTTTGTTTTTATAAGACAGGGTCTCACTATGTTACCCTGACTGGCCTGGGTGTTTCTAAGTAGACTAGGCTGGTGTTGAACTCACAGAGCTCTCCATGCTTCTGCTTCCCTAGCACTGAGATTGCAGCAACTACCACACCAGACTTTCTGTTTTTCTTATGACAGGTAAATGTCCTGTCTATTGGTGAGAGTAGGGCATCACAGTTACCATGGTTGCTGTTGAGGTTAATCTGTGTTGTTAGTAACATTTGTTTTATGCAATCAGGTGCACCCGTGATCTGTATATGTGCTCAGAATTATAGTGTTCTCTTGATGGGTTTTCCCCTTAAGCCGTATGAAGTGACCTTGTTTATCTCTCCTGTCTAGTTTTTGTTTCAAGTCTATTTTGTCAGATATTAGAACAGCAAGACTGGCTTGTTTCCTGGGTCCATTTGCTTGGGATAGCTTTTTACATCCTCTTAAACCCTAAGGAAGCATCTGTCCGTTGTGATGAGATCTGTTTCTTGGTAACAACAAATAGATGAATCCTATTGTTAATGTATTAAATTAATTAATTAATTTTGCTGGGTGGGGGTGCCAAGAGTATGCGGACAGGTAAAAGGGCAACTTGTGGGAGGAAGTTCTTCCCTTCCACCATATAGGTTCCATGGATTGAACTCTAGACTACCAGGCTGCCAGCAAGTGCCTGTATGTACTTAGCTGCCCTGTGTAGGGATACTGACCTTTCTATCCAATCTGCTACCTTTCACAACAATGCTGGTCTCTGTCTTCTGAGGGGGAATTGAAACTATTACTATTCAGAGTTAGTATTGAAAGCTGCGTATTGTTTCCTGTCATTTAGAGTGGGAATGGGTGGCACTATTTGCCAGTCTCCCCATTCCTTTCTTGCTTAACTGTTAGTCAAGAATGGTTTATTCTTCCTTGTAGCTCTATGGATGTGTTTGTCTTTCTCTTCAGTCTTCAAGGATCTTCTGTAGGCTTAGTGGCCATGAATTTCTTAATCCTGTTTTTATCATGGAAAGTTTCTTCTTTAAAACACAGGTGTCTTTGCTAGGCCTGGGGTAGTCCTTGATGTTGTCTTTCAAAACCCAAAAGCTTCATTTCAAGCTCTCTTGACTCCTAACATCTCAGTTGACAGATGAGCTGTTTTTCTGGTAGATTTTCCTTTGGTGTTTCTCTTGCCACTTTCAAGATTTCTGTTGTTCTCCATGTGTCACTGTTAAAGGAGCGCCCCCTGATAAGACATCAATGCCTGTGGGTCAGTAAACATAAACCACTCCAGAGAAGGTTTCAAGGAACAGAATATGCTTTACTGTACATGAGGAACCACTTACATAGTGGAAGCCTATGACTGTGATTGGTAAGCACAATGCCTCAGATTAGATAGGGAGCGCTCGGACCACCAGGGCATCTATGCAGAAAAAAGCGCATTGCAGGAAACCTGAGAGTGCAGACTCCTCTTCAAGCCAACGATCAGCTACTCTTCGTCACTTCAGAGCTCAGTGCTTGGACTTCAGGGGCATGGTGAGCCATGCTTCTTATTTAGAAGCTCAGTGTGCTAAGTAGGCTGGCCAGCCAGCCATGCCTGCCTATTTTCTAAGTAGGCTGGCCAGCTGGCCGTGCCTGCCTATTTTCTAAGTATGCTGGCCAGCCGGCCATGCCTGCCTATTTTCTCCTACATAAATTAATAGTTCATTTCTAAGGTAATAAGGGGGCAGCCCTTTTCTGATCTTGTCTGTCTGGTATCTTGAATGCCTTCTATATCCCAATAGGCATCTCTTTTCCTAGCTTGGGGGGTATATTTGCAGTCATTTTACTGAAATGTTTTCCTTGCTTTGGAATAGAGCACTTACTTCCTTTTATGCCCACGATTCTTAGATTTGGTCTTTTCATAGTTTCCCAAATATCTTGACAAATTTCTTATTAATTTATCTCCCTCCTTGTTGGAATGTTCCATTATTTCCATTTGTCTTCAACTTTACGTTTTCTGATCGTCCTTCCATCCGTTAGGGAGGCCTTTCTACAGATTTATTTCACTTCCTACATCTTTAATTTCTGATATTTCACTTTGGGGTTTTCTTTAGTATTTCCACATTATGCTATTGTTATCATCTGATTTTTCTGCAGATCCCCCCAGGTACCCTGATCCCACCCAAGTGACACCTTAGGTATAGATTCTGGTAAATGCATGGTCTTCCTTAGGGCAATGGGTGGTATTGAAGCCATATGGACCTATAATCCTCTCAGGGGTGACAGGTAGGGCTTGAACCTTCTATCAACCCCGTGAACACTGGGACCAAAGCCTTCTGGGTATGCTGACCTCATTAGGGCAACGAGAGGAGTACACTGACTGCGCTGCTGTGACAGGAAGAGCTGGAGCCTCATGGACACACACTCTTCACTTGGACAACGGTAGAACTAGAGTCTCCCAGGTGCACGGCACCTTGTTCCCTTGGGTAATGACAGGATGGAAGCCTCACGGTGTACAGTCCTCACTAGGGTGACTGGTGGACTTGAAGTCTCATTGGCATGCTGACCTCACAGGGCAATGGGTGGTGCTGAAGCTTCCCTGGTACACTGACCCCACCATCTTGAGAAACAGGGTTGAAGCCCCACAGATTTTTTAAAAAAGATTTGTGAGTACACTGTTCCTGTTTTCAGTCTCACCAGAAGAGGGCATCAGATCTCATTACAGATGTTTATGGGAATTGAACCACCATATGGTTGGTGGGAATTGAACTCAGGACCTGTGGAAGAGCAGCCAGTGCTTTAAACTGCTGAGCCATCTCTCCAGCCCCACCTCCCAATGTTTTTAACTATTAGAAAATGTAAGCAAGCCCAGAGCCCCTCTTGTGTAGTCCTGGCCAGAATGATGGGTGGAGATGGAGCCTTCCCATCAGGCCGTGCTCATGAGTTCAGTGGGCAGGGCTGCATCCTCCTGGATGCATAGTTCAATGTGCCCAGTGGATGGTACATGTATGATTTATATTAGGCTTCTAAACTTACCGATAAGCTATGATTCTATGTATTCTTCGGCATGTAGCACACACATATGCAAGCACTTACCCAGTGTGTGTGTGCGCGCGCGCGCGCGCGTGTGTGTGTGTGTGTGTGTGTGTGTGTGTGTGTGAATTTTAATAAAGGCACATTCAATATTGTTACACAAAGATTTAATTTACACCATTTTAAACATTTGGGCTGCTTTGTGGGAAAATGTTCTGAAATCCTCTTAACCTAATGCAAAGAATTGTGAGGCAGTTTGGTAGAAAAAAGAATCTGATCAACCATCAGAGCAAATTCTGACATCTTCCCTCACTAATACAAAATGATCCCATAATCCCAAATAGCAGGTAACTACTAGCATGATCTTTTATGCGAGTCAAGTGCTGGGCCCGTGATTAGTCCTGTAAATTATACGTTATTACATCATTTGATGGTGGTGTTAAAGATCATTCAGGTCAGAAGTCAAAGTTCTTGGAATTTGAAATCCCCCTTCCCTTTTATTTCAGACCTGTAAAACTGTATTTTATCTCATAGAAAATGCACATTCTCAGGGCAGCCATGTACCTCCTGGTTCACTACTCTAGATCCATATTTTGGTCCGGGGCCAGGTGCATGGCAGACAACTCAATAACCCTTAATAAATGGAAAAAGAATTGTCACGGGAACAAAGGAAGCGATAAAAGTCTTGATGGATCACAGATGTCACTAATACACTTTGCTTCCTTTAATCTTCCCTTTCCTGTTGTGCCAAAGCTCTACCTCCGCTGCAGCTGTGATTCTCGTGACTCCCTTTACATTTGGAGCACTGGGGGAGCTTAAAATCACCCGGCCATGGCCTGCCCCATCAAAGGGACTGGGGTCCCTAGTTGCCTGTTCTAGCAAGATGTATATAGTGGTGTGCAGTCATTTTGGAAAGAATGAAGGAAGTAAATAAAGTGTGGGGTAACAGAAAGAAGAAAGGTGGACTGTCCATGGGTGTAGTAAATGGTGACACCGCCACCTTGACTACCATTGATTAGATTGTCTATGTGATCCTCCATCCTTATTTCAACAGCATTTACAAACAAGTCAAATATAAATATTCTTGTAACTATAGATTAGAGGTTGTATGCTGAGTTTAAAATAATAGAATTAGTGGCCAATAAATAGCACATCTCTAGAATCTTAGAAACACAGCCCATATTCACCCCATAGAGCTGCTGACTTGACATTTTAGCTCATTGGAAAGTTTCCATGGTCCCTTGGTTCTTTGTAGAAAAGACATTTCCTTGTGCTCATTTTTCCAGAAAAGTAATGAAAATGTTTTCAACTTCCCTTTGTCTGGTGGTAGTTCTCATCTCCTTAACAAGGGTGGACTTGAAGCCTCATTGGCAGCCCTGACCATGTAAACCTTTCTGTGTGAAATCAGTGTTTCAACAAACAGGAGCTACAGATTGCTACAACCAAGCCAGTGGATCCCAATCCTACACATTGCCCTTGAATGAGAACCTGCCTCTCTTGCAAGTCAGCCAGCAGGGACTGTGTTCCGGAAGGTATCTTAGCTAAATGGCCATTTTTACCAACACACACTTGTGCTTTGAAAAGCTAAGTGGCCTCGGGATAGGGCTTAATGTGCTGTGTTTAAAAGTTCATCTAGTCAGGAAATTGTAAATATAAAGTTACATTTCTCTGTCACATATCATTCTACAGCTCATTAAATGTCCCTTAATTGCATGTTCATAGTTCAGGGTCCTAACATTTCTCAGCTTCACTAGCAGACTGAAACCTTAACACCCAGACCACTGGTGTTTTATTTACTTACCGAGACTATAGAAAGAGCTTCCTTTAGGGCTGGGTAGTCCCTGATTAATGAACGTGACTTAGAAGTTGAAAGGCTACATCTTTCTAGTTTAGCTTGTTTTAGCACTCATTTTAATTGTTTATATTTCCTTAAGAACATCTTTTAGTGACACATGTTAATGGTTCTGGGGGCCAGGAGTCTGGGTCTGATGAAAGAGAGAGCCTACGGAGAAAAATATTCACATTTAAATGAGCCCAGTTCTTCAATTGTTGATTGGATCCAGGCATCTTTGAACCACTAGGGGTTGGGGAAAAGGGAGCAGATTTTATTGACCTTAAATTGATGGGATCCCCATCTTCCATGCCCTCTGAAGACACTGAAGGCTATGTTAGAACTGTTCCTGAGAAACTTCAGGAAAGAGAAGTTAACTTCCAGTGAATCGTAATGGAGGAGAAGGATGCTCATCCTGGGACATTCTTCCTTATACCTGCAGCCTGGCCTACCACAGACAAACAACTATCCCTTTAGAGGCACATAAAAATGGTGTAGGCACAGAAGTCATTTCTTTCTGCTGGCTCCTTGTGAACTCAGTTTGCTGTGCTGGTCACAAAGACTACAATGAATTGAATTACTTGTATGAGGTGTATCTTCAGGCCTTGCAACCTTTTTAAAATTATTAAGCATGTCAGCAAACAAAAGGAAGCGAATGCCCATAGTTACGAAATAGTACCATTTCACCTGAATATAGGCAGTATCTTTTCATGGTCAGTCTCCAAATTTAAGTATCACAAAATGCTCAAGATGCAAGCCAGCATGCAATTTTAACTCTTTCACTGCATCAGGTCATCCAGTGATATATTTACCTGGGAATGGTTTGGTTCAGTTGCTCTGCTTGGTGAGCACTGCCATTTTGCCAGGGATTTACTTTGTTATTTGAACATATTTCAGGCTAAGAAAAAAATGTAAAAGTATATTGTTCTTTAGGGCAATACCCAAGTGTGGCAGAGTGAGGGCAGTTTGGAAAGAGAGATAATAAATGACAGAATTTGTTTTGTGGAGCCAGAGAGCTGAGGGCTGGTTAACTGAGAGGTACTTGTTAAAACCCAGTTGCTCTCAAAGACAACTGCCACAAACAGGCAACTCTGTCAGATGACTTGGCAAAGATGGTGTGGGAAGGGTCAGAGATTGCGCAAAATGATGATGGTTCAAAAGGACTGGACCATTCCATGGAATTCAGTGGATCTCAAAGAAGTGTCTTTCCGCTGGGATGGGGAAGGAGACGTAAAATGACATTTAAAATTAAAAAAAAAATGAAATAATAATCTTTACTTGTATTTAATATTTAGGTTGGGGTACTAATAGGGTCTAAGTTAAATAGTCACTTGTCAGTCTAGAGTCAGGATGCAAAGCTAATGCCTGGGTTTTGTTTGCATTCTTTATTTACAACACCTTCTCCCCCACCACCTCCACCACCTCCACCATCCCCTCCACCATCACCTCTACCATCACCACCACCACCACCATTACCACCACCATCACCATCACCATCACCACCATCACCACCACCACCACCACCACCACCACCATTATCACCATCACCACCACCATCACCGCCATAATTATTCAACCTATTTTTCATTCAGTCTGACTCAGCCCCGTATTCCTTCTTCTGAGAACCCATAACTTAATTCAGTGGCAGATGGCTGGGGTCTACAGATGGGCAGAGAAAACAGAGTTCCCACACTTCTCACTGCCCAAGGACGAAGCCACAGCAGCAACCTGCAGGACTCTTCCTAGGTGGATTTTATTGAAGGATTTGCCCAGCCTATACTGTGGGAGTTTTTCAACTTCACCCTTGCTGTGGGTTGATCTGTTATTAACTCTTGGTGCTATTGTTATTGCAAACAAGTCTTGTCATAGGCGAACAATCAAGGCAACCCAGGGCAAGATTCCTATGTGACATGTGACTGAATGAAAGCAGAACCCTAGGGATGAACCCCTGACCTTCCTGGCCTGATCTTCCTGCTCTATCCCCCAATGGCCTCTTAGTCTGCTGCTCAATTTGTCTCTGCAGCCTCCAGACAGTCTCTGTATTTGTTACAGTGATTCATGCCATCTTTTTAGCCTGTTTGACATTTTCTAGAAAGAATGGGGAAAGGGATGTTTATTCTCCAAATGAGGGAGCTGTACTTTTAGAAGTGAGCCACCCCAACCTAACTGCAAGCTAATGGAGTAACTTCGATGAATAGTGCCTTTGAGAATGTGGGGGAGAAGCTCTTGTACCTGACTGACACCGGGTTTTCCGGGGGAGATAAAAACTATCTCTCTGATAAGGAAAAGCCAGCTACTCAATTTCTTTTGTGAAGTTAGCATGGTTTCCTTAACTTTGCTGCCCTCCTTGCTCTAGGGACTGATCTCTCCAGATGGGAATTGGACTCCTGGAAGTGGCTCCCCTGGCTTTTTGGAGGAATGCCTACTTGCTCTCATGCTCAGTCCCCTTGTAAAAGAGGGCAAAGCAATCTCCATTCAAAGAGAACTATATCCTCTCAAACTGAAAGGCAAGAGTGCTATGGGAGAAGAGAGTGCCAGTGGGCCAGCCAGAGTCCATGGTGATCTGCAACCCATGAACGCTCTGCTCGGTGAACACTGAGCAGACCCCCTTCCACCCTCCCTACTATTTCTGAGGGCTTCACTGTTCCCATTGATGTCTTTTGCCGGCTGCTTAGGATTTCTCCCTCAGCAAAGCCATGCTGCTGTCCTCTGGCACCCGGGGTAATTCTAGCTGGGAAATGGGCCTCCTTCACAAAGCTGCACTGTGGGTTTGCTCCTCACCATCCCGGGGAAGCCTCACCACATCTGGCAGCAATACTATTGCTTCTGGATCTGAGAATAGTGGTGATGGCAAAGGATCAGGAGGAGTTGGTAGGGTGCAGGGTGTGTGTGTGTGTGTGTGTGTGTGTGTTCACATGTGCAGCTCGTGCACTCCATGGTGACAGACATAGTTTGGAGTGTCTGCTTCGTCCCTGCAGTGCCACGTCTCCAGGTGGCTTATTCTAGCTTGATGACACTGCAGACTGCAGCCAAGAGTAGCTGACCTTGAGAGCCGCTTCTCTCATCTGGCAGCTATGGCGGAGGAATCACTTCTTTACGGCATGAACTTAACACAAGGCACACCAGTGCCTCATAACTAAAATCGAGTGCAAGGCACACATATCATTTACATTTTCTAGGTTCATTAAAAACGTGAGTAGCAAATCAATCAATTTTTATAATATACTTACACTAACTGTATAATTATAAAATGCTAATACACACACATACACACACACATAAAATGTTACATCAGGTTGCAGCAAATACTAATAAGTCATTGAGGTATTTTACTTTGGTTATTTTGTATAAAACGTTCAAAGTTCTGTGTGTGTGTTGGACTTACAGAGGGTGGACTGGCCATGTTTTCACTCACTAACTGCTCTATTAACAGGGCAGATTGGTGCTACACATTTAACTACATAGAAATTTGAGCATTTGGGGTGGGAGCAGGCTTGTTTCTGGTTGGCTAGTTTGTGTGCAAATGTATCCATGTTAATTAAATACATTTCACGATGTGGAAAGAAATTGGCTCCTTGGCCCCCTTTTAGAAGGTAATGATATCGGCAAGCGTATTGTAGCCCTTAGAATTGGCCTTTGACCATGACCTTGAGGTTGCCTTCTGGTACCAAGGAAGACAGTCCTTTCAGGGGAAGGTTTGTGTAAGAGTGGAGAGGCTTACTCCTGGGGTGTGTCCTGCTCATTCGAATGCACTTATCAATAATGGTCAGGGGACATTCTTGAGAGATAAGTGGTCAACAAGGAGAGAATATGTCCTCTTGTACGGACCACCAGGACTTTCATATTCAACAACATAATACCAGGTCATTATTGAACATCTGCAGTGTGCTGTTCCAGGCAGTTGGTAAGAGCCCTGTGTTGGAACACAGGCTTTCTGAATGCATTTCAAGTTGGCTTTGCTTCTTGCTCCCCTCCACCAGCAGCTCAGTGATTTAGCATGAGTTTGTAGATCACTTTTTGGCTGAGAGGCACTGTTTGTGTAACCACTGGATACCTCCTTGGGCCCGTTGTTCACTGTCACTTTTCTTCATTCCTCTTGTCAAAACCAGCCAGTGACAGAATGGCGGGCAAGAGAGTACATATTCCCAGCTCGCTTTCTCTGCCTCTTTGTCTTCCCCTTTGCCTAAACTCAGAAGCAAAATCTCTCATTTGAAGAATGAGCTGGTTGCAGAATTGACTACTTACTATTTCATTCAACAGTTGCATTGCTCTTAGGCCTTAGGCCTTTCCAAGTAACCTTGGGGACTCAGACGTTCTGTGTAATACACCCCCCGAGTTCCTGCAAAAACTGAGGAAGGAGAAGGGCCAAGATCGTGAACCATGACCACTGGAGCCAAAGTCTTTGTCCAAGCAAGGGTACTAAGTTCGCCTCCAGTCAGACCAGTTCTTAGATGTTGTACTCCTTAGATGAATTCAAGGTTTTCTTTTGCTTCTTGGTGTTTGGGAAACCTTTGGGAATCATCCTTTGAAGAAACCTTTGGGAATCATCCTTTGTTGAGCTCGATATTAGTGCAATTAATTCTCTCTGTTCAGATGCAAGGCACCAGTGGGTCCTGCTAATTGCTTCAAGCAGAAAGAATTGTCAGCCACCTTGGAGACTGCAATAGAAGAATGATAAGAAAAACAGCCAAAAAAGGAATCCTGGAGAACTGCATTGTAGGGGTTTCAATGATTTAGCACCTGTAGGGAAAGTTTCTTTTAAAAGAGATTTTTTTTTTTTTATTAGTGAACAGGAGGACATTCAAAAGTAAGACAGAGAGAGGCCCACTGGGAATGCTGGGCAGCCTGGAATAGCTTAAGCTTCTGTTCAATCATTTCCCCAAACAGGAAACCACAAAATGTTAGAGATTAAGGTCACTAGATCATTGGGAAAAGAGCATAAGTTTGTCTGCAAAGCATTATGATGTATTGTGGATGGGCCAAAATGCAAGCATAAATCTTTCATCAAAAAATGCAACAACAAGAATCTACCCTTCACACAAAAGCCCAATTTGCTTTTCCATTGTACCAAGGGGCCCAAGCTACCTCTAGCAACTTTTCTGTAATTTTCCTACTGAGGGGACAGGTAGGCAGAGCAGAAGGAGAGAACTTTGGGCTGTCTGTTGGTAAAGTGGAAGTCTGTAAGTGGGCTTCATCTCATTTATTTGCTCTTATTCTTATATTTGTGGTGATGAAAACACACCAAAACAAACCTTTGTATACAGTTCTGACTCAAGCCCCTTCTTGGTTATAGAGGCTATGTTAAGAGCACACATCTCTCTTTCTACCTTGGTTGCTTTGTGGCACCACTAATTTGTTTGAGGCAAAGTCTAGGCTGAGAGATTATGGAGCATCTCTGGATGGCTCTCTGGGGTGCTCTTCTGGAGCTGTGGGGTACTCCTGCAGGGTATCTGGCTATGACCTTAAGACTTAGATCCAACAAAACCACTATCCTCTTAGAGGAGAAAGCAGCTTCCTTGCTGAGTTACTCCCTCAGTGAACTGCTGATTTATGTACTTTGAGAATCTGAAATGTTTATGGTGTCAGTTATTAAAATGTCTAGCCTTTCAGAAAGGCCAAAGTGAAACTGACTGGTGTTGGCCACTCTTCTGAGGAAAACACCAAGCATGAAAGAGCGAGCTTGCCTTTCTTCTTCTGATTGTCCATTGTTTTGCAACGTTTAGGAAAGTCAGCTGCATCAGGACAAGGGTCATCCCTTTCTTATATCTGTTCCCAGGTGCTTGGCCCCTCAGCTGCCTGTATAAATATTTGCCTGTTGGACAAGCATGTGCTGATTGAACGATCAAACAAACACCACATCACATATCTAAGTGAGAATGCTCTCACTCATCTCAGACAAAAGGGCACTTCCCTTCCATCCAGCTGGAAGAGACACCCAACTGCCTGCAGGTCCAGGAAAGGGAGGAAATAAATGAGCTGGGGTGGATTGAGACTATTGATTTTTTCACAGACAGAGGAATGGATACAGACAAATATATTTTTTACTTAAAAATAAAAAGACAATATCATCACTAATGCTGACTGTAAGAGACCATCGCCCTGAGGTCTGGGTGTGAGGACACTGGGGAAGGATAGAGCCATGTCTGTGGGGAGGCTCTCTGTGGCTAAGGGTTAGGAAGAGTGCAGGTTGGTCAGGTTTCCCTGCTGTACTTTGGGTTCTTACTGCATAGTTGGTAGATTGGGAAATCTGAAAACAATAGGACTTTGTTTTGCAGGTTTGGAGACTGCACATATGAGATTGTACACCAGTGTGGTTGGCTGCAGCCAGGGTCCTCTTAGGAATGCAACCTGCTCCTTTCTGGTATCATCACATGTTGTTTTAAAAAAGAACTCTCCTGGGGACCCTTCCATTGCTAAGGGGCCCAACTTCATGACCTGTATGATGTTGTGGGTTAGAATTTGTCAGGGCCTTGAATCTCAAACCTCCCTCACAAGTTCACACTCTCGATCTGTAGCTGGTGGCACTAATTTTGGAGGTTGTGGAACCTTTAGGGAGTGGGTCCTGGCTGGCAGAAATAAGGCAGTAGGATGGGTTTTTGAAGGTAATTATTCTGGCCTCGTTCTCTGCCTTCTGGTCGGCTGTAATGTGATAGACATCTACCCCATGTTCTTGCTCTGCCATGTGTCATGCAGATGAATGCAGGTCTCACACACCCAATACAGACCTTTGAATTGTACTGGAAGCCCATATTTAAAGTTTGCCTCTGCACTTGATAAGGAGTAGCAATGGCATTGGTAAAACTCTGCTCTTCAGATTATAGGAAGCTTTTATGGATGACGTGACTGCCTCCTGCCCCCCAAACTCTGAGCTCTAGATATTCTACTTTTTCAGGAGAATCTAGGGCTGAGAATGAGTTAGTGACATAACAAAGCTCACTCAGTGAACACAGGCCTGGTTGCTAAGGTCAGGGCTGGAGTTCAAGACTTCTGTCTGCACATTTCATTCGGCCTTTGCAAGCCTCTTCTGTTGGCTGTCATACTGTGGTCTACCTAGCACAGCTGTATCAGGTTCTAATTTCTTTGGCCTCAGCTGCACATTTCATTTGGAAAATACTGAGCTGCCGTGTATTTTGCTTCAAAGATGGTCATGATGAGATTATTACTGAGATGCTGTTGTTTTCCTTTTCTAGATGCTGTGAGCCCAGTGTGCATAGGTCACAGGATGCTCCCCAGTCCTACATTCCTTTACCTCTGTTTTATGGGTGAGGAAATGTTGGTGAATAGACCTAATAGCTTAGTTGAAGTATATCTGCTATTTAGTGCAGAGCTAGTGCACAAAGGAGGGAAGAGCCTGTGGTCTTAGCTACAAGCAGGCATGGCTCATTCCAAAGAATTATATTTACCATGAGTTTAACTTTGTATCTGTAAATAGGGGCCTTTGGCAGAAGTGCACTGTGAAAGAAGGTTATTAGAAGCATGGTCTGGGCTTTGGCAGACCTGAACTTTAGCCTCCTTGCATCTAAAATGGAATCAATAACCCTGGCCTCCTGAGAGTTCTCTAAGATGCTTAGCACACTTCCCAAGACAAAACAAAAGTGGGTTCTAACGTTACTCCAGAAGGCTGGTTTTTTCCTTCTGTGACATTTACCACAGTTGCATAGTCTCCAGTGTGGGGAAATTCCTTGTGATGTTGAATTCCAGACTTTTAAGTGCTTTTAGAGTAGTAATAATTTAATAATTTATAGTTCCAACTTTTCAAGAAAAACTGAGGTGTTATAAGCAATGTACATAACATAAGTATTGGAAAGTTGTTCTCTGGAGAGCTGGAGTGTGCGTGTGTGCGTGTGTGCACGCTTAGAAATTTATCCTTGCTGCTCGGCCTCCTGCTGAGGATCTGTGTGTGAATTTCATCTGAAATAAATTGTGTCTGAAAACCATCATAGATCATGAAGGTTTACTTTAAAAGTGCTTCATAGGTCCTTCCAAGTCATTGTAAGATAATCAGCACACTGGATAAGAGGGAGACAAAACTCTCTGAACTACTGCATACAGGGTTTTTGCTGGAAACTCTGAGTGAATGATCTCATTGATTCTCACTGCTGTTGTGGGGATGTCACCATGTCTGTGCCCAGAAAGCATGCAGAATCTCTGTGGGTTAACATTCACATCTTGATGCTCCTGGCCTCAGCATTCAGGCGTGAATGGCACTGGTCCAGTGCTGTTTGCATCTAGATTTTATAGATTTTTAGCAGTGGAAACATGTGACTATTGATTGAAAGACTTTAACAGGTCACATAATTCTCAGAATGAATTAAAGACTGAGAAAAGAAAGAAACCAAAAAGGGTAGAGAGTTTGTACACAGTTCAGAGTCCCCTGTGTCCCTTTGCCCAACTGCCAAGTTCTAAGTGAAGAGCTTTGAGCCTCTCATCCTAATTCATATACCAGTACTTCCTGCAGAGAAGGAGAAGGTGAGTGAGAGTCTCTGAGAGACTGTGCCCGGTGTGTACAGGGCGCCAAAGTAGTCACCAAGAGAAATCAGAGAGGTCCTGACTAGACAAAACAGAAGATGACCTCACATAACAGGGCATAGAAACTTTGAAGAGTGGACTGTCCACCCAGAAAACATCAGTAGATTTCCTGGGAGTAGGGAGCAGGGCAGGCACAGCATGGAGAGTCCTTTCCTCACGCAGCTCATGGCATTCCACAGAAACCAGGAAGACCACAGACATGGGCTTTGAAACTACTTATGCAAAAACACTGGACAATGCTTCAGGATGTAGACACAGGCAAGGACTTTTAAAAAGTCCACTAGCACAGGAAATAATAGCAAGAAATGACCAGTGGACACACAAAATTGTAAAGCTTCTGCAAATCCAAGGAAACCATTACAATAAAGGGATAGCCTACAGAGTGGGAGACAATCATTGTCAGCCATACATCTGACATAATATCTATGCTATATAAAGAATTCCAAAATTAAACACCAAAAAAACCAGAATCCAATCATTGTCCAGTCAAAAGAATGGACCAGATAATGCTCAACAGTCGTACACATGTTCAAGAAATCTATGAAAAAAATGTTCAGAGAAACATAAACCAAAATTATATACAAAAGTAGACATTTGCAATCCCAGCACTGGGGATGTGGAGACAGAAAGATTTCTGGGACTTTCTGGCCTGCTAGCCTCCCTTCTTGGCCAGTAAGAGGTCTTGTCTTAATAAAAACAAAAACAAACAAAACAACAAACAAAAGTAGACAGTCCCTGAAGAACGATTCTTAGGGTTGTCCTCGTCCCTCACACGCATGTGTGCACCTACATACACAAATACTCTCTCTCTCTCTCTCTCTCTCTCTCTCTCTCTCTCTCTCTCACACACACACACACACACACACACACACACACACGACCAGCACCAACTAAAACCTAAGTGGAGATTCTATCTTCCCCCAGTGAGAATGGTCATTGTAAAAAACAAAATTGAGGACAAATGCTGGTGAGCAAAGATGGGGTATTCTTGGTAATGGAACTTTCTATGTTGTTTTGGGGGAGTGTAAGCTGGCACGTCCATTATGGAAGTCATTATAGAGGTTCCCAAGAAAACTAAAAATAGAAGTGCCATATGGCACAGCTGTACCACACCTGGCTACATAACCAGAGAAGTCCAAAGTGAGCATTCCATAGAGGCACTTGTACATCCATGTTTATTGAAGCACTGTCCACAACATCGAAGTTATGTCCATCAACACGTGCAAATAAAGCAAATGTTGAATAGATACATACACAGTGGAGTTTTATTGAGTCAGAAAGGAGAACAGAATTTTGCATTTGGAGGAAGGTGGATTGAATAAAAGATCACGTTATAAGAAACTGCTCAGAAAATAAATATCAGATGTTTTCTTTCATATGTCTATTATAGGTTTGTGTGTATGTGTGTGTGTGTGTGTGTGTGTGTGTGTGTATGTGTGTGTGAGCAAATGGGGAGAAGTAGGAAGGAAAGGGATGGATAAGAGAGTGATGTGGGGGTAAAAATGAACAGAACACATAATACACTTGTACAGAAACCTAGGATTTTTATAATGAATATATACTAAAAACAAAATTATAATAAAAATCAAGGAAAGCCACCCCTTTGGTAGGAACTAGACGATGTCACTGTCTGTGGATAATGCCCCCTCCCATGCATTCTTGTCTATACAAAAAGAGAAACGACTGAGAGAAAGGTCTCAGGGCCCAAGGTTGCTGAGAGAAAGGTCTCAGGGCCCAAGGTTGCTGAGAGAAAGGTCTCAGGGCCCAAGGTTGCTGATGGAGGCAAGAACTGGGTTTCACATTTACCCACCTGCAGTTTCCAGGGTCTTTTGGTGACACTGATCACTTCGTCATAGGAATCAGCCCTTTCTCGTTTAGAAGGACGCAGTTGAGTTCTGAAGGAGCTGTAGGTAAGAATCTGAAGGTCTGGGATCTAGGAGTCACCAAACACCTCATACGCTCATGGCTTCTATAACAACACAGTGGCTTTATAGCCTATAACCCCTGCCTCAGGATTGTGGGTAAGAATAACACCATGTTTAGAGGGATATACAGAATACAGATTAAAGCATTTTGCTGTGCTGTGTTTGTGCACTTTTTCAATGTATTTCTGTATGTGTATATCTATATACACATGGATGATTGTGCCACAGACATGGGTGTTATAAGAGAGGGCTAAAATGAAGTAATTTCTCTCCTTCCATGAGTAGGTTCCGGGGGTGAAAGTCAGTCAGTCAAGTTTGGTGACAAGCCGCTTTACCAGCTCAGTTACCCACTGGCCCACCCTCCACCTTTTATCACAGATGAAGAGACAGTTGCCACCTTTATCATTTAACCCTTCAATCACGAACACTTCAGTTTTGGTCTGAGGTTTCCTGGCTCTCTAGGAACCAAAATGAAGTTGTTTTATCCAGTCGCTATGAAAAACTGGGGGCCGGTAGTATTGGAAGTTTGCCGGTTCTTCCCCCTTTGTCAAACCTATAGTACCTGGCTTGCTCTGAGTGTCCCTGTCTCTTGTGCAGTTTGTCATTAGGACAGCACTATAACCACGTGATGTAAAAGACTTGGACAACAATCAAGCCCAAAGGAGTCGAACATCCCTTGGATGTCCCTTGCAGCTGCCATTACATTTTCTCGTTCTCTCTCAGGTTGAGAGCATGCATGTGTTTTAAAAACATGGCACTTACAGAGTATAAACAAGTAGGCTGCAGTTTTTGATTGGTTTTTCAAACAATAAGCATTTTTCCATGTTGGTATGTAACAGGTTACTGAGCTAACCAGCCAGCCCTCCACAGAACAGGGAAATACTGCAAAAATGACTTTGCCCTTTGTCGGCCTCACAGCTGACAGGCGGGAGTGTGGGGAACTGGGGCGTTCAGGGTATTGCCTGGTTCATCTCTGAAAAGCAGCTCCAACTGTCTTTCCTTGCTCCTTGCTTAATTTTTGTACTACGGACAAGGATGTGTAGCAAAAATCTCACTTCTCTCTCTTCTCCTTGGCTCTGGACTTTCTTTCTTTAATTACCCACACACCCAGTGGGGAGGTTGTGTGACTCCCCTGCTCTTAGCACTGAAAGTCCTGATTCTGCGAAACTCCTCAGCCTAGGACAGAAAGAGTTAGATCACTACTGACCAGTGTGGGAGCAGCCAGGGAGTGTGTGCATCTTTCACTGTCTGCAGGCATGTGGTGCCTGACACAGCCCTAACTCTTCTGTACCTCTCTGGATATGAATAGACAGCATGTGCTCGTGGCGTTCAGACTACCACTCACTGAAGCTGGATCCTGGACTCTCTGAACTACTCATTCAGTCCAGAGGTTGCTTGATAAAGACCAAGAAGCCATGCTCCCCAACTCCAGGGAGTGTCAGGTGTGAATGTGCATTGACAATCTGGAGAATCTGACTCTGGTGGCTATGAACAATGGCAATAACACACTGCATCTGTTGAAGATGGAGCATACAACTTTCAGGCTTCAGCTATTCCTGACACTTTGTTCCATCTGGACCCCTGACGTGTTGGAAGGTACCATTCAATGTTTAGGGAAGGTGTTTCCACATTGTGATGGTTTGTATATGCTGGGCCCAGGAAGTGGCACTATTAGAAGGTGTAGCCCTGTTGGAGAAGGTGTGTCACTGTGAGTGTAGGCTTTAAGACCTTCATCCTAGCTGCCTGGAAGCCAGTATTCTGCTAGCAGCCTTCAGATGAAGATATAGAACTCTCAGCTACTCCTGCACCATGCCTGCCTGGATGCTGTCATGTTCCTGCCTTGATGATAATGGACTGAATCTCTGGAACCTGTGAGCCAGCCCCAATTAAATGTTGTCCTTTTAAGAGTTGCCTTGGACACGGTGTCTGCTCACAGCAGTAAAACCCTAAGACACCCATTAAGTTCACTAACCTATACCCCAGTTGTCTCTGGAAACACCCTCATAGACACATGCAGAATCATGCTTTAGCAAAAAAATATTTAGACTTCTCTTACACTAGCCAAGCTGGCAACCAAGATGGTCAGAACCATGTATTTGATTTCTCTTTTGCTACATTTGATTTGTGTGTTTTTTAGAAATCAAAAGTATTTGTCGTGCTTTGAAAAGGGGATATTCATTGCCTGCTCCCCAAAGTGAGCAGTATACATCACTCCACACACACAGAATTATGCATCTTGAATCCTCACTGCCTTGTTCCAGAACGTTGGTCTTCTGGTTTGTGAAGAGTTTGGAATAATAGGGAAAGCAGCTCAGGGGTAGGCTGTGCCTCAGTTTGGATGAGCAAACACATCCTGCAATACTGAGCAGACAAGCCTGTAAGCCACAACTTTTGTTATTATCCCTTAAGGATGAAAAAAGAAACAAGCGAACAACAACAACAAAAATATTACATTGGGTTTTAAGATACAGTAATAAGGGCTGGAGTGATGGCTCAGTGGTTAAAAGCACCGGCTACTCTTCCAGAGGTCCTGAGTTCAATTCCCAGCAAGCACTTGGTGGCTCCCAACCATCTGTAATGGGATCTGATGCTCTCTTCTGGTGTGTCTGAAGAGAGCTACAGTGTACTCATATACATAAAATAATAATAAAAAGATACAGTGATAATATTTTTTTTTTTTAAAAAAAATAGCTCCCAGTGACTTCTGGGAAAAGATGCTGGTTTGCAGCGTAGCCATGAACAGCCCAGATGAACGAACAACCTGACAATTAATTAATCCGCATCTTTTCACTGAACTCTGGAAGAAGACTTACTTTGTACATGATTATCTTTGTTAATCAGCCATAATGAGGCCTTCTGAGAAGGGTGAGGAATTTGAGCTTTGTTCACTGGTACCCATCACGGGTAATTGCTTTCATACTTTTGGAGGCTTTGCACAGGCCATAAGTACTAGGAACCTTTGAGGCAGTGTTTTGTATAAACAATGGCAAATATTTTATTGCTCAGTTAAGTCAAATCTTTAAAAATGGCCTTAAATCTATCAAGGACCTTTGGTCCCTGTGTAGGAGAGGGGGTGTCGATGGGGACTGAGCAACATGAAAGGCTGCGTGTTCCTGTGGTGGGGGCCCAGGACTCTTTCATCTTAGCCTGAATCCTATCCCATCTCTGTCTGAGGCTTGGGAGTGTGTCAAAGTCCTGGGCTTGTTAATCACATTAAAGCCTTTTAGGAAGTCTGTGCCACGCAGAGATGGAAACATACCCGGCAGAAGGCTTGAAAGCCAATTTGAAGACCGAACCAAAGGTCTCCACTCAGGCCAAACAGAGCCTGAGAGCAGTCCAAAGGCTGCACAGGATCTAGGAAAACCTCTCCGTTGGGTGAGATGGCGATGCTTTATGGTTGAAATGAGGTTAGTACCATGAGAACAGTGTCAGAAGTAAAGTAAGGTTATATAGGAACATATAAAGGATATGTAAATTTATAAAGAGTGGAGGAGGAAGTGGCTCAGGTCTTTAGCGTGTGAATTAACAAACCACATTGTTTTCCAAATGTTGCATTTCACATACGTGTGTTCGTATGTAGAGAGTGTGAGGTAACTGTAATATGGCTGATGTCTGACGTTTAGCATTCGTATTTCAAATCTATGATAAGCAAATCCCACCTCACTTAAGTGACTTTATCCCAGAGAGCTCCTAAGCCACTGAACATTTAGCTACTTACCAGTTACAGGCTGTTGGCTTTTGTTAAATTCTTGGTTATACGGAGACTCAACAAGCATAGTTGTATGACTTATAGCTTTCTTTCTTTTTGGAGAGTGCAAAATGGAGTTACTGGGAACAGAAAGTATCCACAGTTCTAAACCCTTTCTATGTAAATCTTGAGTTGTGAGGGAGAAAGCGAGCTGTCTCGGCATTCTCTGTGGTAACCATTTATGTAGGAGGAAAAGATTTGCTCTGGGAAGGAAGGCCTTCTTCTGCATGGATGGATATCATGGCAAAGCAAAGGAGCCCTCGAAGTAGCGTAGAGCCAACGGATTTGAGAGTTTGCATCTATCTTCCTGTTTCAAGAAGCTATAGTTGCTTCAAACCTGACACAGGAGGACTGAGGAATGTGGAATTCAAAGTGTAGCATGTCTTGGTTACATTAAAATGTAACCTCCTTTTTTATGAACTCATGAACACACGCTGAGAGAGAGAGAGAGGGGGAGAGAGAGAGAGAGAGAGAGAGAGAGAGAGAGAGATATTTTAAGTTCTTAAATCTTTCAAGAAGGCTGCATCATGAAGGCATACACAGCATACACAGTGAAATCCAGTTTGAGAACTCAACCAGAGGTCTGCATTCAGACCAAATTGGAGACTGGAGAGATCAACACTGTACGGAGTCCAGGGAAACCTCTTTGCTTATCTTTTGGACTCAGATGTCTGTTGACTATGATAAGTTCACTTTGGAAGAATGTTACTAGCTGAGACAGGACCTGAGTTTCTTTCAGGTTGTTGGTGGGTGTGGTGATCTGGGAGCAAGTGAGCTTCTAGAGTAGCCTCTAGAGACCTATGTCTGATTCAACTTCACCCTCCATCTCTGAATCTGCCCCTTGATTTTACTTCTGAATTCCGTTTTTGCTGAGGGTTGGATTTCATTTCAGGTTCTCATCTACAATGGCCAACTGGACATCATCGTGGCAGCTGCCCTGACAGAACGCTCCTTGATGACCATGGACTGGAATGGATCACAAGCATACAAAAGGGCACATAGAAAGGTCTGGAAGATCTTCAAATCTGATAATGAAGTGGCAGGTTATGTGAGACACGTGGGTAAATTCCATCAGGTATGCAAACAGTTGGGAACACGGGTCATGGGAGTGGGTTGGTAAACACAAGCACAGAAGCCAGTAAGCTATGGCTGTCTGTAAGCAAAGTAATAAATAAAACAGTCAAGGTGTAAATATCTGTGTTCTATAGCCCTCTCTTCAACATGAAGATATAGTAGCATTATCAAAGCTAAGATCACTGATATCATCTAAGACAGAAGTCCAGGCATTGCGGCAGACATAATGAGATGCTGGAAAAGTTCAAAGTGGAGAAACATTAATGAGAAAGTCCCAGTCTGTTTGGGAATCAAAGCGAACTTGACCAGTTACTTGAAGAAAATTTGGTACAATCTCCCCCACCATATGTGAGCGTGTTTTTGTAAGCCCCATGGAGAAATAACTGGAATAAGATCTCCTGCTAGCTGACCCTTCAGAGTGGCTTCCACTTAGGGCTTAAGTACTACTCCTGCAATTTTCTTTTCTTTTTGAATTTTGAAAACAGTCTTATGTGGATTTTGTAGCACCTTGGTCAGCATCTCCCATTCTAGAGTACAGTAATAACTGTCAGTGTTAGGGAATTGTACAGGTAAGGCCATCTGGGCATGAAGGTTTCCTTAAGAAAGGACTTCAAATCATGTATTCATTTTAACAGAGGATTAATGGCTTTTTTTTTTTTCTGTTTCTAAGAAAACATTATTATAGGCTTTAGGTTTTTGGTTTTTTTCACAAACTACTCAATTTCACCTAAAAATTTAGAATTTATGAGCTCCTGCAATTTTCATTTAATTCCACTTAAAGATCTGTAGTGATACCAGTAATTTATTTCTCTCTTGCCTGAGGCAAAATGAAGTTATTACTGGTTTCAAGCAGCAAATAACATTGCCTTTGTTGGTTTCCCCATTGTGGTCTTGTGTCCTATTTCATTATTTATGCTTTTATCATATTATCATATTGTGAGTTATTTGCTATCATTTAAAATTCTTTAAGACAGAGGCTTAGAAGATGAAGCTTTAGCCTGTACTTTATTTGTGCATTCGACGTATGTTATATGTATGTTAAGCTTGGTATTAAGTGCACCCAAAGATTCATTATCGTTTCATTGATTTAAGGTATTTACAATTCCCATTGTGTTTTATTCTCGTTGGCCAGTGGTTTGTTTTAATTTTCAAACATTTTGACTTTTCCTTTCTTGCATTTACTATAAGCAGAAGGGGATGCACTCTATAGTAGCTTGGCTTTAAAACCCACGTATCCTTTACAGTTTCAACTATTTAAAATTTACTTTCAGGCTCTGAAAGTGGTTGCTTCGGCAAACATGTTCTGTACACTTTTAAAGCAACCTCATTTTTCAGTTGTTAGTTGTAATGCTTTTTATGTCAATCAAGAGCCTTTAAAAATACATTTTTTACACTTATTATTTTGAGAATTCAAAATCACTTCCACGCAGCTGTCCCCCATAATTCCTGTGCCCCCTCCTGCCCCTCAAGTTCATGACCTTTTCTTCTTCAAATTATTGTTATACATGCACATGTACACATACGAATATATGAATATAACCTGCTGAGTCCGTTTAGTGTCGCTCATATGTATATGTATTTAAGGCTGATTGTGTGAGACTGTGTAGCCTTATGGCGGGTTCACCTCTGGAGAGATTGACTCAGTCTTTCTTATTAGCCACTAGTTGGCTGTTGCTCTTTATTGGTTTAGGGCCTTGTGAGATTTCCTCCATCTATGCTGGGATGTCAACTGGTGCTGTCCTTGTGTGAGTCTTCTTTAGGTGACCATTTCATTTAGGTTAATTTCATAAGTATAACTCTCTGTCTTATATAGAAGACACTATCTGGAAGCAGATATCCTGGTCCTCTGGCTGTTACAACCTTTCCATAACCCCTACTACAATGTTCCCTGAACTCTAGGCATAGGGATTGTACTGTCAGCAGGCATAGGGATGGTACTGTCAGCAGGCATAGGGAT
>JADRCH010000087.1:207426-393236 GCA_019843965.1 Rhynchomys soricoides | reverse complement strand
GGCATAGGGATGGTACTGTCAGCAGGCATAGGGATGGTACTGTCAGCGGGCATAGGGATGGTACTGTCAGCAGGCATAGGGATGGTACTGTCAGCAGGCACCCCCCCCCAAGTCCGTTGTTCTCCACACTTGATCAGTTATCCATTTCTGGGATGTCTCCATCTGCTACAAAAGAAGCTTCTTTGATGAGAGGTCAAAGATACACTTATCTGTGGATAGAAGGTAAACTATTTAGAATGTCCTTGGTGGTTATAGGAGTTTAGAGAATTGGCAGGAGAACGTTCGTCTCTAAGTTCTATGACCTCACCAGCCATGGTGCTTGGTTGGCTAGATTTATAAAACCAGGCATGAATTTTCTCCTGTTGAGTGGGCTTTCAGTCCAATTGGATGGCTGCTGGCTGGCCAAAGAAAATCTACTCTCACACCCTCAGGTGTATTTTTCCCTGATGGTAGAACAATTCTCTCCACCCCACCTCTCTCTTTCTCTCTCTCCCTCTGGTCTCTCTCCTCTGTCTATCATTGTGTCTGTTTCTCTCTCCTCTGCCTCTCTCCCTTCTATCTCTATTCTCTTCTCTCTCTGTGTCTCTGTGTCCCCCCTCCTTCTATCCCATCCTCCCTCTCTCTCTTCCCCCTCCCTTATCTCTTCTTGCCCACAGTTAACAAGAGAGATCTCTTAAAATCCGCTGCTACAGATGAAGCTTGTTCTAGTTTTCCTTTTATTTTGTGCTAGTCGCTGCCTACAGCCATGGACTCCTTGTTACACATTCTTGGCACCAAAGCTTCCTTTCTTATGAACTACCCTGTTTATTTGTAGCAATGCTTCTCATCTTAAGGTGACTTGATTGATGGTAACATAACTATGCCAACTTTCTTTTGGAAGCATGCACTCGGGATACCTTTCTTTTTAGCAGTGTTTCCCTTCTTGTCATTTTATAGCACCATATTTAAGATAAACTTTTCTTTTTTTTTATATTTTATTTACATTTCAAACTTTTCCCCCTTCCCAGCTCTCCCCTTTGAAACCTCCCCATTCCCTCCGCCCTCCCCCTGCCACTATGGGGATATTCTCCAACCCACCCACCCACTCTCATCTTCCCTCCTTGGCATTCTCCTATACTGGGGGATCTAACACCCTCAGGCCCAAGGGCCTCTCCTCCCCCTGATGGCCAACAAGACCCTCCTCTGCCACATTTGTGGCCAGCACCATGGGTCCCTCCATGTGTATTCTTTGGTTGGTGGATCAGTCTCCAGGAGTATCAGGGGGTCAGGCCAGTTGCCACTGTTGCTGCCTCCCTGGGGATGCAAACTCCCTCAGCTCCTTCAGTCCCTTCTCCAACTCCTCCATCTGGGACCTCACACTCAGCCCTACTGTTGCTTCGAAGTGACTCTTGGGTATTTCAAACTTTTGGGCTGATAACCACTTAACAGTGAGTACATACCATGTTCATTCTTTGGTGACTGCGTTATCTCGCTCAGGATGATATTTTCAAGATCCATCCATTTGTCTGCGAATTTCATGAAGTCATTGTTTTTAATAGCTGAGTAGTATTCCATTGTGTAAATGTACCACATTTTCTGTATCCATTCCTCTGTGGAGGGACATCTGGGTTGTTTTCAGCTTCTGGCTATTATAAATATGGCTGCTATGAACATAGTGGAATATGTGTCTTTATTACATGTTGGAGCATCTTCTGGGTATATACCCAGGAGTGGAATAGCTGGGTCCTCAGGTAGTATTATGTCCAGTTTTCTGAGGGTCCGCCAAACTGATTTCCAGAGAGGTTGTATCAACTTGCACTCCCACCAGCAATGGAGGAGTGTTCTCTTTCTCCACATCCTCGCCAACATCTGCTTTTCAATGCAGTATAGTCGGTTTTATTTTTTGAGGATCCTGACAATTTTAAATTTAGAGTTGTACATTTACATTTAATGCAACTGATGATTTTTTTTAAAACAATCTACTGTCTTGTTATATATTTTCTATTTGTTCTTTTGGCTCTATATTTCTGTTTCCTTCAGTTTTAAAACTCCTTGGAGCTTTATGTCATTTTATTCCTTCCATCAATACATTTGTGAGTTATCATTCTTTTGAAATTGTTTTGTAACAATACTAGCACAATATGAGTGCTAGGCTTTACTTAATGCTAATATAAATTAGAATTTTACTATTTTTCAGATACACATGAGAACCTCAGAATAGTTACATCTTTACCTGTTCCCCATGTTGTTGCTATTAAAAACAAAGCACTCCTATGTCTCCTTTAAACAGGCATTGCTTACAGCATTTGGTCCGACCAGCACTTACTGAGAATTCACTACACATTTAAACTGTCTGCAAACATCAGTCTTTTGTGCATTTCTTGTCCCTTCAAAAAAATTCTTTAGTATTTATTTTAAAAATGTACATTGACAATGTGCCCTCGATTTTGCCTGTATGTGTCTTTTTGCCTCCTTCCATTGGGAAGGCCATGGGATTTAGTTGTTCTCATGAGCTCCTGAAGGCTGTGGCTTCTGTCTTCTCCTGTACCCCTGCGATGACGCATTAGACATTAGCTCTTTTGATCCTGCTATGAAGGTGATTTTGGTTTCGTTTTGTTCTGCTTATCACCTTTCAAGATCTGTGTGCTGTTTCCCAGCAATTCTACTCTTCTGACTTATAAGATATGAAGATGACTGTCCCTGTTGCTGTCAGCATTGAGTGGGTCTTGTCTTGTTTTATTCTGACTTGATACAAGTCTGGGAAGAGGCAACAGCAATTGAGAAAATGCCCTCATCAGACATGGCTGTAAGTCTGTAAGGCATATTTGTTTGTTTGTTTGTTTGTTTATATTTGGTTAAGGACTCATGTGACAGGGTCTAACCCACAGTGGGTGGTGCCACTTCTGGGCTTGTGGTCTGTCCTAGGGTGCATAAGCAAGCAAAGCAGGAAGCCAGGGGAAGCAAGCAGCACTCCTCATGGCTCCTGTATCACTTCCTGCCTCCAGGTTCCTGCCTAGAGTTCCTGTGCAGCCTTCCCTTTGTGATTCACTGTTAGCAGGACTAGTAAGCTGAAGTAAGCCCTCCCTCTCCATGCTGCTTCCGACCATGCTTCTTACCTCGGCAGCAAAAACTAGGGCACTGGGTGTGTGTGCTACGTGGGTTTCTTTAGCTTTTGGAAACTAAGGTTTTGAGTTGGTGTACTTTTTTTGGTCATATTTATACAGTTCTCAGCTTCTACTCCTTCACATGCTGGTCATGCTCTGTTCTCTCTCTCTCTCTCTCTCTCTCTCTCTCTCTCTCTCTCTCTCTCAGAATGTATTTAGGTATTGGGTGTTCACCCAGCTAAGGCCCTATGTTTGATCCCTAGACTGGAAAGAAAGAAAGAAAAATAATCACGAGAAGATCCCCCCAAATCACTCCTCCAACACATACATACACATTCATGAAGAAAAACAAACAAACAAAACCCACCACCACCACCAAAGCAGAAAAGAAGACCATGTCACATTCTTATTTATGCTTCAAGTTTCTTTTCTACTGGTCTTTCTTTTGGCTTGATGTGTGTGTGTGTGTGTGTGTGTGTGTGTGTGTGTGTGTAACTTCTATTTTAAACATGCTGGTTGACCCAGTTGTTCATGGCTTGATTTGTGTGTGTGTGTGTGTGTGTGTGTGTGTGTGTGTGTGTGTGTGTAACTTCTATTTTAAACATGCTGGTTGACCCAGTTGTCCATGTTTTGGAGATTGCACTCAGCCCGCTTGCTCTGGACCACATGTTGTGCAAACACACATGTACAATTACTATAGCCCTACCCCTTGTGAACGCATTGTGAAGATAGCACCTAAGGTCAAATGAATGCATAAAGGTAGGGCCTCTATTTAATGCCATCCCAGCCCCTAGAAGAGGAGATACCAGCCAAACATGATCCTGCAAGGTAGGAGAGTATCATCACCAGAGGCAAAATTAGTCAGTGCCTGATCATGAACTTCCCAGAATGTCCCTTCTGTCTTCCTGCCAGGAGCCTTTGACATGATTCACAGAGAGTGCTGCTCTTTCTACTTTTATTGTCATCATGTGGGTTGCTTACAAGGATGTAAGTAGCAGGGTGAAATTCACGATTTAGGAAAGCTAGATATTAATATTTCGGCTGCGGGAGCAGGTATGTGTACTCTGAGCTATGATAGGCAGATGGATGGTACCTCCTTGACCCACCGTGCTCATCTGAGAGATGTAAATCTCAGAAGCACACAGAGATCTCAGCTACATGTTCCTGCACTCTTACATCCATCAGTCTGGCTAATTGCTACATGATCTGAGACTGCACACATGTCCTTTTTACATCTTGCAAATCTACCAACTTAAGCAGCCAGATTGATGCTCAGGGCGGTGTGTGTGCCAGAGGTAGGAAGAGGAATTGGCCACTCACCAGCCAGAAAACCATGGCTGCTATCACACTAAGCCATCTGACTCTTCCTGTGAAAGCAAAATACAGTGAAAGTCAAAATGGTACTGCACTGGACTCCAAAAGATGAGCAGAAGAAGCCAGAGGTCCACATAGCTATAGGGAAGAGTTGCCTCACAGCAGGGAACCTGCATTCTGCATATATGACTTAAGCATGCTGGGAAGAGCACCCCCCCCCCCCGCCAGCTCCTGCTCAGTGTGTTGGAGTTGCTTGGTGGTTGTTGGGGATGAAGGACAGGAGGTAGGAAAGGAGGTCATCTTGCCAGCTCATGGATGATTCATTGGTTTTTGTTTGCTTCAGAGCTGGGGTCTTCCCTAGGCTAGGCAAGTGCTCTACCTGAGGTATATCCTCGGCTCCTTTTTACTTTTATTTTTAGATGAGGTCTCACTACGCTGCTGAGGCTTGTCTTAAACTTGTGATCCTCCTGCCTTGGTTTCCTGGGCAGCCAGGATCACAGGTCCGCCCAAGGTCCGCCCAAGGATTCTCCCAACAACCCCCCCCCCCCAGGTTATTTTGACTCATTGAGAAATATATTAAAATTTTATCCGGTTTCTAGCCACATTGATAAACTGCTTGAGGAACATGATTCTATTTTAAACTTCACTAAGCTAAATATTTTGAAGAAAAGTTTAATCATATCAGTTTTTGAATCTTTACTGAAAATATTTATTGACACTAATTATTCTCCGTGTGAACGTTGAATTAAAAGCTTGAGTTACCTGTCTATTTTCATTCTTCAGTAGATTTTGCTGAGTGAGAATTCTGTTAACATAAGTTTTGCACAATTAATAAATCTAATTTACTTGATTTCAGCTAGCCATAAGTATTGTAGTATACATTTTCAGTATCAGGATCAACCTCCGGTTATTTAGGACTCAGGGGATAAGTTATGTCAACTAGGTAGCATCTTGCAACCGGAACCTAGATCTCATTGTCCAGGTGAGGATGCCAAGTACCAGAAGCTAAGTAGTCTCTGTGTTCATTATTTTTCAATTGCTGGATGAAACACCACAATTAAGGTGACTTATAGAATTAAGAGTTAATTTGGGCTTATGGTTCCAGCGTGGCTCATCATGGGAGAGAGGCATAGCAGCAAGCAGCTGGTGTGGTGGGGGAGCAGGGAGCTGAGGGCACAAGGCTTTTAATCTCAAAGCCTATTCCCAGTAATGCATTTCCTCCAGCAAGACTGCACCACCCAAACCTTCTCAAATAGTGCCACCAACCAAGTGCTCCAATACATGAGTGGTACTCCCATTCAAGCCACCACTGCCTTTTCTTCTCACTTCTTAGTCTCATTTCTTATCATTTCTGAAATGGGATTCCAAGAGTCCTGGCTTCTGACCCTATGCTTTCTTACCTCATGCCTGATGATGGAAAGGTGGAATCACAGTAGTGTCCCAGGACAGGAGACACTGGAGACTGGAGACTTGCCTGTCTTAATTAAAGCATTGACTGAATCCAAGGTAGGGACAGTGTCCTGTTGATGTAGGACACTGGGTTTTAAGAAAGCTGTAGAGCTGGGTTGGAGGTGAGAACAGCTCCATCCACTGGTAAGAAGAGGTTTAACTAGGATCCTGTGATATCAATAAACTATCAAGGTGGTTAAGGAAGCAGAGAGAACGGCAGTGGGGACTTGGATAAGTGACCTGAGGAGGGCAGATCATATTGGTTCATGGTCTGAAGCTTGCAGGAGAGCTGAGAAAGAACTAGAAGGGAGTCGTGGGGACTAGTGTTGGGTTCAAGGGTGTACACTCCATTGTTTGTGCAATTGGGAATTGCTAAAAAATTTTAAAGACATATTTACAGCTGCAAGAGAACTTTCAAACGGCAGCAATAGGATGGGTTTAGGCCAGGGAGGCCCTGGAAGCAGGGTGTCCTGTTAGGAGCTTTACTGTGAGAACGTGACTCATCACCTTCACGAGGTTGCCTGCTTGGTGCTTGATTCTCAGCTCTAAATAAAGATGGACAAATAAGGTTTGGAAGATGGGCTTCCTGGTGGAGAGATGTTGCTCCCTCTGTGTTCATGTTACTTAAAAGCTAGTGATGCTCAGAGGGATGTGTGCTTGTGTCCTCTGTCCTCCCAGCTTTCCTAAGAACCTCCAGCCCCCGCAACACATCCCTGACCCTGAGGGAGGTCTGCCCTGCAGAGCCCTCAGACTTGTGGTCTGCTACATTCTCAGGAACTTCTTGAAAATACAGTGCTGTTTAGCGAGAAGGGAAGGAGCAGAGTGGCTCAGAGCTTGACTCTTCTAGAGAGTGGTCTTGTTGGATGCAGGTCATTGGTTAGTGAGCACAAGGCAGAGGTCGATTTAGATAAGCCTGGTTTGAATTTAGTTTGGCCACTTACTAGCTGTGGGCCAGTTACCTGTTGTGCAAATTCAAGAGCGATGAAAGTTATTCTGTAGGGATGGGAGATGCTAAGGATGGTTGACAATGCTCCTTCATTAGTGAGACCTTGAGCAAGTGGCCTACCAGGTACATCTTTATCCTTGGGCTTATGGAATCCCTGGTGCTACTCTGTAATCTATGGCGATATATTTATTAAATTATGAATGAGGAACTGGAAGCTTCACCCGAGAAACTTGTTCAATGCTTTATAGACCTGTCATAGTATATAATGTTAGTACACCTAGATCTTTCCACTACACCACAGAGAGTGCTTAGATGCTGTGAGGACAGTGAAGCAGAGCGGGATGGAATACTCTGGAGAGCAGACCCAAGGCTGCATGCTTGCCCATGGGGTGCATATGCAGTGGTGATGTCCACAGTACTTGGCAGTACATCCTGACCACATACACGACTTTATTCCCTAAAGGCAAGAGTATCTCTTAGGAGGAAGAGGAAGGAGGGAAAAGAATGAATGTGCAGACAGTAAGAGCACCTCAGCTCGCCAGCTGTTCTGTTTTGAAACAAACTTTAACTTTAGGGTGTGTGTGTGTGTGACCACACAAAATTCAAAAACAAGTAAGTGGGGTGCTCACTAAAGTCCTCTAAATTGAAATGAAAGTCAGCTTAGGATGTGGATGCTTTCAAGAAAAGTCACCCAGAAAAAAACAAAACTCCACACCTGTATTTCCCTGTTGACACTTTCTTGATTTTTTTGTTTTGTTTTTACAATTTTAAATATTATCGGAGATTGTTATGGACAGGAAGGTCTTCAGCAAGTCCCTGGTGGTCTGGAGGTATTGACTCTATAAGTAGAGACAAAGAGCAATCCATGTAACCTTGGCATTCGACTAGGCAAGAAAAGATTAGCAGTTCTTTAAAAACACAGAATAAAGACAAATATTCAGGACAAATATACCTATGTCCATATTACCAGATATAGATTAGTACTCAGAATATGCCTTTGTTACAGCACTTGTTTAAAAAAGATCTTTATCCCTGCCCACCCCCCAATTCTGTTGCCTTCTGTAGAGAGGTGTGTCCTGACTCTTGGGTTCTATGTCTCTAGACCTGGTGTCTTAGTTAGGGTTTTACTGCTGTGAGCAAACACCATACCAATGCAACTCTTATGAGGACAACATTTAATTGGGGCTGGCTTATAGGTTCAGAGGTTCAGTCCATTATCATCAAGGCAAGGACATGGCGGCATCCAGGCAGGCATGGTGCAGGAGGAGCTGAGAGTTCTACATCTTCATCTGAAGGCTGCTAGCAGAATACTGGCTTCCAGGCAGCTAGAATGAGGGTCTTAAAGCCCACACCCACAGTGACACACCTACTCCAACAGGGCCATACCTTCTAATAGTGCCGCTTCCTGGGCTGAGCATGTACAAAACCATCACACCTGAGATTTCTTTTTCTTTTTTTCCTCTTTCTTTCTTTCTTTCTTTCTTTTTTTGTTGTTGTTTATGGATGAAATCTTTGGCAGAGAATAAGACTTTGTGGTAGCTATAATTGGGGTCTCTAAAAGCAGATGTTAAGGATTTTAGGGATTATGTACCAGGGACCAATAGTAGTAGGAGCAGGAAAGTAGAGTTGGAAAAATGGAAGATAAAATAAGATGCAGGCAAGATAGGACAAACAGGAGCTCTGGGAGAGATTTTCACCAGGATATTTCTCACAGGTCAAAATATCCCAGCTACTCAGTCATCAGATGTGGGCATGTCATGGTGACCATCATCTTGAGAAAGGCTCGGGGGTGGGACACTGCCCGATGAAGACTTCCACTAGCTGCATCCCTCCACAAGAGTCTGACCATACTTGGCCTGGCTGCTGCCAGATAATGCCCATGGCTGTTCTCTGGCCTGGAGGATAAGACAGTGGGAGCTGGTGGTTTGGGTAAGACCACATAGGAAACCGTCTTTCTTGTTTTGTGTGATCTACAAACTGTCCAAGCTCTCAGTACACATTTTGTCTTCTCTCTGCCTTAGAGAGATAGTAGGGCAGGGTATTCACAAGAACAAGGTACAATACTATGTATGTATGAAAGTTGTAATAATGAACCCTCTTCTGAATGATAATAAAAATTAACTAAAGATCAAAGAGTTATGGGTTGGACCATGGCTTTGAATCCATAGATTATAAGTTAGGAACTCCAGTCTCTTGGCGAAAAGAATTGGCTAAGACTTGTCAGTCAATGTTCTCTCTCTCTCTCTCTCTCTCTCTCTCTCTCTCTCTCTCTCTTTCTCTGTTATTTACTGTTATTTAATAACAAATGCTTCCAGAACTCGGTGGCATACACCACAGTGTATTACTTCTCACAAGCATGTGGATAGATTGGACTTGGATAGGTTGAGGTCACATACACATATGTACCCATCTGGATCTTGGCTAAAGCTGGGATGGCCAGTGTGGTTCTCTCTCCAGAGCTCTTTCTCTCTGGGGCCTCCTAGCTAGTGTGCTAGCCTGGAACTCTTTACAACATAGCAGCAGCTCAGTCAAATTGAGACTAACTAGTTTACTGTCCTTGTAAGGTCTGCAGTCAAAAACCACAATACCTTTTTTCTACTACATTGTCTTTTGTCAAGAAAATCCCATACAAAAGCCAGATTGTTCTTGGGGCAAAGAATAGCAAATAATTTGAAAATAGGAACTATGTTGTCTTTGGTTCTTGTTGACTCTAGATTGGCCTCCATCTTGCAGGAGGCTCAGGTGGCTTGTGTGTGGACACACTTCCTCTGATCCACAAGGACATTACTATTTACTGACTAGCTTTCCAGCTAAAAATCAAAGAGCACAGCTCTACTAACACACCAGCAAGTGGTCAGAAGCATCACACTATAAGATGGCTCTTCCCCTCAGTAGAGTCTACACTACAGCCTCGATTCACAAACCTTCAGCCAAAAACTTAAGCTAAATTTTCACCTTCTTTTCTTGCCATTCATTTTTGGTTTACAAGTAGGCCTTGTTCTCAAATCACTGGGAGACTGTTGATTTAGATTCATAGAAAAACACTCTTATTTATTCAAAGCATCAGCTTCCTTTCTCAAAAGCTAGCAGTTTTGTTCTGTGCTGCAGTTATGGGGGGATTGGTGTGTAGTGATCTTAGATAGTAATGCATCTGTGTTCCTCTCAGACAGAGGAGGACTTGTATCAGGCAGTGTCTGCTTTAAATGCCATCCAGAGTGTTGGTTCTTAACCAAAGCACTGGCCAGTGGCCACTGGACACAGAGAATTCCTTTCTATTCACTGTTGCTCAAATACTATTAGAGGCTGGTAGATTTCTATGCCAAAGGGGAGAAAGTCTATTGTTTCAGTCTGTGTAGTCTTTTAATGAGTAAACTTAATGTTTTTTCCAAGTTATTCCATAAAGCTTCTTAGCCTAGGACAAGGGTCTTCTATGGCTTGGATTCAAAAGGTTGCTGAACATAGAAGGGAAAAAAATGTATCTTTATTTTTACTAACCCTTTGCTGAAATAGTATTTCCTTCCATTATGAATTATGAAATTTGGCATTTCCTTTTATTTTTGAATGTAGGCAACAAATCCCAGTGGTACTGGCAGTGCTTTTGAGTACCTTACCAGAAAGAAGAGCTATTTTCATATCGGATTCATTGTTAGATACTGCTTTTGACTTCTGGAAATTACTTTCATGCTCATCATTAGTTTAAAGTTACAGCCTGACTAGAGCCAATGGTCTCAGGTTACATTAATAGAATATGTACACACTCATACACATTGTATTGCGAGTTTGTGTTTTACTTTATTGATTATTTCATTATAATAGCTTCATTTGTGATCTATAAATATGTTTGGTTGATCTGCCAACTGCTTCCTGCTCTGAGGACAAGTTCAGGCTGCCAGGCGAGGGAGCAGGTACTACTGCCATGCCTTAACCCACCATGAACTTGTGAGCTGAGATAAAGCTTCCTTCCCTTAAGTTTCTTCATATCAAGTGTTTGGTTACAGAAGTGATAGAAAAGAATGACTATTTTAACTGATTCACAAGTGATTTGGAGTGCTCAGAAGTGTGCGCATAGATGATATTTGCAATTACCACATGCTTTCATATCAAGGGAGTTGAACACCCATAGATTTTTGTTGTCTCTAGGAAGTCCTGGAATCAATCCCCTGTGGATAGTAAAGCCTGACCCACCCCCATTCTAACATCATGGTTATATCAGATAGACAGAGGACCTAACAACACCCCCACATAAAAGATTAGGGACCCATGTGTTAGACTGTTTTGAATTATTCAAAGTAATGTACAGACTCTCCCAAATCAAAATGTCAGCCTAGCTTTGATGACCTGATGCTGAGAAGCTGTAAAGTAAATTATCACTCTGGTGAGCCTATCTACTTCTGTTGTTATCTAGCATATTCTGGTAACGCTGTAAAGTAGGGGTTGAGAGGACAGATGCAGTTCGCTCATGTTCCTCGTAACGAATATCCCGGGGAAACTTCTGAGAGGGGTTAGTACCTACATCCTCTGTTCCTGAGGTTTCTGGCCATGGTCATTGGCCCTGCCACTGTGGGCCTATGGCTAGGCAGAGCATGGTAAGAAAGGGCACACATTGTAGAGCATAACTGTTTGGATCATGGCCATTGGGAAGCATAGACTCAGAGTGCAGGGGACAGTGGCTGAGACACGCCCTTCAATGGCATGCTCTTGTTTAGACTTGAATCCCGATGGTCCATCACTTCCCCAGTGATCTGGTCCATCAACCAAGGACAAAGCCATCAATACTGATGACGAGGGACACTTCCTATCTAAACCGTGCTATGCCTGGGTAGGTCTCTGCTCTACTCCCTAGCTGGGAGACATCAGGCAAGCTATTTAGCCTGCCCAAGTGGTTCCTCACCCATGACACATTAGATTTCTTAAACTGGCTGGCAAGGATAATGGTGTTCATCTCTGATCTGTTTTCCCTTACACAAGCATTATTATTGTTGAGTATACACTCAATATTTAGTCTTAAAGAGAAAAGGGAAAATTCACAGGAAGATTTGGTATTGTGATTTTTGAGATAATGTACACCAATTACTTTGCACTCCGCTGGACACCCAGTGAATATGTGGTATTTTCCTCTCTTTGTATGGATGTCTCCTGCATTAGTCTGTTTTCAATGGGCAGGAAGCTCCCCTCTGTGTTCATAGGGTCAGTCACTGATATTATGTGTTAAAAGTTCAAAGGATAAAATTACTTCAGTAATGCTTATCAGATTGACCTGGAGCTGTGTCCAGTTATTGCTTCACTGTGGTGGAAAAACCCTTCTCTATTTGAATTCAAAGTAGAGAGAGCTGAGGTAGAGTTTGCCATTCATTTTTCTATAAAGTGCTCCATTGATAAAAGTGTCTAAAGCAAGCAAGAAATTATTTATTTCCTATTTTCTTTTAGTTGTCTGTTTGGAGATAGGGGCTCACCATACAGTCCGCACTGGTCTCAAACTTACATTCCTCTGGCTCTGCCAGTGCTGGGAATACAGATGTGTATCACCACGCCTACATTCAATATTGAATTATTTCCAAACCCTCGAGTCTCCCGGTTCAACAATGATCTGAAACACACCTGTTGACAATAAGAGACGAGCACCCAGCCTTTAATTTTCTTTTCATTTGTACCAAATTTCTAACACATGGGGGAAAAAAAAGAAAGGAACTGTCGCAGGCAGTGGGCAAGCTTCAAAACAAGAAGGCGAGCTTCCTGGGCCTGTGCTGTCCAGGGTTGGGAGCTCGGTGTTTATTTTTGTTCCTACTATTTATTTTTTTACACAGCGGCCCAAGTCCCAAGGTTTAGGTTCTGGCAGCTTTGCCTTCCTGGAGCTGCCGTGTGAGGGGCTTCCAGCTTTGGTCTTTGTCTCAGCTCTGTTGCTCTGCTGTGACCTTCCCACCTACTGGGTTGAGACGGGCCTAACCTCATCATCTCTCTGATGGGAGAAGAGAAAAAGAATCAAGTCTCTCACAGATCCCTGGTTGTGAGCTTGGCAGCATCAATAGGCAGTTTTCTTCTTTTTCTAGTTTAAACTTAAATATTGAATGCATGCTTGGTAGTAATAACACTTGTGGTAAGGTGAGACAAAGCAGAGGTGAACGCCATTATCTTTGCTAGCCAGATTAAGAAATCCAGCGTTCCTATAACCCTGGCCTTCCCTCCCCTCCCCGCTCCCTACTACCTCCGGAAGGAAATGTCTTATGTTTTGAGTTTATCATTCTCTTCCTTTGCTCATTTGTATTAACAATCCTTTATATGTACAATATTTTTCTACAAATATGTGGTTTTTTCTTTCCATGCTTAAGCCCACATAAGGGAACCAGTCAGTATATGTTTTGTGGTAATATAACTTGTGCCAGCCTACACTGATGAGATTTGCCCGTGTTGATGTGCTTAGTTTTGCTGTTCTTTTTCAGTGCATGATTGCGTTATTTACCCATCTACTGCTGGAGGACCCTTAGGCTACTCTGGAGACTTTGTGCCTATAAATGGTCTCACTGTGAACATTCTTGCTCCCAACTCTGTGCCTGTATTGACATGACTAGGTAGCATGTGTCTTCCAGATAGATTGTGTCCTTGTTGTCTAAGAGATCGGGTTATTGAATCCAGGGTCTTCTTCCTTGTTATCTTTTACTTACCTGGGCTTTTTAGGTGAGGGAGGCTTTGCATCTTTTCTGTGTCTTAATGCTTGCGGTTAGCTTTCTCTTCTCTTGCCTTCTGCTGCCTACTTTTCTGGCCCCCATCAACTGCACTGACTGTGGCATGCCCATGTCTCCAGGTGCTTTAGTTGCAATTGTGTTTGTTTCTTTCTATATATCCCCTACTGAAGCTGGATTCAAGAAAAAATAAAATCAGAAATGGCTGCCTTCAGCCCTTCCAACTCAACTCCACCAGCCAGTGGCTCGGTAAGAAGAAACAACTGTCTAGTCGACTGGCAACAGAAAACAACTAACTAGTCAGCAACAAGATCATCAGGTTCAGCTGTTTCTTGCAGCTACAGCCCAGCCTTAAACAGCAGGAGAGAGAACCTGATTCTTTCATTTCCATCACCTGTCCATCCAGACAAGGAGGAGACAGGATTCAGCCGGTTTGCTCTGCTGAGCTCCTGCTTTGCTGTAAGCCTTACCAGAAAATGAAGGAGAGCCGTCATTGTCTGTCCAGACCTCAGCTGGCATCTCACATCTGCTTTGTAGTCTCCTGCTCATTGGTCTGGTTTGATTCATTCCCTAATGCTCGTCATAGAAACCACAGAGAACTACTTAAAAAGCATAACACTGCATTCATACAAAGCAATAAAAATAGTGCGGCGTTTAGCACAGCACTGAAAAACCATAAGGGCTTTCCCACACTGAAAATTCCCAAATGAAGCTCAGTTGCCTTGTGGCAGTGTTCTAAAGGATGCCGCTCAAGAGCGTGCTAAATGTGTATTTTAAACTGCCATTGTTTAATTCTTTCCTTTCCCAGAAGCTCAGTAGCTGATCTAAACTCATCCGTTGACCCCTGCCTCAGTACTTTTCCAAACTGCAAGTCTGGCCGTGCCTTTTCCTTGCTTAAAGCCTCTGACTCCCTTGGCTGAAGTCTAAACTCTACTTGGCTTAAGTAGAAGACTGACTTGTTCAGACCTCAGTCCTGTTCTCCCCGCTTCCCAGTTAGAACCCTGAGAGACAAAGCAAGACACCATGTCACTCCTTACAAGTATTGTGCCTAGCAAGCCCCACGGGGTTCCCACACCTACCTGATAAAGTGCTTGCTGATTTAGCTACTGTAATAACCCCCCTTTGCCTATCAAAACTCAATTCCTATGCTCCTTCCAGGAAGCCCTTCTTGATTCTGCTCCTCTTGCATAGCTCTTTCTCTATGGTTCTGATGAGGTACATTTACTACACTGGGCAGCATGAGAGCCGGCTTCTGATGGACGTGAAAGCACTTGAGGCGGAAATAATGTGTGTCATTTGCACACCGCTCACCATAATCCCTGGCACTGAGTGCATACTCAGAACATTCAAACCAAACTGCTTCAGTTTCATCCTTAGACCTGTCTGTCTCCCCTCTCCTTCCCTCCTGCCCCTCTCATTCCTCTTCTCTTACACATGTGTGCCATTTAATAATCTCCCAGTGAAAGTAATGTCTTCTCCACTCTTAGATAGGGCAGGGTGTCTTCTAGGCGTACGGAGATAAAGAATAGTTTAGAACAATCCGGGGCTATGTTGTTTATTTCAGCCACAGACTATTTCCCTTCTGTGTTCCATATTCTGGAACATGGAGTTATGAAAGAACTTTGCAGGCTTCTTTATCCTGCTGCTGAGGACAGCATCCTCTCCTTTCAAAGACTGGATTCTTGATTTTTGTTTGGTTTCCTTAGCTTTAAAAAAAATTTACACACACTGCTTGTATTCTGAAAACAAAGGAAACAGTAAACAATAGCCACTCCCAATTTGACTGGAAGTATTTGCCAGCGGCCTTCTTAGCTCCCACGGTTTTCTTTCATTAGTGAGGACTGCTTAGGGTAACAAGAATGCTTCTAAATTAAGCTGTCCGAATTGCACTTAGTTAATACTCTGGGAACTAATTTATTGTATGATTTAAAATATACACTGGCTAGCAGATCTATTTAATCATGTATTACATAGGCAACAATGCATAATTTTCTCTTATCTGTTGAGTGGTTTTTAATAATCTATTGAAATTTGAAAGAGAACCATTTCATTAAATGGGAATCGAGTAAATACTGTGAAGTCCAACATTTAAAGAAATATCTACCCGTGGAGACTGCGTTTTAAAAATTAATGGCATTTTTGGGAACCAGCAAAGAATTGGGTTTGCTTTTTAAACAGTTACTTTTTGTTGTTTGAACTCAAAGCGTAACCACCAGTAAGAAAATCACTTGTGGAAATGCTAAGCTGGGTCAGAAAAGATACAAATGATGGAGAGTCTAGTGGGGTGACTGCCATGCTGTTAGCTGGACCAAGGAACTGCCTCTCCTCACAGTTTTGGGCTCCGCATTCAAATGTTTTATTTCAGGAAATGTCATTGGGAATATTCTAACCCTAAATCCCTGGGACCCAGGAACAGTTGTGGATTCCGGGATCCATGTAGAACGTGGGTCAATTCTACAGTTACATTCAAATACCCTGTCTGATCTGATGTTTCCCCCCGAACAGCCCGGCTTTGGCGCATGCTCAGTACTCTGCTGTAGATGCAAGCAGCCAGGACGTGGTGGGTAGCCTTAAAACCTCTTATTGCTAGTTACACCAGAATACGTGGGGCAGGTAAGGGCAGGCAGGCAAGCAGGTAACAGGTATTTTCATCTTTCTGCAAATATTTGAAATCTAGCCCATCTGATTTCCAGAGGCAAGATTTCAACGAAGTTTAGGGCCATATAACTTAAGTTTCTATGAACATTTCTTAGTGCGGTGGTAGTTTTCCATCACTGTGACAAAACCACCATGAGAGAACTGAGTTAAAGGAGCAAAGACCATTCAGATTACTCTTGGTGGTCTGGGAAAGCGGTCATCCTAGCGAGACGGTATGGGGAAGCAAAGCCGCTTACTTCATGGTGACCAGGAAGCAAAAACAAACAAACAACAAACCAGGAAGAGGCCAGAGTCCAATATTCCTTTGAAGGCAAGAGCTCCAGTGAGCTTTCCTTCCACTGAGACCTCTTAAACCAGAGGTCCTCAACTTCCCGAATGCTGCGACTCTCTAATACAGTTCCTCATGTTGTGGTGACCCCAACCATAAAATTACTTTTGTTGCTACTTTATAACTGCAATTATGCTTCTGTTATGAATCGTAATATAAATATTTTTGGAGATAGCAGTTTGCCAAAGGGGCTGCCAAATTCTACCCACAGGTTGAGAGCCACTGTCTTAAAGGCTCTACCAGGAGTGCTGAGGGCCAGGGACCAACCCTTCAACACATGCGTGCTTGGGGCATACTTTGTATCCAGACAATGCCCCTTGAGTTTACTTTGAAAAACGAAGAAGCATGGCAGACTGTACTCTGTTTGCCTGGGAAGGACAGAAACGTAAGGGAACCATTGTCTGGGGGGTTTATCAAAGGCCTTCGTTTGTACTGTTTGTCAGGCTCTGAGGTGTTACCTTCACCTCAGCTAATTTTATGTACTCACTTTATACCACTGAGTCTGGAGCTGAGCAATGAACTGTCCAATCGGCTCTTCTGACTCTGTAGGAAAGGCCCAGCACAGTTTCATGCCACTCTGCTAAGTAAGTCTTGTCTTCTTGTCTGCTTGTCATTGGTGTGCTGTGCAACAAAAGGGATTGGCACTACCTGTGGGGAGTCAGGGAGGGAAGAGAGAGAAGGAATGGGATGGATGATGGCCCTGGCAGTGGAAGGGTGCGCTCCCTAGGGAGTTAAGCTGAGCATGCTGATGGAAGTCTGGTCTCATGATCAAGCGCTCTCCTGATCCCAAGGGCAAGAGGGATCCCTAATATGGGAATCAAAATACATTTGAAGATTAATATTTCCACTCCTGATGAGTGAATTATAATTCTTTTATTCTAAATAAGTATGTTAATGTTGCAATTTTATGGCTGCAAATCCTTCTCTTACTCTGGTAATTAAAAAGGAAAAATTTATTTGATCATAAAAATTTAGACAATAATGCTGTGGCCAGTTGAGTGCTTATGTTTTTCTATCAGCAAATGGAGTCAAAGTAGTGTCTGTTGTAGACAGAGTCCCAGGTATTCTTTCATGTGCACTCTCTCTTTGATTTTTCTAAGAAAATTTTTTTCCTCACATGCTACATCCTGATTACAGTTTCCCTTTCTTTTTCCTTCCGGTTCCTCCCCACACCCCCTTTCTGTCTGGATCCATTTCTTTCTGTCTCTTATTATAAAATCAACAGGATTCTAAGGGATAATAATCAGATAAAGCATAATATAATAAAAGATAAGATAAAATAAAGACCAACACATAGGAATTGGATAAGACAAGCAAACAGAAGGAAAAGATCTCAACAAAGGGCACAAGAAACAGAGACCTGCTCATTCTCACACTCAGGAATCCCATAAAAACACTAAACTGGAAGCCATGATATATGCACAGGACATGATATATACAGGTCTATAGGATCTGGAGAGAGAAAGAGAGAGAGAGGGAGAGAAGAAAAACAATATACAAATCAAATTAAGTAAAAATAAAAATAGTAAGATAAAATTTAGGAAAAACAAACAAACAAAAAGAGGCCTGACATGATACTGTGAGACAGGAACCTCCAAAGGTACAACTGAGTCTCTTCTCTTGTTAGAGTAACCAGCCATCCCAGATAGTCTAACAATTCCCCCAAATCCCTGAATCCTGAGCGAAATGGGACTCCTGGTGACCTTAAGTCTTATCTCCATTTTACAAATAAGAAAACAGAGGCCAGTAAGTCACTGTAAACATCCCAGGCTGGGCTCAACCCCAGCTGTACCAGGCTCTGGGTGGCTGCACTGAACGCCCTTCCACACTGCACTGTCCCTTTCGGTGTCAGCTGACACAGTGTCAGGGCTGACAGTTAGACCCCATCAGGGCCACAGAGTGAGCGAGAGGCTTGTATGATGCTGGGGGCAAATAAAAACTTCAGTGTCTGTGACGTGCATTCGGAGCTAATAACACTGCTGACCTAACTGCGGGGCAAGGCTAAGCGACCCGATCTACAGGCCTTTGCCTCTCAGTTGTCATGGGGTCTCTGACAGGGAGTCTGTTCCTCGATGGTAAGGTTTCAGCTGTCTTAACGCCCTATCAGGAGCTTCGTTTTTCACCTCACATGTGATGTCTCTTCCATATCCTCTCTGTACCCTTTTATCCCAGTCAGTAGCTCAGAGACATCGAGTTCCCCATTATAATTTGCTAGTAGCATGTGCTTTTACTATCTACCCACACTTAATATGTGCCTAAGAATCACGCCACAGATATCCTAATTTGTGAAATAAACCTGGTTTGGTAGATTTGCCACATTCCAAGTACACAAGGAGACCTTTAATTGTTTTCGCTTAGTTTACACCACTTTTGTGTAAGTGGCTGGTTCCCCCCCCCCCCCATTAGCTTAGTTTACACCACTTTTGTGTAAGTGGCTGGTTCCCCCCCCATTATTAATATTCATTATTTTTATCAATCATTTAGGAACCATTTTTTCTTCTGTTTGATGAACAACCTTTAACCTTTCTGTTGTCTCTCTTCTGCCCCCTCCCCCCCCCTTTCTCATTTCCTTAAAAATGTTTCAGTGAACCTCTGTGTGTAAAGAGGTGCTAGGCAGACAAATCTTTTAAAACTCTGGGGACACTTTTTCTCTCTCCAATTTTCATCATTTCTATAATTAACACTCCTTCTTTTCCTGGGAAAATGGTTTTCCTTTTTAAAAATACTTTATTTTATTTCATGTGGTGTGTGTGTGTTTAAGTGTATGTTTGAGTGTGTGTGTGTGTTTGAGTGTATATTTGAGTGTGTGTGTGTTTGAGTGTATGTTTGAGTGTGTGTGTGTGCGTGTTTGAGTGTATGTATACACACCACATGTGTGCCTGAGGTTGTCAGCAGAGCGAATCAGCTTCCGTGGAGCTGGAGTTATGAGTGGTTTTGTGCTGCTCTGTAGGTACTGGGAAGCAAACCTTGATCTTCTGCAGGAGCAGTTGGCATTTTTGATTGCTTGAATCAGCTCTCCACCTGATCCTGTCTTCAGTTTCAGCACCATCCTGTTATGCGCTTAGATGCCATTTTTCTCTGTATTTATCTGAATTAGGGTGGCTGAGCGTCCGCAAACTGAGAACAGATAGCTTTTATCAAGTCTGATACCAATCAGCATTTCCCTTATGTTCTCATCCTTGAAGTCCAGCCAAGAGCAATGAGATTCACTGATGTCCCTGGCCTTTCGTCTCTGTTCGATATATGCTTTCTGTTCTGTATGTGCTATGCTGATGTTCACCATGTTTTAGTCTGCATGTTGCCGACCAGCCTATCAACATGAACTTCTTTCTCTAGTGTATTTTCCTCCTTCTATGTCTAATCTACTATAACACTGTCTGTTTAGTTCTCAGTTTCAGTTGGCAATGGGTGAGACTTTTTATTAGAATTTATTTTTATTGTATGTGCATATGTATATATGTATGCATTATATGTATAGTATATATTATAGGCTATGTTTGCCTGCATGTTTATGAACCTTGTGTGAGCATGTCACCTATAAGGTCAGAAGAGGGTGTCATACTTTTATTCAGTTCACTGGTGAGAGGATTTCAGTGGAGCCAGCAGCTGGCATACTGAGGCTTTCCTGTCTCTGGCTCTTCCTCTCTCTGCAGACAGCCATAGATCTAACGGGAAGTTTGCTGTTTCCCAGTGCCAAACCTGAATTTTCTTTTCTTTGGAGATTTTCTTTGGTTTGGCTCTTCCTCATACCTTCAGACCATAAGGCCCTTTCTCTTATACCCAGAACTGACACGTTCCTATTCAATAGTCATTGCTAGTCTGCAATGCACGATGGAAAACCCCAAGGACAGCTTCTGCTGTGTGTTGCTGAAGCAACCCCACCTTAATCTGTGCTCTGGTTATCTTGGACAGTTCTTGCTTCACTCATAGTCAGAGGTGTCCACTGACGATCCATGGCTTGTTTCCGATGCTCGCCTTCAGTTACTTTATCTTTTCATTGTGACTTTTCCTGAGTGTACATTTATCTTAGTTTGGCCAGTAGTCACCATCTGATAGCTAGAAGCCAAGATTTCATAGATAGGGTATGTAATGAAGATAGTAAAATAACTTAAGTTTAGATTGGAAAGCCTAACAGGCAGGTGTCTCTGGTGCATGTTTGCAGTGGACACTGAGCTCCTACAATCCACCCCACCTCTTGGAGTTTCCATGGATCCCTTTTCTGTTGTCCTGAACAGCAGTACCATCCTTTGCAAATCTGTTCAGGTCAGAAGCTTGAAGTGGGGGCAGCAGTGGAGGGCGATTGCCACTTGGCCTATACATCTGGTTGATCTTTGATTCCATTGGTTTGGCTCTGGCACCCTCTCTGCACTCCTGTTCATCCTCTTTCCTTTGAGCCTACGCTATCCTTCATTCAAGCTGATGGTCCTCTACTGTTTGCTCAGGGATCACTCCCTTCAAAGCCTCCTCGTTAGACAGTAAGTAATTTTTATAGTGGAAATCTGAGCATGGCATTCCCTCCATACAGCCATCCAGGTTCTGTCTAGAATAGGCAGATCCATGGACATCTGAAGTTGATTAGGTTGCCGGAGACTATAGGGATGAGGACTAGGCAGCCAAAGTATCAGCTGTTGCTTCCTTTGGGACAATGAAAATAATCCACAATTACCTACTAGTGATAGAGGATGCACTAAATGTGACTGGATTTTATACCTTAACGTGATTAAAGATGTAATTTCATGCTAACTATATTTTACTGAAACTAAAAATAAATCCCCAAACATCTAATCTGTTTATCGCAGCACATCCCAGCAGGCCTGTATCCTGTGGTTGTTTGCCAATTCAGCTCTCCTCTGTCTCATCCCACTCCTTAATGAGTGGGGCTGCATATAGAAGTGCATGCCTGTTGTTTCCTGCCCATGCAAGAACAGATTCCCCATGACAGTGTATCCCTGTATCCTTGCACCCCTGCATCCCTGCACCCCTGCACCCCTGCATCCCTGTACTCCTGCATCCCTGCACTCCTGCACCACTGCATCCCTGCACTCCTGTACCTCTGTACCCCTGCACCTCTGCATTCTTGCACCCCTGAATCCTGCATCCCTGCACTCCTACACCCCTGCATTCCTACACCCCTGCATCCCTGCACCTCTGCATCCTTGCACTCCTGCATCCTGCATCCTGCATCCTTGTGCTCCTGCATCCCTGCACTCGTGCCTGCCCACCATTGTCAGTCCAGGAATCTTTTCCCCAGGGATTCCTGAGAAGTCTGCCCTGACATGTCTGCATCAGAAGACCATTGTGACTTCCTTTGCATTCTAGATGCTGGGAAAAGCCCCAACTGTGAAGCCTTTTCTGCTAGGTCCACATCTGTACATCCAGGGAGAAATAAAATTGTTTACTAAAAACTACCTTAGAGTGATGGTTTAAGTGCTTGCATAACCCTTTTAAAATTCATGGCACACTTACGACCTCCCAGAACATCTGGAACACATGAGCTTAGAGGCTCCCAAAATATATCATTTCTGAGGATGAGGCTATTTCCATCTGGGGAGCCTTGAGATTAATCTTGTCATATTTACATATGTAATCACAAGCCTACCACATTTGGTCCCTCACCTCTGAGAGCTGCTGAGTGGCTTGCATCCTAGATTTGTGAGTGGTGAGACTTAGCTGGCTAATTAAAAGACAGAGTAGGCTCTGATCAGTTGCCACCTGACCTAGATGGGGACACCTTCCTACCTCCAGGTCATCTAGGTAAAACTTAAGAGTGCAGCACTCACTGTCAGCTAGGAGCACAGGAGCAGAAAGTCACTCTGAAGTGGAAAAGAGAAGTCATTTGGAAAATGATGCAAATTGGTATAAAATCTAAGAACTGAAACTGAAAAGCTTTCTGGTCTCTAAGGTAACTTATCACTAGGAGAGCACACAACTCCAAGGCTTATGGGAGGAAGTGTTCTGTATTTATTTATGTTTTCTGTCTGGGGACAGAACTTAAGGACTCCATCCGCTAGGCAAGGGCTCTACCACTGAGCCACATAGCAACACCATTCTGAATTTCACATATATTTTAAATAGTGTTTAATCTGAGTTTATATTTTCCATGTATTGAAGATATTTATTTCTCTGTGTTCTTTTGTCTTTGGTCTCCAAGGTAATTGTCCGAGGTGGAGGACATATTTTGCCCTATGACCAGCCAATGAGGTCTTTTGATATGATCAATCGCTTCATCTATGACAGAGGATGGGAACCTTACAGTTCATAAGCTACTTTCCTGAAGCAGGAGACTTGATCACAAAAGAATATTGTTTTTTAAAAAGCTAAAGATGCCATATAAATTAAAAATATATCTTTTTAATATTTTCAAGGTACTCTTTAATCAATAAAACATGTGACCTTTTGAATGACAATTAGGAATCGTGAGCACACTTAAGTGAAAATCATGTGTCTTGATTTATGGGATGAAAAAAGGGGGTTCTGAGACACTAATGGAATATCTAATCCCTTCCAGGGCAGAAAGTGCAATAAATTAATAGACTTGTAACATCATCTGGTTCTGTAAATACTAACAAGGTTTATCTCATGACACATCTGTCTGCGGGACTCTATATTATTGCTCTTGGCAGCCAGAAACAACTAAGGAAAGGTAGATTAACTGTCCCTGGAGGTTTCAGCCCATCTCAGCAGGAAAAGCACAGCAGGGCTCAGCCCCTGGCAGTAGGAGTGTGTAGAGAGGCTGTTCACATAGTAGTGGACAGGAAGCAGAGCCTTAGGCTAAAGCTGGGCTGGGTTGTTCCTTCAGAGTTCACCCCTAGGTCCTCAGAGCTGAGCCCCACATCCTGGGTTCCACAGCCTCCAGAATCAGTTTAACCACCTGGGAAATAAATTGTTCACAACATGAGCCGGTGGAGCCATTTCAGATTTAAACTGTAAAGGCTTCTGATGATGCTGATGACTATTACTGAAAACCAGCTGAGCAGTTCATCCCACAGAGAGGATGTAGGCATAACAGTCTCTAGAGGGGGTATTGAATACAGGGCGTTTCCACACAGAAGTTACGTTGTAATTCTCAGAGACAGAAACCTTCCTTGAAGAATGGTATGTTGCCAGCTCTTGGTAAGCAGGGAATCTGCTGTACAGAGAGAACTCAATCTGCCTTCTTGCTTGTTTCCATTTTGCTCTAAGGACATTACCAAAACAAGGAAATCCTTGAAACCTAAAACAATTTCAGTGAAACCTGAATGAGATAGACAGGATGCAGAAGGTCTTTGCCTGATCAGAGTGTTTCTGATAAGGAGCACTATCTTCAGCTTGGAGCCATGCAGCTTTGAAAAGTGGCATTTCTGTTGCCGTGGGCTTTGATACCAAGCAATAAAATAGACTGAACACACAACTAGGCAAGATTGCCACATTAGCTCAAGATTGCCAGGCAAACTCAAAGACTTCCCCAATGACGAATCATAGCCACACACTGATCCTATTAAAGGTATTAACAGTGACATTCCAGAATGCAAACACTTTGTACCATTAAAAGTCAAACACATTTTAAAGAAACTAGAAACTAGATATTTCAGATATAAATATATGTGCATGTATTTGTGCATGTGCATGTGTTTGTCTCTGTGTGTGTGTGCATGTGTTTGTGTGTGTGTGTGCATGTGTGTGACTGCGTGTGACTGTGTTTGTGTGTATGCACATGTGTGTAACTGTGTGTGCACGTGTGAGTGTGTATGACTGTGTGTGCCTGTGTGTGAGTGTGTGAGTATGTGTGCCTGTGTGTGTGTACATGTGTGCGTGTGACTGTGTGTGCGTGTGACTGTGTGAGTGTGTGTGTGAGCGTGTGTGTGCATGTGTGACTGTATGTGTGTGCGTGTGTGACTGTGTGTGAGTGTGTGTGACTGTGTTTGTGTGACTGTGTGTGTGGCTGTGTGTGTGCGTGTGTGACTGTGTGTTTGTGTGTGTGTGTGTATGTGTGTGACTGTGTGTGTGTGTGACTGTGTGTATGTGTATGTGTGTATGTGTTTGTGAGTGTGTGAGTGCGTGTGACTGTGTGTGTGACTGTGTATGACTGTGTGTGAGTGTGTGTGTGCATGTGTGTGTGACTGTGTGTGTTTGAGTGTATGTGTGACTGTGTGTTTGAGTGTGTGTGTGAGACTGTGTGTGTTTGAGTGTGTGTGTGACTGTGTGTGTGACTGTGTGTGCGCGTGTGTGACTGTGTGTGACTCTGTGTGTATTACTGTGTGTGCGTGTGTGCACATGCATGTATGTGTGTGCGTGTGGGGGGGGGATAGCCTGAGCACTGCCTACATGGTGCACGTGTGAAGGGCACTTGTGGCAGTCAGTCCTCTCTCACTGTGGGGTTCCATTGACCAGATTCAGGCCATCGGGTTTATGGGTAAGAGCTTTTACTGCTGAAGCTTCAGCTGGCCTTTTATTTTACTTTTTAAGTTTATTTTTATGAGACAGGTTTTAATTTAGTTTGATTATTTTATTGTATTGAGGAAGAATCTTGCTATGTAGCCTTTCATGGCCTTGAAGTTATGGCAATTCTTCAGCCTCTGCTTCCAAATTCTGGAATTATAGACGTGAGCCACTATACCCAGTAAGAACTTAGATATTTTAAATTTGATATTTATTTTACCTTCTGTAGTCTCTATTTTAATTAACATGTCCTATGTTTTTATTACCCATATATTAAGAATGTAATTATACATTTGAATATACCATTAGTGGTTTTGTTTTGCAGAGCCACGTGAACAAAGAACCTCACACATGTTAAGCAAGTGTTCCACCAGAACCTGCACACTCAAACACACGTATTTTTGATGAAAAGACTTGACAACAGCAATGTCTGGAGTCTGCTGTTTGGGAGGCAAAAAAAAGGTCTAATTTAAAAGTGGCGTTAAATTTAGTGCTGACTTTCTGAAGTAAAAGAGGACCGAGAGAAAGGGAGAGAGTGGGGAGGGAAAGTGGGGGGGAGGGAAGAAGAGGGAGGAGGAGGGAGCAGAAAGAGAGGAAAGGGGAGGGGAGGGAAGGAGGGGGAGAGAGGGAAGGAGCAGTGAACATACCATTTTCTTTGAAAGTTGTCTCCACTGGGCTCCTGAGAAGCTTACAGAAGCAACGCTATATATGCAAGCGCGTTCGAGTTGAGTCTTTGCAAAGTCCTAAGACGCGTCATTTAATGAATGCTGCCACATTATCTTTTGTCATGCCACCAGAAATACGATATATACAGCTAGAAAACAAGGCCTGGATCTTGTCACGAGTCATGTGACTAAAACACCTGATGAGCAGAAAGTCCGGAACTGCCCCCTTCAGCCCTCCCTGCATCTGCCGATACATAGGCTGTGGTGTTGTGTCAATCTTACACTGTTTAAGCAATGTCCTGTTCTTCATGCAAGGTGCTTGAGACGTAACGGCTGGCTGGAGACTCTTCAGCTCCTCCATTACAGACGGAGCTTGGATCTGGGCTGACACAGAGCTACCTCACAAGGTATCATGGTTATTGTTATTACAATGCTGAAGATTTAAAAAGCATTCAGGAAAAAAAAAATAACCCTGAAAGTGATTAATTTTGGTTGTCCTTAGCATACTAAGCCTAGGAATTAAGCATGGGCTGTTGTGATTTATATCTACTGGAGACCAAGAAAAGACATCCGCTTAATCATTTTAGCAGGACTTTTGGCAAGCCAGGTTGTATGTTGCAGGGCCCAGTGCATTCCTCTGGGCTCTGTGTGAGGAAGGCAGGGCTGTAGCTGATGCCTCAGTGGATCTCACACACACACACACACACACACACACACAAACTCAAACGAAAAACACAAAAGCAAAACAGAAAAGGAGGACCCCGGGAAAATGCTGTGACTAGCAAAAAGGCACAGATGGACTAGATGTTCGGGCAGCCAGCAGTCAAAATCTGCCCACACACACCAGGGTCGGATCTCAGCAGGAAGACGAAGGATGGAGTCTGCCTGCTGATGACCTGCACTGGAGATACTGGAGAACTTCCCAGTGGGTATTTTCAAGCAGAACTCATGTGTATATGTAGTAATGTCTTAAAATAGCTGAAATTCTCACACCTGGAAAAAGAGAGGGCGGAACAGGAGATACTCCAGGACCAAGGGAGAGAGCAAGTGACCCTGTGCTCGCAGACCTTCTTCCTGCTGGGTCCTCTTGCCACACTAAACCAAGAGACAAAACCCGTTCTGTGTGACAAGGGCCCAGGGGCAAATCTGGCCTAGTGCCCTGCCCTTGAAGCCTTCGAATGGGGAGAAAGTGCTTTCGATGAGAAGATACTACTTCCTGAATCACTCCAGAACCTGCCTTCTAACAGGAAGCTCCAGCATGGCTAGAGAGTACAGAAAGGATTGACTACTCACTCCCCATTGAAGATAAGTCTGTGCTGCCTAACACAGCCTCAGCATTGCTATGCGGGGACAGCGAGGCTCTGAACATTCCTCCATCTGGCTTTTATTTTTCTCCTCCTATTCTCAATATTTTTTTATAATCTGAATTCACAAATAACTTCCCTAAACTCCTTTAATCAAGAGAGGAGAAGCATCAGGTCCACGACAGGCTGACTGGACTAACTCCCAAGTAACCTTGGCTTATTTTTCCCCTTCTGTGTCTATCCAGCCAGGAAAAGCTCTGGAAGCCAACTACCAAATGGTATTAGTAGAGTGTGAAGTGGCGTTTCTGTATTAGAACCCCTACACGGGGGTGGATAGGTGAAACAACAGCAGCAGCTAGCACAGGCTGTCATTTGCCAAGTCCAGCCTCCTCAGGGAGAACGATTCTTTAAGGAGGACATTTTGAAATAGGCCTATCCTGTGATTCACTGGAGGGAAGCGACAGAGGCTTATGGGCCAAAATAAATAAAAGTTCAAAAAATATACATGACTTTTATGACAAAAGCTTGAAGTGCCTCTGCATTGGAAAACTGAAACTGACTTTGGATGGGGTATAGAGGCCGTGGGCAGGGACTTTGTTATTCAGACAGCAAGACCTTTTCAGTGGCGTTTCAGCCGCTACAGTGGACTGCAGAAGAAATAAGGTCTCTAATACATCACTGCATGCTCAAATGAGCTCTAGCGTCCCTGAAAAACCTTCCTATTAGTTACTCGTGAGTCACAGAACAGCTCCTCAGAGCTCTGGTTTCCTAGCTAATGAGACGCATAGCTCTCATATGCATAGCAAATTCCAAAATTTGCCTCTGCACAAAAGCTCAGCCAGGAGGAGGGAACTTCTGAAGTTTCTGTTATTCTAACTCGTCCAAGACTCCTCCCTCTTCTGCCTTTTTTGTCCCCTTTCTCTCCCTCTTGTGCTCCTTTGTAAAGAGTTGATTGTCACAGATTCAAGTCAGAAGCATTAGAAGAGAGAAAAGGAATCCAATAATCTTGGAGCTGGAGCAATGGCTCCATGGCTAAGAGTACTTGTTGCTCTTGCAGAAGACCGGGGTTCAGTTCCCAGCACCCAGGAAGCAGCACATAAACATCCATGACTCTAGTTCTAGGTGATCTTATTCCTTCTCCTGACCTCTGCCTGGACCCAGCACACACATGGTGCACATAAATACATTCAGGCAAAAAATTAAATGCATAAAAATAAAATAAAATTCTTCAAAAATACAGATAAAACACACACACACACACACACACACACACACACACCAACTTTCTATTCATGGTATGGAGTTTCAAAACTTGTCTCTATGTTCAAGCATCCTGGCCTTGTACTTGTGAGCTAAAGAAGAAATGAGTATTTTCTAGCAAAAGTAGTATGTGGGACTTAAAGCCTCAAATTATATCCCCAGCTTAAAGGTCCTTCTTCTCACATCTACCTGGATAGGTTTCATACCAGGACACCAGGAGACCTTGTTTACTGGAGAAGAGACTGAGATTACAGGAGAGGACTCTGTTCCTCAACAAGTGACCATTTTTACATTCAGTATAGCAATTGTTTGAAATGGTGATCACTCTCAGGTTCCCAGATGACCCTGTGGGTGCCCTCTCCTCTCAGCAATGGCCTTGTCTCTCCCTTGACTGAGAAGGCCAAAGGGAATGTCCTGACCTGATTGAGTTCACTGTCTATAGCTCTATGTGTCCCTATAGAACCAAATCCAACGTAAGGAGATTTGGCATCTTCTGCCTCCCTCAAGACCAGCAACTTCCTGGGCTCCTGCTGAGAACACCCCTCTTTGCATAGCTGCCAGCCTCTCCTTGTGTCCAGCGGGTGCCATGCATAGTCTGTGTGTTCTCTGGAGTGCCATATGACTCCTAGAAGGTGTCTTGCTGCTAGCCATTCCCCAACCCTCTTCCGTCCACCTAGACTGAGCGGTCACTTTTGGCTTCTCCTACCTGCAGTCAGGTGAGATTATTTACCCACAAACACACACAACTTCTATTTCTATCTTGCTTTTCATTGTCTGTTGATCATGCTCTATCCAAGAAAACTGAAACCAACCTTCAAGACCCAACTGGGTGTCTTTCTGCTTCCTCTGTCCTCCCACACCTGCCCAGTACCCACTTTCCCATACATTGCTTCTCTGGTGGGATTCACACGCTTGCCCTCTGTCTAAGCTGTTGGAGGTTTTCTTTTGTTCCCGCTTGCCCTTCTCCATTTGTGCAGGCTGCTGTCTTCACAGCTCACAGTCCTTTATGCAGGAGAAGGATGAGGAGCAGCAAGGTTCTAGAAGTGATCGGGCTTTTATTTTCCATAAGCTGGAGGCCCAAGAGGAAGATGGGGTTTGAGCAATTAGAATGGGTTAGAAAAGAACGTGAGAACACCAGACTGGAAATAAGTCTCCTAGCAGAGAAATCCTGTGCATCCTCTTCCTGGTGGGGCCTAAGATGGATCAGCTTCTGGAGAGAAGGAACTAGGGAGTCAAGGATTTCAGCCTTACCCAGGATCTGCAGGAGGCCACCGAGTAGGCGTGACAATGGGGACTGGCACAGGTAAAGACCTCATTAACAGAAGCCTCTCACCAGGCCCAAGGCTCTCGGCTCTGATACAGCCCTGGGCATGTAGGCAGGGCGGAATAACTGAGACAAGTCTCCTACATGCCAGTGTGAACTCAGCATGTAAAAGAAGATGGTGCAAAAAATGAACAGGTTTCATATTTCTTATCGACTGAATTATGGACTAATATCAATTCCTGGCATTTTAATACACAAGTCAGAGTTGTTTCCCTATGAAGAATAGAACTCAACTTTATTGGACAATGCTTACTGTGAGCCAGGCACTGCTATAGATAGTAATGAAGAAGGCTGTAGATTCCTTCTGAAAGACATCACAATTGGTAGAATGTCAGTATTCTAATTATACATACATACATATATACATATACACATATATCATATATACATCATATACATATAAACACATACACACATGCACACATGCACACCACATACATCATAAATACATATACACACATACACACGCACACCATATATTTCATATGCAGATATACACACATACACACACTATACATCATTATACATACATACACACATACATACAACATACACGCACATATACACATATACATAGATACATGTGTCTACGTGTGTATGTGTGTGTGCAGCCAACACACTGGTAAGAGCTGGTTATGTTTGAATGACAACTGTCTCACCACAGTGGAAACACTTGGCCTCCCATTGGTGGAGCTGTTCAGGAGGTAGGACCTGGCTGGAGGAAGTAGAGTCTACCAGCTGCATCTCTCTCTCTACCTCCTGATCCCTGCAATAGTATCTCAAGCTGCCTTACTTCTGGTCCCAAGGCCATGCCTTCCTCTTCTCTATTTTTTTTTTCTTCTGTCACAATGATGAGGAAAAATAATTATGAAGAGAATATTATCAGGGTCAGTGGAACACACAGTTGTGCAGGCCTTCCTGTCGGCTTACACGGGCCTGCAGGAATGACAGAGGCTCTGCTTATAAGAGGAGCTGTACATACCAGACGCCATGGGACCAACAAGGGAAGGTGTCTCAGGCCCCGGGAAAAGAGTAGACAAATTGAGATGGCAGAGCCATGGAGATGGCTGATCCTGGTGAAGGCTTGGGACTTGTTTCCCTCCCTGCTCACCCTTAGAGTACCAAGTACACAGTATGTACATTGGAAAAAATTATTAAGTAGAAGATGGACTGCATGAGGCTACTTATGCCTCACTGAAAATAATACACAGCACAAAAATGTAAGTATGTAGAGCTTGAAAATTTACCCATAAGCTCACAGCATAAATAGATCCACTTTTATACATTCAATATGCTTCTTCTAGTCTTAATTTGTAGACTTTTTTTACATTGAAGAGTTTGTGTTCTATTTTCCCCATTTTAACATGTACAGTTTTTTTTAAAAAAATTGTTTTAAAAAGTATTTTTCATTCATATTTTGACCAAATTTCTTGCCTCTTACTCAGTTCCTCTCAGATACTCTCTCACCTTCATATCCATCCAACTTCATATTTTCTCTCGAAAAGAAAAAGAAAGCAAAGAAAAATAACAAAGAAACTGAACGTCAAAATACAGAGAGAGAGAGAGAAAGAGAGAGAGAGAGAGAACTCATAGAGACTGTTGTTCATTTTAATTACATCCTTTATTCACAGAAATCTTGGCTTCAGCAATTTGGGCCAAGTTCTTCTGAGGCCATTGATTCTCTCTGGGGCGACAGGATATTCAGTACCACTGAAGGGGAAGAGGAGCACGCCTGTGGCCACCAAACCATAGCCCAAGATTGAGTGAGAGTGACGAAGGCTGACCACTACCTTAGGAAAATCCTTGCTTCAGAATGCACAGGGTTTGTCATCATTAGAGAGATCAAATCTGTGAAAACCCACTTCTGGGTTTGGGTTGAACCTTGGACTATGTCCTAGAGAGCCATTCTGTTCCTCAAGCCCATGTATTTGCAGCTAGTGTCTGCCCCCAGCTGTTCCTAATTCTGCCGTGGAATGACTCAGCTTGCTTCAATATCTGCAACTTGTGACTTCTTAAAGGAGCCAGGCAATATCATTTTTAACAAAATAAAATAGATCACCCCCAACTTGTATCACCTATGGTTTCCTCTATAAAAGCAAAACAAAAACCAAACCAAACCAAAACAAAACCGTAAAATATATTTATTTTTAGTTTGTAGGTAATAACTCTTCAAGTTTGGAAACATAAACGTGCCTTTAACACAAATCAGGCTGCTAGTGGAAGCCTCTTGTCCTTCTGTGAGCTTTGGACACAGCCTTCTAGAAAACTGTGAGGTCTGTGCTGAGGGGTCCTCCACCCTAGGAGAATTAGGAGGCATGCTCTAGTGGACAAAGGGGAGGTACTGTTAAATGTTTTCTGGAGCAAATGCAAATTCTACAGGTGAACCAACATTTTAATGGTCCGAAGATGTATTTTGGCTCTGGCACAACAGCTTTTGCCCCTGATCAACAAACAAATTTATTCAAGACTTGCATTACTTTAAGGAAAACTAACCAAAAGCGTGGCAAGATTAACAGGAAATTGAAAGAGAACCCTATCCCTATGACTGACAAATAGTCACCCAGGTCAAGATGATTAGAGCCAGATGAAAGATGGATCCCAGGTGCCTAGGTGGGCGGGATGTCCAAGGACAGAACAGATTCTCTCCCCTGGCAGAGACGTCCTTATTGCCTCCCCCACTTCCTTCCTCCCTCCTCCATCTCTCCATCCTTCCTTCCTTCCTTTTCTCCCTTTCCCCTCTTCTATCTACCTCTTCCTGTCCTTCCTCTTTCCCTAGATCAATGAGGCTGTTCTGGGGTCTTTTTTTAAAGAGAAGAAAGGTACTCTATGGAGGGATTGGAACAGGTGTGATGGTAGAGTTGCCATCCTTTAGAATCAAGAGCTAATCTTATCAATCTCCCGAAGCCATGGATTTCAAAATAACATTTCCATTCCCGAGATAATAAAGGACCGCCATAGCTGTCTCTCAGGCTCGTTGGTGGGTTATTGGATGCTCTGAGCCTAACCAGACCCGCAGAGAACCCCCAGTCTAATTCCATCATGTCGATTCTAATGTCATCACAGAGAGCCTCTGGCAAGAACCCATTTTCCAATTGCTAATATCCTTTCCCTCCCGCGCTCATCCTGCCAGAATCACTCCCAGCTCTGTGTCTGAATCTCCCCAGAAAAGATCATTTCTTTTCTTTGGCAAAATGGTTTCCAGAGAACCACAATTTCCGTGGGGAAAACATGAATTTAAAGCTCACTCATTGCAGTCAGCACGACAGTAAAAAAACCGTTCAAGGCATTGACGCTGAGGGAGAGTTGCAGGGATTCTTTGCATAAGATTTTTTGATTATTGTTATTTATCTTTTAACACATTGGTGACCACGTCCATTTAGGGAAGGACAATTTGCTAATGTTCTAATTCAATCCAGAAGCCATTCAGAAAAGCAACATGAGAACTAGGAGGACCCAGCTTTGCTTCTGCTTAGTCCTGAATTCAGAGCTCCTAATAGAGGGCCCAGTACTTGGCACTCGTTTGTTCATATTTGTTATTGAATGAACTGAGATATTTTCTAATGGGAAACTGTGTTTAACCATCTTTTGGATTTTCTGGTGTGTCATGTGAAAACAGAGCTGTTTATCCACCTTGAATTAAGGAAAATCTGGGCTGGTTCCATTCTTAGGAGACAAGAAAGTCCTTAAAGTGGGATGTTTAAAAATCTAGCTCACTTAGAATATATAAACTTCCACTCTGCATTAGGAAACAAGTCCCTGTTCCACTCAATGGAACGTCAATTTAGCGTCAGAGCAGAACGTGAGAACTCCGCACTTGTGGTTTCAGTCCTGCTGGCAATAGTGCATGATTGTCTCCTCCTTTTCTCTCAATAGCTGAAGAGACAATTCTGGATTTGGATAGAATGTAATTCAAATTATATATGCTAAGAAGGTATTTCCTCAAGTCCCCTCCTCTTTGGGTACATAGAAAACACCCGGTTTTAAAATCTACTCCTCTTTATTCTTCTTCACCAGCTACCCTGGCCAGTGGTTAAAGGGTGTAAAGTTTCAGCCACTGTCTTCTCTTTGTGAGGACAGCGGATGCCAGAGTTAGGGCTCCAAGAATGACAGGCCCCATGCCAGATGAAGCAGGGCAGTCCTTGAGCAACTTTTTAAAAGTCTGTCTCACTTATAATGAATTAATAAAGTCCAGATGGCTGTATGAATTTCCCCCAGAGAGATGAGTCTGTCCCCAAATGTGCTCATAGATGAGTAAAGAGTCCCTGGCACCCTACTAGTCAAACAGGATAAGGACAGAAGAGACAGAATGGAGTCTTCTGAACAAAACTGATGGAGACCCAGGATCTAGGGGTTTCTTTGCACCTGAGCCTAGTGGGTCTGTATCATAAGGGCGAAACTAATATTGTGATCATGTCAAACCTAGAGCTCCTGAGAGATTCTTTTGCACGTTACAACTTGTACGTGGAATCCATGTAAGAAAAGTAAAAGCACTAAGTGAGCTCCAGTGTGCCATCGTGGGTTGAAGATGAACTTTTGTTCCTTCTGTTTTGACCGTTTAAAACCTATTTCCTATTGGCTTGGTGATGTGGTGTAGGTCTGTAATACTTACTACTAGGTAGGTTGTGACAAGAACTTCACGAGTTCAAGACCAGCCTGGTTAATTTAGCATGACCCTGTCTCAAAATAAAAAATAAAAAACAGGCTTGGGAATAGATTGGCCTGGTTTATGTGCAGTCCTGAGCTTAATCCCCAGTAATGATAAAGAGCGCTAAACATGCTGATGGTCCAGTTCTAAACTCATGTGTAGACGTAACCAAGAAGGGTCATCTTATCTTAGATAATTATGACACATATTAAATACTCAGCCTGCACCATTCTGTACAGAGTATTAGAAATGGATGGAAATGCTAGGTGTCACCAGTGATGAAATCCAAAAAGAAAACAAATGTTCCTTCCATGCCTCCTGACATTTTAGCCGAGTATTTAGAAATATAACCCATGTGAATTTTCTAGAATTCAGCCCCACAAACAAGCAATGCGATTCAGCCATGTTTAAACTTTTGGAATCAGAAGTGGATTTGGTTATTGGTGTCTCTTATCAGGATTAGCTGATTATTAGTAGTAAGTCATTTTGTTAATGTGGCTGACAGTGAACTTGACCATATAACAGCATTCATTTTCAAAGCAGCTTTGGTTTTAATTTTTAAATAGAATTTTCCTTTCAAGGCCAATGGATTTGGCAAGGATTTCTGCTTTATGGGATTGTGCTCAGGATGATAGAACATATGTCCTCATGGAGCTTGGAGGAGACTGGAGGCTCATCTTGGGATCTGGTGCTGTAGGCCTACTGGGCATAATGCTTTCGGATGTTTGAGGATTCCTGCCACACATCAGGTTGCTATGACAGTGTGGACCTGCTGAAGAGAAATCCTGCTAGGGGAAGCCATTGAAAGTCGGCCTGGCAATTGCAAATGCCTTTCCCCACTTTAGAACACTACAACAATTAAGGAAACAGGAAATAGGATGGGGACGTCATCTGAACACCTGAAATTTGAGAATGCCAGACGACTGAGACAAATAACTCAACAAGCAGAGCTCTGGGCACCATCAGCACAGAGCTGACCTTCATAGCTGAGGCCTTCTGTCCCCAGCAAGTGGAGGCTTATTGGAACTGAGACTGGTGTGGCCTCAAAGGATGGAGAATAATAGGATGGCCTGGGCAGTCCTCCAGTATGCATGTTAACTGGATAGGCAGCACTGCCGACAAATCATTTAAAATATTGTAGCCATTCCTCCCACAAAAGGGATGCTGAGCTAGCTCAGTAATAAAACCAACTGAACAGACATGAACTGACTGCTAGCTATGTGACTAAGCTCTAGTCACGCGAAGGCACGGAGGAAGTGGGGCTCTTTTTATACCGCCAGGTGAATGACGTATTCAGTTGATGTTACCCATAGAGGAGAAAGCTATGATCTCCCAACATGTTTACATTATTTCATAGACTAGAGGAAAAGCAAGCCTCGAGGTGCTTAATCCATTTGAAGATATAAAGCCAGGGCAGGCATAAACAATACTTTAAAATACTCTTTTTTTAAAAAAAGCAATAAATAACGAGATACAGATAGACATGCTCTGGATTCCAGTGGAGTTTAATCCTATTTCCTAATTCAACCATTTGGCTCCCTGCATAAAAATGTTAGCATGTGTGATTCCAATTGAGAAGACACAACAAATATTGCCTAGTAAACTTCTGAATCATTCTTTCCTAAAAAGGGAATGTCCTTATTTCTCCTACTGATTGAAAGATAGATATCAACTAACCACTCACTGTGGGGTCCTCATAAAAATACAATTTATTCGTTAAAACAAAAGCAAAACCCTAGAACAAGGAAGCTTGTACTGTGACATGGAGAGATCTCTATCCAAACATCATTCAGTATCCAAACAGGAAAGCAGAAACCACTTTGTAGATTTTAAGCAGCAGAGAATATAATATAAAGCATTGGTTTGAAAACAGCTGAGAGAGCTGAGAAGCAAATAAAGCAGGGACCTCTTACCAGTGTCCCTTGGCAGACATGAGCAGACTCTCAATGCTCACTTGCCGAAACCACACCCAGGCTGTCACAGCTTGGAGCACATACAATCCAGTCCTGTTACATGTCTTCTGCTCCCATTGTCAAGGGAAGAAAATAGCCAATCTCTTCTCTGACACTGGAGTCTGCCTTATGTGCTTCCCCTTGTGGTCATCTAACATGAACTTGGCTGGATGAAAGGGAACAGAGGAGGTCTGGAAGCTGAGATATGGAGTTAAGAAACAACCCAGCACCTCTCTCTTAGGCTGTTAAGCTGCATATACTCCAGTGTGTCCACAGATTGTATTTCAAGCTTAACATATCTGCACTTTTCATATAGATGGAATTAGGTTCACTCTCTATTCAAAAGAGGAAGTCATAGGGTCCCCTGGAGGAGGTATCATCATCCACTCTATGCTCCTAAGGGCTATGCTCATTCTTATTTTCTAGACATCATGGCAGCTGGAACACTCTCCTAGCTGTCAAAGGTTCTACCCCTGAGCAAATGGTCCTGGGTTGGATAAGAAAGCAGACTGAGCAAGCCACGAGGAGCAAGCCAGTAGGCAGCATTCTCTTACAATCTCTTCCTGCCTTATTTCCTGCCCTGGCTTCCATGAATGATAGACCACAACTGTAAGCTATAAAGCCCTTTCCTCCCAGGTTGTTTTGGCCATGGTTTTTATTGGAGCAATAGAAAGTAAATGGAACAGAGGCAAAGGAGAAAACATGTGGGCTGTTTCAGTTCTTGTTCTGTTAAGTGATAAGAACTCATTACCAGGTGCTCATCTGTGAATACCACCTGGTAATGAGCTCTTCTTGCTTCGTGATCTTTGCTTCAGCCTGCACCTCAGTTGCTTGTGTCTCCTCACTTTATTAGGGTGATCTTAACCTATGTCTCTTAGATGGTTGAGTTCAAAGTTCTTCCATCTTGGTTTCCTATTCTTGTGACTTCTACTACTGGTCACACAAATTTCAGAAGCACCTGGAAGATAATATATCACAGTTTGTGTTTGAATGGGTCCTTGAGGCACAAGTAAGTGAGGTGGAAACTTAAGGATTCTTTGGAGAGTCAGCTGTGTTGGAAGGTGTTTTATGGGGCAAACACATGATGGAGTGTTTTCCTGAAGTGGACACAGGTGAAAGACTAAGGCAGACTCATGAAGGAATATTTTACTGAAGCAGACACAGGAGAGAGGATGTTCTGCTAAAGCAAACATGTGAAAGGACATGTGATGAAGGATTCCTTACTAACAACACGTATGTATTGGTCTGCCTTACATGTATAGTTGAGCTGCATTTGTTGGGACTCTACAGACTCAGGCTGATTGGATGCACGTGCTGAAGTAAGACCAGTGCCGAAGCAAGGCACGTGGAGGACACGTGGATGTTTGAAAGGTATAAACAGGACTCCATGGAGTGAAAGAGACAGAGCTTGGCTTGCGGGTATAGCTAGCTGTGCAACACTTGTGGGTCTTGAGTCTTCGCTGATCTTTGCTTCTCTGAGAGAGGCACAGCTAAGAACTTCTCCTGGTGTCCCTCTGGGTCCCTCCTGCTGACTGAGCCAAGGCTGAGGCCTGGCTGTGTCTGCTAGGTCATGTCATAGCTGTTGCTAACCTGATTCTACCGAACTGGACTGCTGGTGTGTCCATGAAGTGTTTGCAAGTGGATTGAGCTGCTGCTGCCTGCTGACCTGTAAACTGAACTGCCGATTTCCAGACAACACAGATGGGAGATGCTCCAAAGAACCTTTCTAAACAGGTCCACTTCCCTCACATTCTTTCTTTTCCACTACCTCTGGTGGGTGGTGGGCTACAAGGGAGGTTAAAGTGTTTAAGAACCATCATTAAAAATAAAGTTTGAAAAAAATTAAAGGTACAAGTAAGTGTCAAGCTTGACTCACCTAGCGCCTAGTTTTGTTGACATTTTTCTTCCTCAGTTCATCTCTAAAGCCTCTTGGGATAAGCAAAGGAAGAAGAGCTTTGGACCTGGTTTACAAATTGACCCTTATCATTTAGAAGCATCTACTATACGTAGGCTGTTTATACAATACACCTCAAAGCATAAATGAGGTACAGAAGTTCTCCCAGGGATGCACACTGAGCGTGAGCTGTGAATGAAGATGTCTGGATATTTACTGGTCGTTGTTTACTGGGCTCTGAATACAGGCCCCTGGGCTACAATGTACAACCTACCTAGTTACATCCTTGGGATTATGTTCAGACACTCCAGCCAGAACAGTAAGTCTTTCCTTGAGTGTCCACTCAGTTCAAGGAAGGCAAATAACCTTGGGCATCCAGGGTATGACAGGGGAGCTACTCTTGTATTTATCCCTTTGTCCCATGTCTGAGTATCCTCACTTGGAAAGACTTGTTTGTCGATGTATAAAAGCACCTGCACTTTCTTTCTTTCTTTCTCTCTCTTTCTTTCTTTTTTTTTTTTTTTTTTTTTTTTTTGGTTTTACGAGACAGGGTTTCTCTGTATAACCCTGGCTGTCCTGGAACTCACTTTGCAGACCAGGCTGGCCTCGAACTCAGAAATCTGCCTGTCTCTGCTTCCCAAGTGCTGGAATTAAAGGCGTGGGCCACCACTGCCCGGCTGCAACTGTACTTTCTAAAAGAAAGCCATGAGATTTCTGGTGCTGTATTGAAACTTCAATTATCTATTCTTATATTCTATAACAACTGCTTGGGCAAATGGGATTCACAGCAACTAGTAATTCCCAAAGCATGGGACCAGGCTGTACTCCTTTGTGTGTGTGTGTGTGTGTGTGTGTGTGTGTGTGTGTGTGTGTAAAATCAATCTTTCATATAAGCAATGCTGCATGGAACTCATGTCAGATAATGTGTGCTGTTAATTTCACAGATGGTGACTCTTAGCAACAATGTGGTCAGTGAACGCCCAATATATTAAGGAGCCATATACATTGCAGAAAGGAAAATCATACACTTCATAGCATAAAGACCAGGCAGCCAACTGTTCTGTCCAGGGTTGATAGACACCTGTCAGCAGGTTTGTTAGTTGCTTATTTTGTTTTGTGACCTGATAAGAACAACTTAAGGAATGAAAGGTTTGGATTAACTAGCTACAATGATGGCAGGAAGTGGTTGGTAACACTGCTATTCAGTAAGCAGGAAGAGATGAATATATATGTATGTATGTGTATGCAAAGGTATGTAAACATCATGTATGTAAAGGTCATGAAAAAAAAACTTGCTTTCTCTCCCTTTGGCTGCTTGTTCTCCCTCTCAATAGCACGTCCATTTCTTCACTGCATTTGAGCCTACTTCCTTAGGATTCTGAGTGTACTGAAGACCAGCTGAGAAATCTATATCTATATCTATATCTACATCGATATTTATCAAGATAGATAAGTAGATACACATATAACACATAACAAACACATAACATGTATGAGGTATATAATATGTAGCATGTAACATCATATAACATAAATTATATATGTTATATATAATATAATATTTAATAACATTTATTTTTAATATATTATTATATTAAAGACAAATTACTAGTAGACTGCCTTTCTCTATATATTATATATAATATATTATTATAAATATATAATAAATAAATAAAACAAATTTATAAATATAAAAATAAATATATAAATATATTATATATATTGCTCAATTATAAAACAAACTTATTTGTATTTCCCAGTGTCTTCTCAAATCTATTCCAAGAGAGATTTCCATTTCATTGTGTGGGTGGAACTGAGGGATTCTACAGTTTCTGATCCCTCCAGGATGTAGGAAGAACAGAATTAGTTGTTGGGATCAGGTTTCTACATGCTTCCTAGATGTCTCAAACCAGTTATCTGGTTTGGGTAACCCCATCAGGAGGAGACACCTGCATTACATAAACCTCTTTATCTGGTTGATTCTGTGCTCTTAGAAGACAGAGGCAAGTGACAGATTTAAATCTGAAAACTCAGTAGGCACAGTTATTTTCCTGGGTAGAGAGATTGGAAGAACACAGCTGTCTTTATTATAGCTAAGTTGTTTGTGACTTTAGAGGCAATATAGACAAGCAATTTGTCTTAGTTAAGGTTCTGTTATTGTGAAGAGACACCATGTCCAAGGAACTCTTGTAAAATAAAGCATTTAGTTGAGGGTTTGCTAATAGTTTCAGAAGGCCCCAGAATCCTTGGGACACAGGGACTGAGGAACAGCTGGGGGAAGGAGCATTCTGGTTTCCATCTGTGGCTGGAGACCTCTGCCTGGGCCACCAGGGCTCCATAGCCAAATAGTGATAGGAGAAAGCTAGACTCCAAGGAGTGTGGGCAAGCCTGTCTGCTCAGAAGGACCCACCTGGAATCCCCAGGACAAAGGGACTGAGGAGTGGTCTTCTGGTTTCTTTTGGTGGCCGGGGAGCAGATCCTGTAACACAGGGCTCCATACTCAAATAGTGCCAGGAGAGAGCTGGTATCCCAGGAGTGCTGACACACCTTCAAGCACAGGCAAGACCACCACTTTTGTTCAAATTCATTGGATCAAGAAGGACCCTTGCAGAGCCAGCAGGACACAGGAACCAAGGGACAGCTGTAGACAAGATCCTTCTGGTTTCTGTCTGTACCCCATAGCTGATCCTGTACCACAGCACTCCAAACCCAAATTCCTCTCAGGGAGATCTGGTCTTTAAGGAGTATTGACACCTAGGCTTACAGGAAGGACAAGCCACAGTCAGAGAGAGTAAGACCAGCTAACATCAGAGATAACCAGATGTTGAAAGGCAAGGGCAAGAACATAAAGAACAGAAACCAGCTTCATCAGAACCCAGCTCTCCCAACACAGCAAGCCCTGGATACCCTAACACACCAGAAAAGCAAGACCCAGATTTAAAATCACATCTCATGATGATGATAGAAGATTTTAAGAAGGAAATAAATAACTCCCTTAAAGAAATACAAGAGAACACAGGTAAACAACTAGAAGACCTTAAAAGAGGAAAAACAAAAATCCTTAAGAATTACAGGAAAACACAATCAAACAGGCAAGGAAATGAACAAAACCATCCAGGAACTAAAAATAGAAATAGAAACAAAGAAATCACAAAGGGAGACAACCCTGGAGTTAGAAAACCTAGGAAAGAAATCAGGAGTCATAGAAGCAAGCATCACCAACAGAATACAAGAGATAGAAGAGAGAATCTCAGGTGCAAAAGATACCATAGAAAACATTGACACAACAGTCAAAGAAAGCGCAAAATGCAAAAAGCTCTTAACCCAAAACATCCAGGATATCCAGGATACAATGAGAAGACAGAATCTGAGGATAATAGGTAAAGAAGCCAGTGAAGATTCCCAACTTAAAGGACCAGTAAATATCTTCAACAAAATTAAAGAAGAAAACTTCCCTAAACTAAAGAAAGAGATGAACATAAATATACAAGAAGCCTACAGAACTCGAAATAGATTGGACCAGAAAAGAAATTCCTCCCATCACATTATAGTTAAAACACCAAATACCCAAAATAAGGAAAGAATATTAAAATAGGGAAAAAGGGCAAGTAACATATAAAGGCAGACCTATCAGAATTACACCAGACTTCTCACCAGAGACTATGAAAGCTAGAAGATCCTGGGAAGATTGCATATAGACCCTAAGAGAACACAAATGCCAGCCCAGGCTGCTACACCCAGCAAAATTCTCAATTATCATAGATGGTGAAACCAAAATGTTCTATGACAAAACTAAATTTGCACAGTATATTTCCACAAACCGAGCCCTACAAAGAATAATAAGTGGAAAACACCAACTCAAGGAGGGAAACTACACCCTAAAAAAAGCAAGAAAGTAATCTTTCAACAAACTCAAAAGAAGATAGCCACACAAACATAAAAATAACATTGAAAATAACAGGAGGCAACAATCACTATTCTTTAATATTTCTTAACATAAATGGACTCAATTCTCCAATAAAAAGACATAGACTGACAGACTGGATCCATAAAGAGGACCCAGCATTTTGCTGCATCCAGGAAACACACCTCCATGTTAAAGACAAACACTACCTCCGAGTAAAGGGCTGGAAAACAATTTTCCAGGCAAATGGTCCCAAGAAACAGGCTGGGGTCGCCATGTTAATATCAGATAAAATTGACTTTCAACCAAAAGTCATCAAAAAAGATAAGGAAGGACACTTCATACTCATCAAAGGAAACAACTACCAAGAAAAACTCTCAATTCTGAACATCTATGCCCCAAATGCAAGGGCACCCACTTTCATAAAAGAAACTTTACTAAAGCTCAAAGCATACATTGCATCTCACACAATAATAATGGAAGACTCCAACACCCCACTATCATCAATGGACAGATCTTGGAAACACAAACTAAACAGAAACACAGTGAAACTAACAGCTGTTATGAACCAAATGGATTTAACAGATATCTATAGAACATTTCATCCTAAATCAAAAGAATATACCTTCTTCTCAGCACCTCATGGTACCTTCTCCAAAACTGATCATATAATTAGTCACAAAACAAACCTCAACGGCTATAAGGAGATTGAAATAATCCCATGCCTCCTATCAGATCACTACGAATTCAGGCTGGTCTTCAATGGCAAGAACAACAATAGAAAGCCCACATAGACATGGAAGCTGAACAACGCTCTACTCAGTGATAACTTGGTCGAGGAAGAAATAAAGAAAGAAATTAAAGATTTCCTAGAATTTAATGAAAATGAAAGTACAACATACCCAAACTTGTGGAACACAATGAAAGCAGTGTTAAGAGGAAAACTCATAGCTCTGAATATCTCCAAAAAGAAACTGGAGAGAGCATATAACTAGCAGCTTAACAGCACATCTGAAAGCTCTAGAACAAAAAGAAGCTAATACACCCAAGAGGAGTAGAAGGCAGGAAATAATCAAATTAAGGGCTGAAATCAACCAAATAGAAACTGAAAGAACTATACAAAGATTCAACAAAACCAGGAGCTGGTTCTTTGAGAAAATCAACAAGATAGATAAACCCTTGGCCAGACTAACCAGAGGTCACAGAGACAGTATCCTAATTAACAAAATTAGAAATGAAAAGGGAGATATAACAACAGACTCTGAGGAAATTAATAAATCATCAGATCCTACTACAAAAGCCTACACGCCACAAAATTGGAGAATCTGGAGGAAATGAACAAGTACCTAGACAGATACCAAACACCAAAGATAATTCAGGATCAGATAAACCATCTAAACAGTCCCATAACTCCTAAAGAAATAGAAGGAGTCGTTAAAAGTCTTCCAACCAAAAAAGGTCCAGGACCAGATGGGTTCAGTGCAGAATTCTATCATACCTTCAAAGAAGACCTAATACCAATACTCTTCAATGTATTCCACAAAATAGAAACAGAAGGAACACTACCCAATTCATTCTATGAGGCCACAGTTACACTGATACCAAAACCTCACAAAGACCCAACAATAAAAGAAAACTTCAGACCAATTTCCTTTATGAGTATCGATGCAAAAATACTCAATAAAATTCTTACAAACCGAATCCAAGAACACATCAAAACAATCATTCACCATGATCAAATAGGCTTCATCCCAGGGATGCAGGGATGGTTCAATACCTGGAAATCCATCAATGTAATCTACTACATAAACAAACTTAAAGAAAAAAAAAAAACCACATAGTCATTTCATTAGATGCTGAAAAAGCATTTGAAAAAATTCAATATTCCTTCATGATAAAAGTCTTAGAAAGATCAGGAATTCAAAATCCATACCCAAACACAGTAAAAGCAATATACAGCAAACCAGTGGCCAACATCAAACTAAATAGAGAGAAAATTGAAGCAATCCCACTAAAATAAGGGACTAGACAAGGCTGCCCTCTCCCTATCTGTTCAGTATATTACCTGAAGTTCTACCTAGAGAAATTAGGCAACAAAAGGAGATCAAGGGGATACAAATTGGAAAGGAAGAAATCAAAATATCACTATTTGCAGATGATATTATGGTATACTTAGGTGACCTGAAAAACTCCACCAGAGATCTGCTACAGCTGATAAACAGCTTCAGCAAAGTAGCTGGATACAAAATTAACTCAAGCAAATCAGTAGCCTTCCTATACTCAAAGGATAAACAGGCTGAGAAAGAAATTGGGGAAATGACACTCTTCACAGTAGTCACAAACAATATAAAGTATCTTGGTGTTACTCTAACCAAACAAGTGAAAGATATGTATGACAAGAACTTCAAGTCTCTGAAGAAAGAAATCGAAGAAGACCTCAGAAGATGGAAAGATCTCCCATGCTCATGGATTGGCAGGATTAATATAGTTGAAATGGCCACCCTGACAAAAGCAATCTACAGATTCAATGCAATCCCCATCAAAATTCCAACTCAATTCTTCATAAACATATAAAGAGAAATTCTCAAATTCATGTGGAATAACAAAAAACCCAGGATAGCAAAAACTATTCTCAACAATAAAAGGACTTCTGAGGGAATCAGCCTCCCTGACCTCAAGCTGTACTACAGAGCAGTAGTGATAAAAACTGCATGGTATTGGTACAGTGACAGGCAGGTAGGTCAATGAAATAGAATTGAAGACCCAGAAATGAACCCACACACTTACACTCACTTGATCTTTGACAAAGAAGCTAAAGCCATCCAGTGGAAAAAAGACAGCATCTTCAACAAATGGTGCTGGTTCAACTGGCAGTCTACATGTAGAAGAATGTGAATTGATCCATTCCTATCTCCCTGTACAAAGCTCAAGTCCTAATGGATCAAGGACCTCCATATAAAATCAGATACACTGAATCTAACAGAAGAGGAAGTGGGGAAAAGTCTCAAACACATGGGCACAGGTGAAAAGTTCCTGAACAGAACACCGATGTCTTATGCTCTAAGATTAAGAATCTACAAATGAGACCTCATGAAATTATAAGGTTCTGTAAGACAAAGGACACTGTAAATAGGACAAAATGGCAACCAACAGATTGGGAAAAGATCTTTACCAATCCTACATCCAACAGGGGGCTAATATCCAATATATACAAAGAACTCAAGAAGCTAGACTCTGGAGATACAAATAACCCTATCAAAAAATGGGGAACAGAGCTAAATAGAGAATCCTCAACTGAGGAAACTCATAGGGCTGAGAAGCACCTAAAGAAATGTTCAACATCCTTAGTCATCAGGGAAATGCAAATCAAAACAACCCTGAAATTCAACCTCACACCAGTCAGAATGGCTAAGATCAAAACCTTAGGTGACAACAGATGCTGGCGAGGATGTGGAGAAAGAGGGACACTCCTCCATTGCTGGTGGGATTTCAAGCTGGTACAACCACTCTGGAAATCAGTTTGGCGGACCCTCAGAAAAATGGACATAATACTCTCTGAGGACCCAGCTATGCCACTCCTGGGATATACCCATAAGATGCTCCAACATGTAATAGAGACACATGTTCCACTATGTTCATAGCAGCCATATTTATAATAGCCAGAAGCTGGAAACAACCCAGATGTCCCTCCACAGAGGAATGGATACAGAAAATGTGGTACATTTGCACAATGGAATACTACTCAGCTATTAAAAACAATGACTTCATGAAATTCTCAGGCAAATGGATGGAACTTGAAAATATCATCCTGAGTGAGGTAACTCAGTCACAAAATAATGAACACGGTATGTACTCACTGATAAGTTGTTTGTTATTAGCCCAAAAGTTCAGAATACCCAAGAGTCACTTCACAGCAATCTTTAGGCTGAGTGTTAGGTTCCAGATGGAGATGTTGGGGACTAATCCACCAACCATAGAATATACATGGAGGGACCCATTGTGCTGGCCACACATGTGGCAGAGGAGGGTCTTGTTAGCCATCAGGGGGAGGAGAGGCCCTTGGGCCTAAGGGTGTTAGATGCCCCAGTATAAGGGAATGCCAAGGAGGGAAGGGGAGAGTGGGGGAGTGGGGGAATAGCCTCATAGAGGCAGGGTGAGGGGTAGTGGATAGGGAGTTCCAAAGGGGAGATCTGGACAGAGGCAAGCATTTGAAATGTAAATAAAGTATCAAAAAAATGTTTCAGAGGGTTAGTCCATTATTATCTTGGCCGGGAGCATGGTGGTATGTAGGCAGGCATGGCACTGGAGATAGAGCTAAGAGCTACATTCTGATCCACAGGGAGCAGGCAAAGAAGGAGACACTGTGCCTGGCTTGGATTTTTTAATCTTCAAAGCCCACTCCCTGTGACACTCCTCCTCTAACAGGGCCACATCTCCTAATCTTTTCAAACAGTTCAACTGGGAACTAAGCATGCAAATATATGAACCTATGGGGCCATTCAAACTCAAACAATCACAAAACTATTACTTTATGGAGCTGGAGAAATCTCAAGGTCTAGGTAACACATACTTGAGTAGCTCAGTAGAGAGTAGTAGATTCTGATCCAAGTTCCAGATCAGATTCAGTTCCTAGACAGAAATTCTAAAGCCATTGATTCTCAAACTATGACCCTAAAGTATTAGGAAGATAGGCACCTGGGAATTTGTTTAAAAGCTGACTTTCCAGGCCCTTCTCAAACCCACAGAGTTAACAGACAGCCAGGCCATGGACATGTGCAACAACCCTCACTGAGTGACATCAAGGCGCTCTTGGCCCTTTGGGCAGAGCTGTTGGTCTTCTGGATGCCACTTCCCCTTAGTACTAAATTGGAAAAGGTCACCTCACCAGGAAGTTTGCTCTTAATCAGCAGGAGGATTGAGGATACAGGCTGTGTTACTCCTGCTGTCTGTGGGGCTTTACAAGGCACCATGCTTATGGGGTGCCTTACCCACATACTAGGCAATAAGTAACACATGCCTTAGATCCTTGATGGGACACAGACACACACACACATACACACACACTCCGGGGAGCAGGAGAGAACACTGAAGAAAAATCAAAGGCTTTGGTTGGTGATATTAGAAAGGTCTAGTGGCCTGGGGAATATGACATTTCCTTCAAAAGCCAAGGAGTTACTGTGCTTTGTGCTGTCCCTCAATAACACAGAACTGTGAGTTTCATATCTCTTTTGATGTTTGAGATAACATATCCTCCTTTAGAGTATGCTGTTCAGAGAAGTCTGACTGACTCAGGAGGCTTCCTCTGTAGGATAGGCAACAGAGAAGAGGCTCAATGATAGTACGGGAGCTGTTGGCTTTTGTAGGACAGTGTGATGGCTGTTCTCGTTGCTAACTTGGCCACATCTGGAATTAACTAAGATCAGAATGGTTGGGCACATCTGGGAAGGATTTTTTTCTTCTTAATTAGATCATTTGAAGTGGGAAGACCCACTTCTAATCTGGATCTTTGAGGTAGAAAGATACACCTTTAATTAGAAGCACACCTTCTGCTGCAGCCTATGTAAAGGACACCGAAGAAGAAAGCTTGCTCACTCCCCCTTTACCTGCTTGTTCTCCCTCTCAATAGCAAGTCCATTTCTTCACTGGCATTCAAGCCTACTTCCTCAGGATTCTGGGTATACTAAAGACCAGCTCAGATATGCCTCTTCATGGACTGAACAGCTTTTGGATTCTTAGACATTTGTTGGTAGATGGCTGTTGTTGAACTAACTAGACCATAGCCTGTAAGCCATTGAAATAAGTCCCCCTCTCTCTTTATATATTTAAGGAGGGATGCCAAGCAAATTTGACACACAAGGCTTATATTTAAAAAAGCAAACAAGGCCGGGACTACTTAGGAATCACAGGGTAGAGACAGTGCTTAATGCCGTGGAATAAAATTTTCAGGGCACCAGCAGGATTCTGCCTTGAATATTGAGTCATGGGAACTTCAAGACGTTATAGAGATGGGAGGCAATGTGAAGATGAGTCAAGACATTGTAGAGCTGGAAGACACCAGGAAATCAGTTGACACAGGGAAGCCTGAAAGGTCAGAATAGGGCATGAGGTCACCTAGACCAATCGAAAGCAGGGATTCCAGAAGAATGGACAGATCTGCTGACAAGCAGGATATGATGAAGACTAATTATCTCAATTAGTGATCAAGGGCTGAGGGTCCCTTGTGGGTGGTACCATCTGTAGGTTGGTAGTCTTGGGCTATAAGAAAGCAGACTGAGCAAGCCAGGAGAAGCAAACAAGCCAGTAAGAAACATCCCTCCATGGCCTCTGCATCAATCAGCTCCTGATTCCTGACCTGCTTGAGTTCCAGTCCTGACTTCCTTTGGTGATGAACAGCAACATGGAAGTGTAAGCTCAATAAACTCTTTCCTCCCCAATTGGTTCTTGGTCATGATGTTTGTGCAGGAATAGAAACCCTGACTAAGACAAATTGGTGCCAGTGTAGTGGGGTATTCCTCTGACAACCTGACCATGTTTTGGGGAAGACTGTGGAAGGACTTTGGAACTTTGGGTTAGAAGATCCATTTGGTGTTAAGAGTTTTGTGGGATGTTGTGTAGGAGTTTGGAAGATAATGTTGAGAACAGTGCAGAACATGGAGGCCTGGCTTGTGAAATTTCAGAGGGAAGATTAAAGACTCTTATCAGGGCCATTGCTATTTTTATTGTAAAGATTTTGTGGTTTTGGTTAGCTGGGGCTGAATAAATCAGCTATGATTAACAAGATACCAGAACTACTAAAGCAAAACCATTGAATTGCTGGGACTATTGATGCTGGTGAGCTGGAGCTGAGATATTAGCGGTGATTAAGAAGAGACCAGCATCACTGAGGTGAAATCTTCTGAGAAGTATTTTCTGAGAGCACAGAGGCTGTGTTCCAGAGATAGCCAGGGTTGTACCTTGTGCTGTGGCAGGACTTGGTAATGTGTAAGAGTCACCCAGGTGGTACTGGTTTTGAAGGCATGAAGGAGTCATGAAGAGCAGCTGAGGCCTGGGCACTGTGAGAGGCTGCAGAAGGCCATTGGTGAAGGTGCAGCCTCAGCTGCAGTTGATGGCCCAAGACTGAAGGGGTCAGGCAAAGGAGGTGAGACTTGGTACCATGAAGAGAGCCTATGAGAAGTTGTTGGTAAACCTAGTTGTAGTGGAAGCCAGCAGTGTTTTGGAGATGCCAATACCATGAGATGACCACCAAGAACAACAGCAGCAGTGGAGTACAGGCATCTGGAGCCTAGAAGATAAGGTGTGTGCTACAAAGGGCAGAGCTGGAGAAGTGACTCAAGCCCTTGGAGGAATCCAGAAGATCATGAGTGGATCCCAGACATTAGATGGTTGGAGTTTGATTTTGCTTTTGATTGTGACTGTGCCCTGATATATTTTCCCTCCTGAGGGAAGAAGGTATTTTAGTGGAGCCCACAGATAAGAGACTTTGAATTTTTAAAAGACTTTGAATTTTAAGAGATAGGATGTTTAATAGTAAGAATTTGCAAAGACTGTGGGACTTTTAAAGTTATTTAGATCTTGGGGATGAATAAGAAAGTAAAGGTCGAGGCTTACTGCTAATGTGTTTGTGTGTCAAGTTGACTAGGGGTCAATTGTACTGGCTAGTTTTGTGTGTCAACTTGACATAAGCTGGAGTTATCACAGAGAAAGGAGCTTCAGTTGAGAAAATGCCACCATGAGATCCAGCTGTAAGGCATTTTCTCAATTATTGATCAAGGGCTGAGGGCCCCTTGTGGGTGGTACCACCTGTGGTCTGGTAATCTTGGGTTGTATAAGAAAGCAGGCTGAGCAAGCTAGGAGCAAGCAAGCCAGTAAGAAACATCCCTCCATGACCTCTGCATCAATCAGCTCCTGATCCCTGACATTCTTGAGTTCCAGTTCTGACTTCCTTTGGTGATGAACAGCAGCATTGAAGTGTAAGCTCAATAAACTCTTTCCTCTCCAATTTGCTTCTTGGTCATGATGTTTGTGCAGGAATAGAAACCCTTACTAAGACACTATATTTTCTTGTGTGAATAAAGTAGGGAGCAAGATTCTGTGTAGAATAATATATGAAATATACTTTTATACATGCATAAAACATTTCTTCGAGATCTTATGGAGATTCACTTTGCATTCACTATCAATTTCTCATGTCTTGGTTGTTTTTTAAGAAGTATCTTTATGAGGAAGGCCAGGAGGTTCATGTAGATGTTTGTGGTCCTGCAGCAGCCATGGGCATGTTATCACCAAAAGACATGTAGATATTCCTGGTCTGTGTTACCTGAAGCCACATTGATGTCCATGGGCCAGGCTGCTACCAAGACTATTGTTTGTGTCAATGGTCCTGCTGGGGGAGGGGGGGTAGCACATGTTGATTCCATAGTTCTTGTTACCATTGAAGCCCCTGTAGATGTCCCTGATCTATGCTGTCATCTGAAACCATGTTGATGGCCATGTTGTCACCAAGAGCCATGTTGATGTGGGTGGCCTGTGAGTGTGCAGCCACTTGAGGGTAAGTTAATGTCTGTGTTCCTACAACACCCAGGGGTTGTGTTGATGTCTTACTGTCAAGGGCCAAGTAGATGTCTCTGGTCTATGCTGCCACCTTGGGCTATGTTGATGCCTGTGGGTAAGGCTACCTCTCCTGGAGACCATGTTGATGTCCATGGCTTATGATGATGTCAGAGACCCATGTAGGAGTCCATAATCCATGCTCTGACCGACTGTTAAAGGCAAGGAAGCTACTTTTGCAGTGATATCAATGACTGAAGACTCACAGTTGAGAGACAAGGGGACATGGAATACTTCCGTGACACCCCTCCCCCAAAGTAGCAGTTTAGACAGGGTGCCATAGAAAAGAATTCTTAAAAATTGTGATCAGGTTGCTTAGTGTAGCTCTGCACAGTGGAAGATTTCTGGCAGCGCTGGGAGTGAGAAAGAGCTCAGTTATCTTTAGGGGACTTGACATTGGGAGTTTGACCATGTTCCAGTGAGTATATGGGCAACACAAATTGGACTTGTTTAGTTTAGTTTTTTCTTCTTTTGGGAGGAGTGATGATCACAGGGTAGAGGAGGTGGACCTGGGAGGACTGGGAGTGTGATGAGGGAACATGGTGCGAAATTCTCCAATAAAAGTATTATACCACCCATCAAGATCATCACATGACTGTGGCTTGTAGCACTGAATTGCATTTAATGGTATAAGTAGTGTAAACAAGAATATGTTTATTACTTTTATTAAGAATAGAAAACATCTTGATTTCAAGAAAGAGTTAACAATTCTGTGTGTTCATTATTTTACTAATGTAAAATATATTTTCCTATATACAATGTCTAAGGGAAAATTTTCACTGCCTTCTAATGTTGTTTTGAAGATAAATGGAAAAAGACACACAATAAATCACTCTAAATTTTTTTATACTGAGCCAGTAAGTAGCAAGGTCTTTATCCTATAACTAGGAATTTGAGACTAGAAATTCTCATTACATAAATCCAGTGCAAAAATTTTGGGTTTCAAATATGTCTCTCTTGGGCATCCTATGGAGAGTCAGTGAGAACTTGTTTTGAATCTGATCACTAATTACATGGATCCAACCCTCAGCATTTGGTAAATGAAATGTAAATCCAAATTCTTGATGAGGCTCCCCTGTTGTGAAGATGGGTTTATATAGCTCTATAGACACACATAGGTGTTTAACACAGCTGGATACCGTCCTACTTTACTCTTAGCTTATTGGACAGAGTACAATGTTACTATGAACTAAACCAGAAAGTTCCCTTTGTACATCTTGACAAACAGTTTAGTCATGTTATATTCTAGCAAAAGAGATGTTACTGACTGGAGGTTAAAGGAAAGACAAGAAGAGCAATTCCCAGAAGCAGAATTTAAATATATGGCTATATTGAACCAAGAGGTGTTATAGACATCAAGCTTTGGGAAATTAACAGTTCCTAAAAGTTAAGCATGTGTCTGTCCCAGGTGTCTGTGATGGAACAGTGGGCACCTACCACCTTGTGTATCTGTCTCGCAGGAAATGCAATTCAGTGCCACAAGCCACAGTCATGTGATGATCTTGATGGGTGGTAATGCCTTGAATTTACTTCTAGAACATCAGGTAAGGTATGTATCTAGCAACATTTCTACAACAGTCATCAGCTTTGCAGTCCTAGTCCCATATGTGGCACAAACTCATCAGAGATCACAACCTCTGGTGTCCTATCATGAGGCTATGCTAAATGTTAAAGACCGTTATTTATTTAAGCACCGCTGATTCTTATTTCCCTACTTTACTGAGTTATTCATTAGCTTCACCATATTCATGTTCTGTGCTAAGTGCTGCTTGTCTCTTGTTTTGCAACTAGAATGCAAATGCAAATTCCACTTCATCGTGGATTTGAGAGTCTCCTTGAAAGTCAGAAAATGATCAATCACTGCAACCGGCCCACTGGAGTGGTAATATATTTTTAAAAACCATCCTGACTTTTTCATTAATATTGACTATACTTGTTGATTTCTCTGGTTTACTAAAAGGCAATGATATATAGGGAATGTATATGTTTTTACACTGAAGTACAATTACTTGAAGGCAAGATCAACCCACCTTGACAGACTTCTCAGATGAAAGAGGTGGAAACTTGATTTGATGACAAAATATGCACCCATTTAAATTCAACCTAGAATCGATTGACACAGTATTCCTACATTGGTGCAGGAGGCTGCAGACCACCATTTTAAAAATAGTAGTATAAGAGTATGATCCTGGGGTCTTCTTATTAAGAGACAGAATTGAATGAATAGGTCTGGAATGGGGTCAGAGAGTCTGCACTTTGACGTGATCCTGATGTGTGTCATGCTATTATGGTGCTATATGGCCAACAGCCTTCAACCTGAACATGAGGTACATAGCAGATGTCTGCAATCCTGGCTGCATGTGACAATCAAGTGTAAAGTAATACAGATGACAGTTCTAATCCTAACCAGCAGAATAAGTATCCCTAGAGATGAGATTTGGCCAGTGTCCATTTGCTGTTCTTAGGTTCTTCAGGCTAAATGCTATACCACCCCCACATACACACATACAAATCTATATGTTGAATCCGTGGTATTATATTTGGAGATTTGGCTTTTGGGGAGTAATTAGCTTTGATGAAGTCACAAAAGTATGGAATCCTATGATGTGCTTAGTATTCTTATAAAAAGAAACATCAGATCTCTCTGTCTTTAGGTTTGTATGTCTGTCTCCCCACTATGTGCCTTGTGAGAACACAATAAGAATGTGATGCCTGGCCTTTTGGACAGGGACAGCATGAGGTAAAGATGTAGCTGCTAGTGTCTCCTGGTTTCTATGGCAGATCGTTAGGATCTGCCTCCAGAGGATTCAGATTTAATAAGGCTTACAAGATTAGGTTCTAGTTGTTGCACCCAGCAATTGAGTGAGGGTTGTTTCTGAACTAAGTTTGTGTTGTGTTTTCCATCACGCAATGGCTCATCTGGGTTCAAGAGAGAAAGGTACAGCAGCAAAATATGGGTTTGCCTGATGTGCACCACAAAGGCCTTGGATGATTTGAAGCATGAGGTTGGTATGGTAGCAACCTGCCAGTGGGAAACTATCAAGCTGGGTGGACAGATTGTGGAGCTCTGAGTCAGAGTCTCCAGGAGATAAAACATGTTGGCTATTGCCCGCAACTAGCCAGCCAGGCCGCCAGGGCAGAGAGTTGCCGGCTCAAGCATGGGAACGTGCCGATTCCATTTTTTAATATTTCCCTCAACAATGTATATTTTTCTTGTTGTATAAAACTGTCATAGTATAACCTGCTTAAACTACCTACAGCTGAGGATATCAGAGATTCTAGGATGACATCTCTTCTCAGTTGACTCAAGACAATTTATCAGAGGAATTTCTGTGGGTCACACAGTGACTCTATTCTTGTAACACAAAAGTACCTGCTATATTGAAAAAATATATTGGATTGTAAAAGAAAATGTTACTTCAAAATGACTTGGGGGAATTGAAACACAATTTTCATTATAGTTTAAATGTTATATTCATTTTTGTTTATATGCATGCATATGTAATTTTACATGAATATATAATTGTGATATAGAGCTTACAGAAAGATTAATATCTTGAATATGTAAAAATATATACTAAGCCTTATACTACATTTATACTAAGAAGGGGTTATTTTGAAGTGATTGCCTTTGAAAAATCACTTTACACATTAAATATTTTATTAAAATAAAGAATGTGATACCTGCAATCAAGAGAAAGCCGTGGCTGACTGTACTAAATAGCCTGGTGGCCATGGCCCTTCCTGCTTCTAGGACTATGAAAACGCATCTCTACTCTTTAAGCCATTCAGCCTACTCCAAGGACTTCATTCCATTTTGTCAGCCTGGCCAGACCAATTATTATTAGGTGAGTCTAAGAAATATGCAACAGATCGACAATCTCTGCAATAAACGGTTCTGAGGGAGGCATGATTATCTCTGCTTTAGATATGTGCGTTTGTGTTCAGTTCTGTTGCTCAGCAGTTTAGGGTCATCTACAACCTTGTGTGCCAGTATATATGATCCCTGTTTCTTTCAGAGTGGCATTCCAACACATGCCAGTTTGCTCATGCTCTCAACTGATAGCGGATACGTGGGTTACTTTCACTTGGAGGCTATTAACACGAGGCTACTGTGACTATTTTCCTATAATTAAAACAACAACAACAACAACAACAACAACAACAAAACACATCTTTGCTTCTCTTGGGCAAATGTATAGTGTTGGGTATTTCCAGATGAGAGACATGCACAGGTTTAGGTGTACAAAGAAACGGAAGAACAATTCCCTGAAACATCTGCACCTTTATATTCCCATCAGAAATGTGTGAGCATGTAAGAAGAGGCAATGCAGATTAAGGAGAGGTGTCAAAAGTCAGGTTTGAGTGAATATTTTTTCATTTAATTTTATATTGAACTGATACAATTTAATTAAAAAGTACAACTAAAAATATCCTAGAACTGAAAAACAAATTCAACATGCATCTATCAGATTGATAATATGTTCACACAGAAGCATTCTGGATTTGTGTAAATCTGAGCTCATGATTCTCAGAAAGAGAGAGGCAGAGGGCTGCTGAGCTGGCTCGTTGTTACCTTCCATCAAGCCTGATTGGAACAAGTTTGATCCCTGGGACCCACATGGTGGAAAGAGAGAATCATCTCCCACGGTTGTCCTCTGACCTCCACCCTGATGCTACTGCTTATGCATGCACCCCTCCCAAAAATAAATGAATAAAGATATCAAGTGAGGGAGCATCAGTTATCATCACTGAAATTATTATCACATTTCTGTCCTTGAAAATTGATGATTAAAGGGTCAAGTGTTTCCTATTCCCTCAGGACAAACTGTTTCTCAGGGCACCAAACACTCCAGCTAATTGGGGAAAGCTTCCTGCCCCTGCCACCTCCAGGAGCAGCACCTAGTGACTCTAGAAAGAAAAGGGAACATTGAGTGAAGTGCACTTTTACAGTTTGCAAACAGTATCAATTGAGGCAAGATTGTGAGGTTGTATTGGCCATGTGGTGAATGAATAAAAAGAAATATGTGACTATATTGTAAGTAGTGTCCCACAGAGCACTTTCTGTTTACTCAGGGGATAATCTTACCAAGCAGAACGCTTGGGAGGGCATTCTATAACCCAGACTGATTCAGAAGACAGCCATCGTCCAATAAATCTTTCATAGTCCAGTCCTGCCAAGTCTCATTGTTCCCAGGTTAATTACTTCTGGTCTCTGTAACCTGTATTAGTTTCTAGAATTGGTATCAGTAGGGTCATACAGAGTGATCTTCAGTCATGGTGGCACCATATGGCATGTGCTTCCATTCATAATGCTGAATGAAACACCATTGCACCCAAGATGTATTCTGGAATACACATAATTGGCAACTACCCAGGCTCTTAGTCCTAACTTCCAATTTACAGAAAATACAGGGGATGAGAACACGCAGGCACTGACAATATGGAGAAGCAATCAGACAGATACTCAGCTGGAAAATAAACTCACTGTTTTAGACATTAAAATACCTAAGCAACATATAATACTTAATGCACATTCCTGACCTGGCTCCAGGTATCCAGGGTAATCTGAGTATGGTCTGAGTATTACATATGATGAAAATTTACCACCAGAGAAGACAACCACTGAAAGAAATCAGGCAGGGCTGGATCTGGACATGGTTTGTTCCACCAAGTCATTACCAGTAGAACAGTGTGGGGGCTTGGTGAGACCTTATGGGTCAGTTAGATCCCAAGAACTTTGACCACACAGGGGGTTAACATGGGTTAATTATCATGGGGATGGATTCTTTCTGCTGCTTTATTTCTCACTCACAATCTCTTCCGCACATGCTCACACCCCTCTTGCTTCCCTGGCCCCATGCACAGCACAGTGCATGCTCCTCATTGGAAGATGCTGGCATAGTGGGCTGGTACCCAAGCTGTAGGCCAGAATAAACTCCTTTCAGATTATGCAGCCTTAGTTATTACCTCACAGTAATGTCATGGCAAACAGACATTGGCAGGAAGTTTACAGCATTAGGGTCTCACATTATTTTTTTAAAAACGTAAAATCACCATCGGGCTAGAGAGAAAGCTCGGCAGCTGTTAAGTATTCTTGCTGTTCTTCCAGGGGGCCCAAATTCAGTTCCTGGTACCCATGTTGGAAAAACCACAACTACCTATATGTAACTCAAGCTTCAGAGGTATCCCATTCCTCTGGATTCTGTGAGTACCTGTATTTAAGTGGGCACATACAGAATTTTTAAAATAATATAAATAAATCTTAAAAAAGAAAGTCACCTGTGTATAAAAAGATTTAGAAATATATATCCATATATATCAATATCTCCATATATATAATGTGTGTGTGTTCTAGTTAGCTGATTGGATAGAACTTTAAATTATTTTGTTGTTTATTCTTTGAGAATTTCATACATTTATACAATATGTTTTGATTATATTCTTCCATCACTACCTGCTTCCAGATCCCCCTAAAATCTTCCATACCAACTTCCTCTAAATTCTCTTCCTCTGTAATTCCTCAAAACCAAGTACTGCCCATATGCTCATGGATTTGAGGTCATCCACTGAGGCATGGAGAGCCTACTAGCAGCCATGACCCCAAGAAGAGTCATCTTCTCCTTTCAGTAACCACCCACTGTCCTCCTCTCCCAAGGCTGTGGCCTCAAGCCCCATTCCACCCTTTATGTTGGAATTCTGACTAGCTTGATCTTGTCTAGGTCTTGTGCAGGTAATCACAGTTACTGTGAGTTAATGTGTGCAACAGCCCCATCATGACCAGATTCATCATTTCCCAGCTCCCCTCCTCATCTGTCAATTCCTATATTGTTTCTAAGCACTCCTCTGCAATGTTTCCTGAGCTTTGGGTGGGGGAGGTTGACATAGTGGTTCATCCATATAGCTGAGCACTCACAGTTATTGATACTTGACCCTTTGACCGTTCTCTTCACCAGACCTTTTACTCATTGGGAAAATAGGCTTTTTGAATCAGAGTTGAGAACAAATCAAATGTATAGGCATAAACAGAAGTGTTTAGAAGGCAGTTTGACAGCATGACTCTCTAACAGAACAACAGTAAATTATCCCTACAGCACCGTAAACACTTGACAAGGTTCATAATGTCGAAAATCCTTCCTGCAGCACTCAGAGCTGCTCAGAAAGTAGTTAGTGATCCCCATAACTGATATTCCTCAGCTACTGTACTGATAGGTACATCTAGTCTGGCAGTTTGGTATTATAGCATGCAGGCTCTAGCACTGGGTAGGACCGACCATTGGTGTCTAGCATTGTGTAATCTGGCCAGTAGGTCTAATCATTCAAGGCTGATCCCTCTGTGTCCTCCATCCAAAGTGAGTGATGTATACAACAATAGAGTTTTATCATCTACTTACGGTGCAAAACAATGAGCAATTACAGTAGCCTGTTTTGAGTAACCCTAGCACTTCTTGATCAAGAACTCCTAGGGTGGTTTCTCATGCATGACACTCAGATTTTTGACTAATGACATATGTCTTCTGGGAGCAGTATTCTCTGCACATGTAAAGTACTTCTGTTAAAACTCCCTTTTGTGTATTATATTTTTAAAATTAGCTTACAAACTAAAAGGCTCTGCAAGGCTTCTTCATACAAATTTAGTTTAGGTTAATTACCCCATTCCTCTGTCTACCCACCCCCAACCCCACTTACACCTTTAAGCCTCTGTAAGGCTATACTTTCATAAAATGTAGATGTAGTAGCTTACAATTGCCATCACAACAAACTACTGAAAGTCTTGGTGGCATATAGCAATATGCATTTGTTATATGTAGGTCAGAAGTTGTAGTGGATAATTTTGTTTCAATTCTATATACTCCAGAGTTATTTGGAAAGAGGGACATTCAACTGAGAAAATGCCCCCACCAGAGTGGTCTGTATGCAGGCCTGTGGTGCATTTTCCTGATTGATGATTGATGTGAGAGAAACCATTTCAGTAGCTATGCCTGGGCTGGTGGTCCTGAAAGCTATAAGAATGTAAGGTGGACAAGCCACGAGAAACAAGCCAGTCAGCAGCAATCTTCCATGGCTTCTGCATCAGCTCCTGACTTTAGGTTCCCACCCTGGTTGAGTCCCTGCCCTGACTCCCTTCTATGATAGACTGTGTGATATGGAAGTATATGTGAAATAAACTCTTCCTTCCATGTGGTGGTTTGAATAGGTATGGCCTCCATAGACTCAGGGGTTAGAATGCTTGGCCCATAGAGTGTGGCACTATTAGGAGGTGTGGCCTTCTTGGAGTAGGTGTGACCTTGTTGGAGTAGATGTGGCCTTGTTGGAGGAAATGTGCCACTGTGAAGGTGGGCTTTGAGGTCTCCTATGCTTAAGCTACACTCAGTGTGACACAGTCCCCTTCTGCTGCCTTCAGATTAAGATGTAGAACTCTCAGCTCTGTCTCTAGCACCATGTCTACCTGGATGATGCCATGCTACTTGACATGATGATAATGGACTAAACCTCTAAAACTGTAAGCCATTTCCAATTAAATGTTTTCTTTCATAAGAGTTGCCTTGGTCATGGTGTCTCTTCACAAAAATGGAAACCCTAACTAAGATTTTCCACAAGTTGCTTTGGGTCATGGTGTTGATTCACAGCAATAGCAACACCAATCCAGGCAGAAGTTGACCATGAGTCTCATTGAATCTGATTTGAAGTATGGGCTGAGATGCTGTCCTTCAGAGGCTCAAAGAGTGAATGCATTTTCCTGCCTGTTCCAACTCCCAGCTGTTCCCTACATTCCTGGCTCATGACCCTTGTTGCACACCAAAGCCAACAATGGCTGGTCTGCATTATAGCTCTCGGAGATTTCTGCCTGCCTCTTCCCTTTCATAACCATCCTGATACTCTAGGATCCTCTCCCTTTATTACAGTCAACTGATAAGCAATCTTGATTACACTGATCTTTACCCCCTTACTTCCTGTGATGGAGTTTAACATATCTTTAAGCTTGAGGAGCAGACACTAATTGTAAACATCTTCAAAGGGCCATTATCCAGCCTCTCATGGTAGGGGTGAAGTATTTTATATTATTGTTTTTGCTAATGTGTATTTTCTGAATTTCTACAATGCATATATACTGCTTCCACAATAACATACGGCTAGTACAAAGTACTATATCCAGTGAGGCTATCGTAAAGCAAATGACTATCCATCGATAGTAAGAATGATGAAAACATTGAGATCTGTGTGAGAATAGACACTGACAGCTTTGAAATTTCTGCTCTAGGAATTGTATTTCAAAACACTGTAGTTCAAACAATGTATCTGAAGAGCAGGTAAGTTACTCTGGAGAATATTAAGTATCAAAACTTGCCATGGGGACTGAAGAGATGACTCAGAGGCTAATAGAACTTTCTGCTCTTCCAGAGGACTGGAATTCAGACTCCAAGCTCTCCACATTCACGGCTGTGGCTGATGGGCAAGCAGGCAAGGAAAGAGGACTCAGTCTGGAGGTCTCTTAAGTATTGTTTGGGTTCTGGTTCCGCCAGTCACTGGCAGTAGAGATGGGATTCTCTACTTGAAATTCCTGTTGAACTCTGCATTCAGACTCCAAGCTGTCCCAGATCATCAAGGTGGGCAGGGTGATTGAGTTCCCAGCATCCAGATTAGATGGCCCACAACCACCTGCTGCTCTATCCTTCTGACATCCAAGGGAGTCCCCTCTACATCCCTATGCCCACTCCCATTCCATGCACCCTCACCACACCCTCCCCCTCCACAACACATAAATAGGTAATAAGTTCTTTGTGTGACTCCAAAATTCATGACAAGAACAGTTAGGTCAAAGATTCACATGAAGAGCACACAGAGCAATTGTTTTAAGCTGTTAGTTAAGTCTCAACTGGGTCACTATCTAGCTGGGTGACCTTGTAAGGTTACTGAACCTTTCTTTGCTTCTGCTGTATTATCTAGGGTAGGATGGACAATGAACCTTCCTGGAGGGGTTGTTGGCAATTTAGTGATTGATTACTTCCGGAGGCCTCAGAACTGTAGATCCTGGCACAGGATTGACACTGTGGTGCCAGTCATTCATACTTGTTTTTCAGGCAGATGTTTGTAACCATCTGTTTTAGGATGGGAAATGACTGCAATTTTAGTTAAGCTGGTGCTTACATGCTCTCACCTCCAGAAACAATGGGAATCACATAATGATTAGCAAAGGGGCTTTTTCACCTGAGCATCCTTAAGGAGTCACCCTGAGGCTTTTACCATTGATGCTGTTCCAAATGGTAGAGTTCCCAGGAAACTCCCCATCAGTACTGGTATGGTGGCTAAGCAATACTTGGAAGAGTCAACAGTTATTTAGCACAAATCCTCAACATACTAAATGGTGTTCTCAGCTGTGAGGTTCTGACACCTGTATCCTGGTGGAAGGAAAAGTCTAGTAATTTGTTAGTGTGACAGCTTAAGGGCAAAGCAAATAGCTTTCAGAACTGTGAAAAACAGGCACAGGTTCCATATATACTATCCTTCTTGTTGTGGATTAATATTAAACCATCTGATATCCTGAATGGAGACCAGTCAAGCACAATGTGAAAACCTGTGGCCCACTGTATAGCATGCAGGCTTTTAAATAAAACATTTCGCTAACACAGTGTGTGAACTGAACAGCATCCCAGTGAAGAAATGCAACTCATTGCTCACATTTACAGCTGAAAACAAAACAACACTGCAGAACTGTTGGAAATTGGTTCTAATGCTTTGTCTTAATTTGGCTCCCAGAACCATGCTTCCAGACCAGAGGGTCCCTGCCCCCCAGCTGGCTTCGACTGGTCATAAAGAATTGCCATACAGCCGATGGCTGGCCAGGGAGATGGAGCAGGACAAGGAGAGAGGAGGAAGAGAATTGTCATGACTGGGAATTAGAAAGATGAAACTTAAAGGCCTAAGGGGCACCTCCACAATTTGGTCTGGGGTAGCAGAGATAAAACATAGATTTTAAAAGATGTTAACTCAGAAATACGGGAGAGGAGTGTTTGCTAGCCATGGGGAGGTTCAGAAGTGCCTAGCCATTGAGCTAGTCAAGGCATATGAAAATTAGCTGGTGTGTGTGTGTGTGTTGTGTCTATTTTCATTTGTGAATCCAGAGAGCTCTTGGGCTGGGGCATCGAGACCCTGCTGGGAGCCAAGGTGGTTTAACAAAATCACCTCTATACAGAACATTTACCTAAATGTTCCTTAAGCCAGGCCAACACCCTGATACCCTAGGACAAGTGTAAAACTTTGCAGGATTTCTTAAAGCCTGAATTGACTACTGTGCTCTGTGAGCTCCCCAAAGATCAAGAACTGGCAGTGAGGAGCAGCCTGCCACAGGATCCCCTCCCTGTCCATACCTCAAAGGCCACATTGACGGTAAGACCCCTCTGGAAAATGCTACACCCTCCTCCCCACTGTATCACCACACAGGACAAGAAACCCATGAGCAGTGTGGTCAAAGGATCTGGAGTATGAACTCATGAAGGCACAGAAAGCCTGGAGTTAGGTCTGTCTGATCAGATCTCCAACGAGAATATGGTTGGTGAAAAGTGTGGGTGCTCAGGACTCGAGCAGCCCAGAGAAGAAGCAAATAATGAAAGACAAAACCAACCTGAAGGGGAAGGCAGAAGAAGCAGTGTGGCTTCCTCCTTGGTGTGGTTTGTGTGGGTCCCTCTCAAGATTCAGTTCTGGTTTGGGTTATACAGTGACAGAGCCTCCTTTTCCTCTGGAGGGAAACATTCAAAATTTCCTCTTGAGTACAGAGACGAGACCCTCACTGTACAGTGAAACACGATCACTTTGCTTTTGGGCTTTCTTGCTCCCACATCTACAATCAGTAAACGACTGTTTCTCGTAAACTCTCCAACCCCTGCCATTTTGTTATAGTAGCACAAACAAAGTAAGGCTTTTGATTCAACCTAACCTTTGTTAAATATCAACCATTTAAATAAGACTCTGTATTGGTTGCTACGCAGGACACCAAAGCACCCCAGGTGGATCTCTGTCTAAGCCTTGTATTTTCATTGAGAAGACACTTGTGTTGACGTGTGGGTGCCCTGAACTCTGTGTTCTCAGCACTTCCACATATATTTTCCCAAACTCTTACACTGAGCAAGTATGATTTGTCCCCTTTTACAGATGAGAAAATGAACTCCGGATCATGGATATGGTTCAAGGGCAGAGGTAATGCAACTGGATGTCATCTTCTTATCACTTCTATTTGTCACATGGATGGTTTATGACAAGCATTTAGCTTTTTATGACATTTGTGAAAGCTTTGGGGATATTTACTTTGTATACAGTAAACTGACTAGCCAAGGTTATTTCCATTACCAAGATTGATTTTTAAAAGGTTTACCAGAAGAACTATTTGTAACCGAGGACAGGGCAGGGCAATGGGGAACATTAGAATGTATATGACATCATATTTTTACTGCAGATTTTTAACTTGTGTAAAATTTTTATTGCAGATAAAAACAGAGGGGAAAACCGTACTCTTCTCAACCAAAGAAATGCAGTGGCCAGAAGCTTTCTCCCCAAATTCCTAAGTCTATATGTGCTATAAAAAAACAATTTGTGGGCATAGTGGTGCATGTCTTTAATCCCAGCACTTGGGAGGTAGAGGCAGGTGTACCTCTAAGGATAGCCTGGTCTACATAGTGAGTTCCAGGCTAGCCAAGCCTACATAGTAAGAGCTTTCCTAGATAGATAGATAGATAGATAGATAGATAGATAGATAGATAGATAACAGTTTACTTTAAGTTCCTGAAGTGATATGATCTTTCCCCCCACTCTGCAGAATACTGTATCAATGCAGAAGGTGGTTAGAGCATCAACGTCTGAGGTTGCTATTTTATTTTGGAACTGAGTTGGGGGTAAAGGGGGATCCAGGGAAGTGTCTTCATGGATCTATTAGCATCCTACCAACAGGAACATTTCATCTTGCCTGCAGTGTGGGCTCTATGTCTGTGGCAGGGATCTTTGATGGCAGGAGTTCTTATATCCTGTCCAGCAGATGGTGTTACTAAGTGTAATCAATGTACAAACCTTCACAGAAAATTATAGAGGATATGAAAAGGGATGGAGACTTCCTCTCATTTCCTTTCCTGCCATGTTCCTGGTCTTTAAATAAAACAACATTCATTTGGTCTTTTGATGCAATCTGCAAGCATTTTTAGGGTATTGACAATATATACAGTCAATTACTTAAGTGTGCAGAATTATTTCCACTAAGGAGATTGGCAGGCTATTTCTCACCAGGGTAGAGCCAGAGTTTTCTCCAGCAAGAGTCTGAAAGTCTCTTCCTTATTTTGCTTCAACACACTAACACTAGACTAAGGAGACATCTACTACTCTAGGGTAGAGGCAACAGGGGAGGGAGGGGCTGACACTTGCACTCCCAAGATTTCATAATCAGTCTTTGAAAATTCAAAGAAGTTGCTAATCCTTTAGATGAAAAATCTTCAAAAGAATTTCAAATTCCAATGAGCTGAATTATGTTCCACAGAAGAAATCCGATTGGCCCCTTCATGTTTTAAGTTTGAAGGAATCGTAGGAGATTTTTAACCCAGGCTTCCTCACACCATGCCAAAAGTCCTGCCCGGAAACACAGTGGCCATCTACACATATCTTTCAGTCGTTAATTAAAACAAATCAGATGCCAATGGGAGGAGAAAAAATGGCACTTACATTTCTTTGTGCATGCACATGGGAGTGTGTGTGTGTGTGTGTGTGTGTAGGTGTGTGTGTGTGTAGGTGTGCCACGACACGCATGTGGATATTAGAGGACAACTTGTGGGAATTAGTTCTCCCCTCCAACCATGAAGGTTTTAGGGATCAATCTCAGGAGATCAGGTTTAGTGGCAGGTAGTTTTACCTGCCCCGAATAACAATGTTTAATGAGTTCCATACATCTCACTGAAGAGAATGGAAGACTCTTCCTCATAGAGATTAAAAAGCTAGCTTGTGATTCATGAGAGTTGATTTATCTTTGCCTCCACATAACTGTTGTGAAATCTCAGCCACTCTGGTTCATCTGAACTCAGAGAAGTGGGTCCCAGAAACCTGAAAGTATTGGAATCTAGAAAGGCTTTGTATATTTCCAGGAGTCCTTATTGTTGCACCCAAGCCTTATGCAAATTGCTATTAGCAAAAGGAAAGAGAAATAAAATACCATTCAGAAAGTCTAGTCAAGAAGAAACACATCCACCCGTAGCAGGTAGACACAGTAGACTGGTCCGTGGTTGCCACCCTTTTGACTGACTGTACCTTGACTCCACCATTTGTTAAATGCTTTCAATAGTTAAGTACTATAAATTTTCAGACAGGCCTTGTTGGTGTATATACAGGCATGTGTCAATGTGCATCCTCTTGAGATCCAACTGTAAAACCCTAGAGTCAGCAAAGGGTGACCCTCATGCACTCTCCAGTTTAACTATAAATCGTCCCAGAACTTAGTTAACTTCTCTAATTCTTGGCATCCTCTCCTCAAAACAGGATGCTTTGTTACTTTTGCATTGCTGTACAAAACCCCTCTAAGGGAAGGGCAATTTTGTTTTGGCTCACAGTTTCAGAGGGTTTCAGACCACGACGGCAAGGAAACCATCCATGGTAAAACAGCTCAACTTATGGTACCAGGGCATGTTGCTGAGACCAGTCATGTCACAGTAGACCAGAAAGCAGAGTCACCATGAGTATACTAGAGCAGTGGTGAGTATAACCTTAAGAGGCTGACCTCTACTGAACCATTTCTGTGAGGATCCAATTCTAAAAGTTCCACAGCCTCAGAAAACAGCGTCACTAGTAAGGGAACAAGTGGCAAAACCAGGACATTTCAAATGTAAAAACTAACTAGAGCTACAAACAATCCTCACCTAAGCTCCTTATAAATTTATCCTGATGTCAAATGTTAAATATGAAAGTGGGTCATAAGATTCCTTGATCATTTCAATTCATATAGTGATTATACATCGCTTAGAATATGTGGAATAAAATGATTGCTTTATTTTCTCACTATCTAAAGCCAGAAAGCACTCACACTTTATTTTCCTTGCCTCTCTCTGTTTATGAAGGCTCTGACAATCTAATATTGGCTATTGAATGACCCCTAAAATGAAGTGGAAAAGGTGACTGGCCTTTTAGATTGCTATAGGTCTTAGATTGCTGGATCTCTTAGTGACTAAATAAATGTTTCAGTGAAGTACAGCTAAGCATCCAAAATAATAGTGGAATTTTGTACTGTAAAGTACAATAACATGCTTGGTTTCATTTTTCTTCTTAGGGAATACTTTAATACCTAGGGCATGTCTGTAGGCTACTAACTCCACTTGATTTTACAGAAGGTGATATTATATTGCTACTATAAAATTTCAGCTACATATAAACAGCGCAATGCTATAACCATAACCAGGAGTGGATTTGCCTTATTTCCTAAGTCATTATGCTCACTCAGCATCTGCATTTCCCTTGGGGATTGCCAGAGTAGCTACAGTTCACAGATACACAATCTCTGTGTGTATGCTAATTTCAAATCATTGAGCTTCTCAGAGCTGGTAGATTTTCCTTGGACATAAAAGTTCGGTGTATGATGCAGTCACCTTGCAGAGGGACTGAGACATACATGGTGCTTGCTTTCTATTGTCTAAGGAGTAGTTCTTTATTATTTCAAGAAATAATGCTAGAACAGAGCACCATGCACATGGCCTTCACTTATGATGGCCATGCAAACCTCTTTGACCATGCTCACATATTTACCTCCAGCTCAGCTGGAATCTTGTAAGGCATAGGGGGTTCTTGAATTTGCTTGGTTTTATTTTTTAATTTTCCTTGTTTCTTTGTTTGAGGTAGTGTGGGGGGAGGGGCAGGTTAGTTGTTCTGTAGGTCTTCTTGTGGTGTCCTTGATCCTACTGGCTTGCTCACTTCTATCTTCTACTCTTCTACAAGATCCCTGAGCTTTCCCTGATATCTGGCTGTGTGTCTCCATATCTGCCTCCATCTATTGGATGAAGCCTCTCAGGAGACAGCTATGTTAAGTTCCTCTCTGCAAGCATATCAGAGTATCATTAATAGGGTCAGGTTGGCTCTCTCACATGAGATGGGTCTCAAGTTGGGGCAGTCATTGGTTGGCTGTTCCCGCAGTCTCTGCTTCATCTTTATCTCTTCACATCTTGTAGGCAAGACAAATTTTGGGTTGAAGGTTTTGTGTATGGATTGATGTCCCCCTCCCTCCTTTGGAAATCCTGCCTGGCTACCAGAGGTTGTAGTCTCCAGCTAGTCCCAGAGATGCCCCCCACTGATTTCCGTTCTCAATCCTAGACCTCTCCTGCCTTCTCTCCCTTCACCTGATCACCATCCCCACTTCCTTCCTCACCCCCTCTCCTGCTGAGTTCCCTCTCTCCATCAACTATTTCATTTCCCCTTCTGAGTGAGATGCATGGGTCTTCCCTTGAGGTCTCCTTCTTACCCAAGGTTTTGGTCTTTTTTTTTTTTTTTAAATCTGTGAATTGTAGCATGGTTATCCTGCACTTTATGGCTAATGTCCATAAGTAAATACATACCATAACTGTCTTTTTGGCTCTGGGTTACCTACTCAGGATGATATTCTCAAGTTCCCTCCATTTGCCTGCAAACTTCATGATGTCTTTGTTTTTAATAGCTGAATAGTATTCTATTGTGTAGATGTACCACATTTTCTGTATCCATTCTTCAGTTGAGAGACATCTAGGATGTTTCCAGTTTCTGGGTATTACAAATAAAGCTTCTAGGAATATAGTTGAGCAAGTGTCCCTGTGGTATAGTAGGGCATCTTTTGGGTATATGCCCAAGAGTGGTATAGCTGGGTCTTGAGGTAAAACTATTTCCAGTTTTCGGAGAAATTGCCAAATTGATTTCCAAAGTGACTGTATGAGTTTGCACTCCCACCAGCAACGCAAGAGTGCTCCCCAAGCCCCACATTCTTGCCAGCATCTGCTGTCTCTTGTGTTTTTTATCTTAGCCATTCTGACGGCATAAGATGAAATCTCAGGTTATTTTTTGATTTGCAGTTCCCTGATGACTAATGATGTTGAACATTTCTTTAAGTGCATCTTGGGTATTTGAGATTCTTCTGTTGAGAATTCTCTGTTTAGCTCTCTACTCCATTTTTAATTGGGTCATTTGGTTTGTTGGTGTCTAACTTTTTGAGTTCTTTATATATTTTGGATATTAGCCCTCTATAGGATGTAGGACTGGATTGTGAAGATTTTTTCCCAACCTGTAGGCTACGGTTTTGTTCTATTGATGATGTCCTTTGCCTTACAAAAGCTTTTCAGTTTCACGAGCTCCAATTTGTCAATGTTGATCTTACAGCCTGAGCCTAGTACTTGAAGACAACTAATGGAGATCCAGGGGATACACACTGGAAAGGAAGAAGTCAAGGTATTGTTATTCGAGGATAGTGTGATACTGTACATAAGTGACTCCAAAAATTCAACCAAAGAACCCTCTTCCACTGATAAACACCTTCAGCAAAGTGGCCGGATACAAAATCAACTCAAAAATCAGCACCCCTCCTTTATACAAAGGATAAATGAGTTGAGAAAGAAATTGGGGAAGAACACTCTTCACAGTGGCCACAAATAACATAAAATATCTTGGTTTAATCAAGTCTAACCAAGCAAGTGAAAGATCTGTATGACAAGAATGTCAGGTCTCTGAAGAAAGAAACTGAGGAAGATTCCAGAAGAGGAGAAGCTCTCTCATGCTAATGGAAAGGTAGGATTAATGTTGTGAAAATGGCCATCTTACTGGAAGCAATCTACCGATTTCACACAATCCCCATCAAAATTCCAGCACAATTCTTTACAGACCTTGAAAGAACAATTCTCAACTTCATATGGGAAAACAAAAAACCCAGGATAGCTGACAACATCCTGAATGATAAAAGGACTTCTGGAGGCATCATCACCCCTTACCTCAAGCTGTACAGAGCAATAGTGATAAAACCTGCATGGTATTGGTACAGAGACAGTCAAGTTGATCAGTGGAATTGAATTGAAGACCCTGAAACAAATCGGCACACCTATATACATTTGATTTTTAACAAAGAAGGCAAAAACCACACAGTAGGGAAAAAAATCTTCATCAAATGGTGCTGTTCTAACTGGATGTCTGCATGTAAAAAAAAAAAATGCAATAGACCCATATTTATCACCCTGTATAGAACTCAAGTCCAGGTGGATCAAAGACCTCAACATAAATCAAGCACCATAAATCTCATAGAAGAGAAAGTGGGGAATATCCTTGAACGCTTTGGTACCAGAGACAATTCCTGAAAAGATCCTGTATTGTTAACAGCTCATCCATTAAATGAGTGTGGTAGCAGTTCCTGCATATTAGGGTTGTCATGGAAACAAAGTAGGTTATTGTATGCAGGATGATCAGCTCATCCCTTCAGTAAGTCCCATTTACTATTATTATTGTTACAGATTGAGCTGCCCAAATCTTAAAAAGTCCTAATGGGGCTGGAGAGACACTTCAGTGGCTAATAGCATGTACTCCTATTGCAGAGGATCTAAGGTTATTTCCCAGCACCAACATGGCAGTTCGTATTCACCCATAACAATCATCCATAAATTAAGCTTCAGGGAATCCTGCAACATGGTTCACACACATGCTTACAAGCAAAACCCTCACACACAGAAAATAAATACATGTATTTAAAACACTCTAAATACCCTAATGTCGTGCTGATATTCAAAATATTTCAATTTAGAGCATTTCGGATTTCAGGTTTGAACTTAGGAATGCTCACCTGGCAATTGTCCTCTCTGCCAATATCCACATAGGCTCACAAGTTCACATGTGCACGAGCGCGCGCGCGTGCACACACACACACACACCCCTCTAAAATATAAAGTATCTGTAGTCTCAAGCACTTACTTATATTCAGCCTTTGTGATCAGCCCATCAGACATAAGGAAGTGATTTAAAGTATTGTCTGTTCTCAACCTTGAGTGTGCCTTTAAAAACAATTCATCTAGTGAACTCATGAGCAGGCATTGTGACTTTGTCACCAGACATTCTGGTCCTTATCCAGATACCTGCACTGCTGCTATGTCCCAACAAGGAAAATGGTGCATCGGCAGATGTTTTTTAAACCAGTGACTCCATCATTCACCTTCCAGAATCCCCTCCCTAGCACAAGAAATTTGTTTTTCAGACTAGGGATCAGAGAAAGCTCATTTAGGTAGTGAAAGTCAACTTTGGGGAGGTTCATTTGATTACTTTGATACCATGGTAAGAGACCACAGGGAACTCTCTGGTTTCCTACCTTGTCTGTGTCAGGGGCCACACTGTCTATCTGGGGTTGGCTCACACATAGTGAGGAAACAGCTGCTGACTCTGCTGGCTGCCCTGGGAAAGATCCAGGGCGCTGCTCCAGCAGGCTTGGCTGGCTCCATGTCCTGATATCCCCACCCCCAACCCCTTGCCAGAGGAGCCTTGGCCAGAACTCTCTCCTTAACCCTAACTTCACCCTATCTGTAACAGCCAACTCAGCCGAGGAGCTGCTGAAGATGCAGTCCAGACTCCTTCAGATCTTTATATGGAAAGTTCAAGGGGATCACAGGTTTTCTGGGGAAGACACCCATGTATAGCCTCGGCAAGCCCAAGAAAATCCCTTGCCTGGGAGAGAGCAACTGAGGACCCCTGAAGCATATGTATGTGCCATGGGACCAACTCTTTTGGCCAGGTCATCTGAAGCACCTTCCAGTGTGGTGGAGATTTTGAGTGCAAGTTTTCAAAGTGCACAGGTCATCTTCTGAGTAGCATTCTTTCCATGATCTCCAGCTGTGATTACGTCAATTATACATGGAAACATGATCGATACTTGACTCTCCCAGAACGTGATCAAGCTGGGATCCAGCCATTGACAAAACGTTTATAATTACTAGACAGTTTCTAGTTACAAGACAGGTGTTTGGATGGAGACAGCCATGACTTTGCCTTATCTAGCCACAGTAGAATAAATAATTCATACTCACTAAAAAGGGCTTTCCATGAAACTCTTCTCATTTTCCACCTTGGTCTTTCAGGCCTCCCTGATATTCAAAAAGCCTAGAATTGTGAGGAAGGAGGTCCCAGGTCCCCAGGTCCTCTTTACAGTTCTTACTCCCCATGTTTCCAGTGTTTTCTTGAGCGTATCCTATTGGGAAACCCCAGCCCTATTTCAAGATTGGCTTCATAAGAGAAGTCTCTTGGACTTCCCTTGGCTATCTAGACTATACACCATGCAGCCTGATTGCTCCCAGGAGAATGACTGGACGAGACCTACAAAGACTCAGTAAAATAGACAGTGAAATCCTGGGTCCTAGAAGTCTTGAGCAGGAATGCTCTTAGGGATGGAAGGTATATCCCTGTGGAGACCTAAAATTCTGCTCTTAGTGGGAGGGATACCATCTGAGAAAAGCTAATATATGATCCTTCAAGACTTGGGACATGGGAAAGAAGCCCATTTTACCATACTCCAAGGGTGATGCTGACTGTATAATATCATCAGTGCTCAAGTGTATGCTGTACAGGTGAATAGCTTGGTCCAGATGTTTGCCCCACACTTTGCCAACCAAAACCAAAGACCTATTTTATTTATTTAAGTATAGATTTCTCTCACTACAGCATGTAATGTCTACTCTCCTGTGAAGTCTTTCAAGGAGATGGAAGGAACAACTGTTTCAAGATATCCCATGAGCTAGCATTGTGTGGTGCTGCTAAAGAATTGAGCCAGGACATATCATCCTGAGGTGTGGCGAATACATCATATGTCTGTCTGTATGTGGATGGATGTGGCACCTGTCAATAACAAATTTGATGGCTTACGGCTTAGACAGGAAACAGGAGGTGGTACATGCAGAGGCAGAAAGGATTCTGGGATAGAACAAGGCATGGGAGTTTCTCCTGGGGAAGACGTGAGGAGACAGTCACATGGTACCTAGTCACAGGTAAGCAGCCACGTGGCAGAATGTAGATTAAAATAAATGTGTTATTTTAAGTAATGATCTAGTCAGAGAAGAGCCCAACTATATGGCCAAGGTATTTGTAAATACATCGTTGAGTCTGAGACTTATACCTGGGAGCATGGGGTGGGGAGGAAGAACCAGGACTTAACTTCTACACCAAGAAGACAGGTAGAGTTGAAACTTCCTGAGTCCCTACACTGAATATCTTTTGAGGCTTCTCTTCCAACATCAGCTGCTCACTTCCATGTAGGTAATCCCCTAGTCTCTGAAACCCAACTCAGGCATCCTGGAGCTCCCACAGGTCCACCTCTGAGTTCTCATCACTGGGTACCATCAAGGCTGCTTGATCAGCAGCCTCCCCACCACCTGGCACCACCCTGTGGTCCAGCCCTGCATCTTACCAGTCCTGACTCCCAGGGAGTTCTAACTCCCGGGAGTTCTCAAGGCATCTGCTCCCTAGTGTTCCAGTAGCAGGAAGCACTCCAAGCCAATGTAGATTTGGAGTGGTTACAGCTCTCTGCTAAGGAAGTGAGGGTGAGGAAGTGAGGGTGGTGGTTGTGGCGATTAGGATTCAAATTCAAGTAAAATATTAGTATAATTCCTGGATGAGAAATTTACTCCGGATTATTTAAATGCCACCCACTTGTAAAGTTGACCTCAGGCCACATGCTTTTCAAGATGGCACCCTTGTGATTGAGAAGAAATCTGAGTGCTGTGTGCTACCCCTTTATCTGTAGATTTCAAAATCCTCTTCCTTGCTGATGCTGTGTTGAGGGTGCCAGTAACACCTACCATCAGAAACTCTGTCTCCTAACTTGAAATAAGTTCTATTATACCCATTTTGCTAACTACCTGCAGCAGATGGGTTGTCTCAAGAAAATGGAACGTGATAGAGGAGCGATTGTCTTAGATACAAAGCTGTGGGTGGTGCCTTTTCATTGGCAATCCAGGATCCCAGTGGAAATATTTGACACTGGGCAGTGTGTGTGTGTGTGTGTGTGTGTGTGCGCGCACTATCTTTAGATATAGGACAACTCTGTCACTCTTACTTAGAGGTATCTGTATCTGTAAGGGAGGTTAAGCAATCCATCCATACTGCAGAGCTAAGAGGATGTATCCTTCCCTTTGCTTATCCTAGCTCCCAGAATGTCTGCAGAAGGTCCAGAGGTGATATGGGCAAAGCACTGAGATTTGCTTTCTGCTATTCCCTATTCCATATCAGGCATCTCTCAGCTTCCAAACGAGCCTCTACTTATGCTGTAGGAGGTGGATACTTGGAAGTATGTCCTTCCTTCCCAGGCATCTCTGGGGACAGTTCAACCTAAAAGCCAGCGGCACGTGGGGATTGTTTCCTCTGTAAACTCCATATGATCCTCGTTCCCCGCAGAGCTGGCAAGTTATATAACTCTGTACAAGCACAGGTCCTCCTCCTTCCTGCAGCTACACTCATAGGAGTCAGAAGTTTAGAGTTGTCACAATAACTGAAAAATAAACTCCGTGTTTCATTTTAGTGAAACAAACACTTGTGTCTCCATGGTTGTCCTTTATTTGAAGCTCAAAGCAAATCACAGTGAACTGGGTGTACTTCACTATTGACTTACCTGCTTTAGTTCATAACCCACCAAAATCGGGGTCGCTGCTTTACCCATGAAGTCTTCACTTATCACCCTGCCAGGCTTAGCACATGGCTCCATCACTCCCCTTGGGTAAACTACACAACAAGACAATGACACGCTGGAGTGACTAAACTATTTGGATTTTAGAAATTTTGGAAATCTTTGCAGATTTCCCCTCTTCCTTGCTCAGTTTCCCACGTGATCCGTCAGTGTGCCTCCCTTCCCATGCGGAAGTTCAGCCTCCTGAAGCCAGGATCTGTACTAATTTTCCACACTGCTAGCACAGAGTAAACCCTGAAGGGCTACTTTCAAAACGCTGCTTTGCATGAATAAATTGTAAGCAACAGCTATCTCTTGCTTGTTTATATTGTCAGGGACTGTTGTCCCTAAGGGAACCACGGATAAATTGGTGCACCATTCTGTCTTGTTAATAATATCCACCCTCTCCCCCAACAAATCCATGCTTGAGCCCATCGGAGCTTGCAAACGTTCGAGATTGCTGCAAGCTCTGGCACAAAGCAGGAGGGCCCTTCCGGAAGCAATTCCCAGGGCTCTGTGCAGGTTAGTACATACAGGCACGGGTTCTGAGCCTACTTGAAGGGCGTTAGTTAACAATGCAGGAGAATAAATCTAGCTGAATCGCCAAATCTGTCTGTGTGACGCAGTCATTGTAACAGTTCCACTTCTGAGCTTTCTTCACAGTTTTTCCCAGAGCGAGATCCAGCAAATATTCAGTTTTAGAGACCTAAAAGGGGCGGTACCTCTCCTCTGACATTAGCAAAAGGGCACCAGAAACCCAAACACTTGGGTGGGTCCTTTGAAAGGACTGAGCTGGCGTCTTCTGTCAACAGTCCACTGATGGCCTTGCCAGGCAAGCTAGTGATCCCCCAAACTTGGAGTAGAATGCCAGGGGACTCCGTGCTGTCTCAACATCTCGCATGGTGGCACCGGGAAGAGTAGGTAAAATGCAGGCGCGTTGCCTCTGCTCTGAAGCCGCTGGCGAACTAGCCTAAAATAAAAAGGTCTCTGTCTGCAATCCCCGTTTGCTCGCCCGGTAATCCACCCCCGCCCCCAGCCTGCGCGCCGACCCGTACAGCTGTTTTTAATCCCTACTTTTCTCACTTGGCGTCCGGGCTGGGGCTGACCAGACGCGGAGCCACTTAGTGTTTCCTCCTCCCCCAGCCGAGGTCTGTCCTGCCTCCGCCGTCTCCTCTTTCTCCGCCTGCATCCCCCCGGGGGGCAGAGTGTGGGAAGAACGAATTTCCGCCGGGTTTGCTCGCTCCGCGCCGACATGGGTCCCTTCCGGACGCTGCTTGCGCGGCCCCCAGGCTGCCCACTCCAGCTGCGCTCCGAGATCCCCCGGATCGCGAGCGGATAGGCGCCGGAGACGTGGGCCTAGCGGCCGGTGCTCCGCAGCCAAGCCGCACCCCAGCAGCTCTTGGAAGGGATCCCGCCTGCAGTGGGGGAATCCGCTTGGCGGGGAGAATCCGCGCCAGGGAATCCAGCTCTCCGGACTCCAGAGCAAACAAAAAGCACCAACTCTTGCTCGCTCCTCCCGCCCCCGACGCTCACCCGAAGAAACAGTTTTCTGCAGAAATGCAACAAGTAGCACCCGGGACTCGCCGAGCGCCCAGAGCCTTCTGATTTGGCTCCGCGAACTCCGCCTGCGGAGACCCGGGCCAGCCACCCGGACAAAGGGCGAAGGGCTGGACGGAGCACCAGCGAAGTCCAAAGGAGGCCCTTTTAGCGACTCAGGCCCGGCCGAGGGGAATGCAGAGGGGACACAGAGCCGGCCGGCCCAGAGGACGATCCAGCCGCAGCGCTCTGGGCGGGCGGCGATGGAGGGTGTGGGCGCCGTGCGCTTCTGGCTCGTGGTGTGCGGCTGCCTGGCGTTCTCGCCGCAGGCCGAGTCCGTGTGCCCCGAGCGCTGCGACTGCCAGCATCCCCAGCATCTCCTGTGCACCAACAGGGGGCTTCGCGCTGTGCCTAAGACCAGCTCGCTGCCCAGTCCCCAGGACGTGCTCACCTACAGCCTAGGGGGCAACTTCATCACCAACATCACCGCTTTCGACTTCCACCGCCTGGGGCAGCTCAGACGGCTGGATCTGCAGTACAACCAGATCCGCTCTCTCCACCCCAAGACCTTCGAGAAGCTCTCGCGACTAGAAGAGCTGTACCTGGGGAACAACCTCTTGCAGTCGCTCGCTCCTGGCACGTTGGCCCCGCTGCGCAAGTTGCGCATCCTTTACGCCAACGGTAACGAGATTGGACGTCTGAGTCGCGGCTCCTTCGAGGGCCTGGAGAGTCTAGTCAAGCTACGGCTGGACGGGAACCTGCTGGGAGCGCTGCCGGACGCGGTCTTCTCTCCCCTGGGCAACCTGCTCTACCTACATCTGGAGTCTAACCGGATCCGCTTTTTGGGCAAGAACGCCTTCAGCCAGCTGGGTAAGCTTCGATTCCTCAATCTCTCTGCCAACGAGCTGCAGTCCTCTCTGCGCCACGCGGCCACCTTTGTCCCTCTGCGATCCCTCTCTACTCTCATCCTCTCTGCCAATAGCCTGCAGCACCTAGGTCCCCGCGTCTTCCAGCACCTGCCACGCCTAGGCCTGCTCTCCCTCAGCGGCAACCAGCTTACGCACCTCGCCCCAGAGGCCTTTTGGGGGCTGGAGGCCCTGCGCGAGCTGCGCCTGGAAGGCAACCGGCTGAACCAGCTTCCCCTGACGCTGCTGGAGCCTCTGCACAGTTTAGAGGCACTAGATCTGAGTGGTAATGAACTTTCTGCTCTGCACCCCGCCACCTTTGGCCACCAGGGCCGGCTACGTGAGCTCAGCCTGCGCGACAACGCGCTCAGCGCCCTTTCTGGAGACATCTTCGCCGCCAGTCCGGCTCTCTACCGGCTAGATCTAGACGGCAATGGTTGGACCTGCGACTGCAGGTTGAGGGGTCTGAAACGCTGGATGGGCAACTGGCATTCTCAGGGTCGCCTCCTTACCGTCTTCGTGCAGTGTCGCCACCCCCCGGCCCTGAGGGGCAAGTACCTGGATTACCTGGATGACCAACTGCTGCAGAATGGGTCTTGCGTGGATCCCTCATCTTCCCCTACAGCAGGCAGTAGGCAGTGGCCGCTACCCACAGCCTCAGGGGAGGGGATGACGCCCCCTGCAGGTCTCTCGCGGGAGCTACCGCCTCAGCCGCAGCCCCAGCAGCGGGGAAAACTTCTGCCAGGAGTGGCCTGGGGTGGGGCTGCCAAGGAGCTGATGGGCAACCGCAGCGCGTTAAGGTTGAGCCGGCGGGGTCCAGGCCTGCAGCATCAGGGCCCCTCTGCCGCTGCTGCTTCGGGCTCTGTCCCACAGACCTTGGACCTGCATGAGAAGCCGGAGCGAGGACGTCCCACCCGAGCCAATCTCCCCCAGACGGAGCGCACCCCGACGTCTGAGCCCACCTCTGTGACACCATCTGCCAGAGACGGCTGGCAGCGGGCAGCAAGGCAGCGCCTAGGGTCAGAGCAGCAAGAGCGCGCCGTCCAGCCCGATAGTGGGGTCGGCTTGCCACCTCTGGTGTCTGACCCCTGTGACTTCAATAAATTCATTCTGTGCAACCTGACGGTAGAGGCGGTGAGCGCCAACAGTGCCTCGGTGCGCTGGGCGGTTCGCGAACACCGCAGTCCCCGGCCACAGGGCGGCGCTCGCTTCCGTCTACTTTTCGACCGCTTTGGCCAGCAGCCCAAGTTCCAGCGCTTCGTCTACCTGCCAGAGCGCAGCAACTCGGCCACGCTGCATGAGCTGCGCGGAGACACCCCCTACCTAGTGTGCGTGGAGGGCGTGCTCGGGGGTCGCGTTTGCCCCGTGGCCCCCCGAGACCACTGTGCAGGGTTGGTAACCCTACCAGAAGCAAGAGGTCGAGGTGGCGTCGACTACCAGCTCCTGACCTTGGTCTTGCTGGCTGTCAACGCGCTGCTGGTGCTCCTGGCTCTGGCGGCCTGGGGATCGCGATGGCTGCGGAGGAAGCTGCGTGCCAGGCGGAAGGGAGGGGCCCCGGTCCACGTTCGCCACATGTACTCCACCCGACGGCCACTGCGCTCCATGGGCACTGGTGTGTCCGCGGACTTCTCAGGCTTCCAGTCGCACCGTCCCCGCACCACCGTGTGCGCGCTCAGCGAGGCGGACCTCATTGAGTTCCCCTGCGACCGTTTCATGGACAGCTCCGGCGGTGGGACAGGTGGCAGCTTGAGGCGGGAGGACCACCTCTTGCAAAGATTTGCTGACTAGGTAGTGCCTCAGGATCTCACCGGCCTTAAGGAATCACTCTCCGTGGTCCCACGCCTTCTCCAAGGAAGAACTAGTTTTGTTAGACCCGTTCTCTCTCCCTTTTGTGCATTTGCTGAAGCCGAGTGAAATCTAGATGTGAAAGTGAATCTAGATATCATCTGTCACATCCCGGTAATCACAAAGCAAATGGATGGTTTTTGGTGTCTAACCCAAGAGTAGGGACAAATGAATAATGGCGTAAAAGTGGGAAGCCTTGACGCACTTAGTGCATGGCTCCTGTGACATTTCAGCCCAGTAGACGGCTGACCTTGGAGTAGAAAGGATGCTTTATGCTCCCAGCGTAACCAGAAGACTCTGGTGTATACATACTCGTTTGCTTTATGGCAAACTGAGTTCTATTTCTAGTTAAGAAAAAGAGGACTTGTCACTATCACAGAGGGGGACCAGCAACTGACCCCGCTGATTTGGTGGGCTCTGACAAGACAGGGCAGGGTAAACAGGTACCACTCTCACCCGGGAACGAGCTAGTTGGCTGGTAGAACACCTAGGAAGCCTTAAGGAAAAGCTACCTGTGGCAACAATATGAAAAGAATTTAACAAGCTGACCAATAAACTCAAAGACTCTCTTGATTGGGCTGAACTCCTACTGTTTATCTAGTTCAGGAGATGACCTTTTGCTGACCTTTGGGTAACTAATATTGTCCTCAGGAGATGGCAGTGTTTAATACTTCCCCACCAGGCTTGCGCCTGTGGTTTTAATTATATTTTTAAAAATCTATACATGGGAAAAATTGAATGCCAAATTTGATTTTTAAAAAAGATGAAAGAACAAGATATGTATGTGTGTATGTAACCGGTGACTCCCTAGGGCGCCACAGCCTTCCAGTTCACTTACCGAATTTCTGATAGCATGCCTAGATGGGTGTGAATGTGACCTTCATCTCACGACAGTTCAGCAGTGCCCTCCACCCGCTTCTTGACAGCGCCTATTTCTTAGTTGCAAGTCAGGCTTGGGGGAAGGGGGGAGATCAGAGGTGGAGCTTGTTTGTGAGACTCTGATATCCCAACAAAACAAAGCAAGGGTGATTGTCTGTTAGTCGTGTAATCTCTGACCACATTGCTGTCGTTCTTTATAAGAAATAGAATAGGAGAAGAAACTTTAGAGAACAAATGTGAAAACAAAGAACCATAGTAGTGAATATGTGTTTCTACTAAACCCAGAGGATCATGAGCACTCAACCGTCACTGTGAAATTATATATTTTACAAATTAATTTTTCCAGTAGCCAGTATTTTACTGTGTTATTAAATCCTATCCTTTAGTAGTAGATGTAGTATTTCTTTTCATATCTTTTTATGTTTTATTTTTAATTTAGGATTAGCCTCCTGTATTTGTTTAGTTGTGTTTTTAGCTATTTGGAATACTTTTTCCCCCTGATATTTATGCAGCCCATGTTTATGATTAAATGTAGTGGCTGGGTTCACATTAATGATTTGTGTGTGGTCCACATACACTCGCTAAGAGGATGTACACTGTAGTACAGTCACCATAGTTATGGATTTATTAGCAGTGGGGTAGTGTGCAGGTCAGCCAGTTCAAGGTGCTATGGCTAACAGAGACTCTTCTGTTCCAGGCCTCAGGCCCCTGAGGGTCCCAATGACTCAGGGAATCCATCACAGTCCAGGGCCCTTCAACCTGGTCACTCTTTATGTTTGGCCTACATGAGCCATGCCTGCCTTGTCCCAGCAGCTGAGGACCAGGGGGTCTAAATGAGCTGGTCTTTGTTTATGTCCAGGATGAGTAAAATGTCCAGGCCACTTAAGCCACAGCTGCTTTTCTGGCAGTCTTATCTGCAGGGACGAAACTTAATAAACCACAGGAAATAGACTGTCGTTCTGTGTTTGCTGCCAGGCCTTGTTTTAGATCCACAGTGTATGGTACGTGGGAGGTGGGGCTGTTCGCTCTTATTTTCAACTTTCAGGCTATCTGGCCCCTCCTGTAGAACTCGGAATTTTTCATTCACAGCACAGTTGCATCTCTTAGCTGTTTCATTTATATGGTGTAAAACTAAGACCCGGTGAGAGTCTGGAGAAGAGCGTGATTCTGTTTCCCATCTGCCTTTCCCAACTGTAGACTGTCACCAAAAATGTTGAATGCCTGGACTTAACGCAGTCTCAATGAAAAGTTTTTCAGTGAGAAATAGATAAGTGTTATACATTGTTATGTTCAGCTACATCAATAAACCCACATACTAATAGAGATGTCTTGTCGCGGCTTCCAATTCTGATGCACGTTTAAAATGACAGGACGAGCCTTTCAACAGCCGTGCTCACTCATGTACATGAAACACAAGCTTGATGTGTGGGGTTTCTGTTATTTTCCTTTTCATGGAGAGTGTGGACCTTCTCATAGAGACATGAATGTGTGAATTTATACGTAAGCAGACAATGAGCACCACTCGAGAAGCCAATGGGCAGCCCAGAGTGAACTGCTCCCCAGTGACAGCACGGTGGCATGGTCTCAGCAGGTGACTCTAACAACTCTGCCCTCTGGATTTCATGAACACAGACGACAGGGCTCCCCACCCCTTACAGAGCATGTGAAGTGATACAATTCCTGAAGAATATGAATACACTTTATATGAGTTGCAGAATTCATTTCCAAAGTCACAGTTATGTCTGGTCTGTAGTGTGAACCTCACACAGTAGATGACTACTTCTGCCACGTAGAAGATGTTCCAGTACTGCCAGGTGACAATCAGCATGGTAGGATGTGGTCAAGACAACTTTGCTCATTTGCCACACACCTGATTTTCACCAAAGGTCAACACCACTGGGCTGCTACTATGTTAAAGAGGTATTTAAAGGGACACTGGCTAGATTATTGGTAGTTAATCACTCCTGTTTCTCTCTGTGTCTCTTTCTGTCTCTCCCGTGTGTGTGTGTGTGTGTGTGTGTGTGTACACTCTCACTGTCTTCAGACACACCAGAAGAGGGCATCAGATTCCATTTCCGATGGTTGCGAGCCACCATGTGGTTGCTGGGAATTGAACTTAGGACCTCTGGAAGAGCAGTCTGTGCTCTTAACCGCTGAGCCATCTCTCCAGCCCTCCTGCTTCTCTTTTAAGAGTTTTTAAATGACAACAAAGCATTTGATTACCAAAGTCTTATTTAAAACTCCAGACCATGACCCCGATCAAGACCTTCATTAACCCAAGAGAACTATAGTATGAAAGTCCATAACAAGTGAAGAAGTCTCGTGGCCATCAGAAGGTCGCCACTGTTCTTTGTTTTGTATTCTCTTTGTTTTTCCATTTCTGTATTAGTTGAGATGAGCATCCTGAGAACTGACTGTACAATGGCTCTGTGATACCTAGCAATAGCCAGCAGCAGCAGCTATACCAACGTGTTCAGTAGTTATTAAGTACATCATTAGTAGCTAGATTCTCCTGCACAAAACATCAAGTTGTGTGGTGCTTTCTAGAAGTCTAGGGCCTAGGCATTTCTGCTGAAACACAACCAGGAAATCAGATAATGAGATTATAGCAATCCCTGCCCTGGCCCCCTGTTCCAGTCACTTGAGACTCTTCTACAATTTGGTGTAGAGTGACAGTAATTGAAGCACTTTCTCATAATTAAAAAAAAAAAAAAGTGAGTTTAACAGTCAAGAAATCTTTTGTGCTTATGAAATTCCTGGTATAATTTAGATTAAAACTTGGTGTGCAGAGGCATCTTGATTCTACAGTGGCCCCTTTCCTGTCCCCTCCTCCACAGCCTACCCTGATTCTTTTCCTCTCAGTTTGCTTAGATGTGTTGTCTTAGTTAGGGTTTTCCTGCTGTGAACAGACATCATGACCAAAGCAACTCTTATAAGGACAACATTTAATTGAGGCTGTCTTACAGGTTTAGAGGTTCAGTCCATTATCATCAAGGTGGGAGCATGGCAGCATCCAGGCAGGCATGGTGCAGGCAGAGCTGAGAGTTCTACATCTTCATCTGAAGGCTGCTAGGAGAAGACTCACCTCTAGGCAGCTAGGATGAGGGTCTTAAAGCCCATGCCCAGTGATACACCTACTCTGACAAGGCCACACCTCCTGGTAGAGCTACTCCCTGGGCCAAGCATATACAAGTCATCACACGTGTGTCTTCATGCATGTGTGCTTTTCTTCTGAGGGATTTTAGGCCATTGCATCCTTCTTAAAAGGTGGGGTAAAAAAAAATAGTCATTTCATGTTGCATAAGGAAACTGAGCTATGTGGGCATTCCATTTAAGCACTGGTGGATTAATCACTGAAGTAATTGTGAGAAATTAATTTAAAAAACCATCCACTAGTTGATTTACCTTGAGACAAAGCACCTGAACATCTGAGAGAATTACAGCCACGGGTAGTATGATGTATTGTTAACATCGTACCGTGTTTTTGACTGTGAAGACAGAAATTACCTGGCATGTTCATCATTTCAGACCACATCATGCCCTGACTAATCGGGCAGGACTTTTTTTTTCAGACTGCTGAGCTTTCATATGCGATCTTTGTGCCACAGCCTCTGCTGAGATGGGGGAGTGCTGTTGTGTAGTGACTAGCCCTGGCTATGGAATAGTCATTTTCCTTTCCAGATTATAGTTTGGGTGAAGTAATACTCACTCTGTAGTTGATGTCACATGTAGCTCTTAGCACATGTACTCTGGAACAGAAAACACTTTTACTGCAGGCCACCACTCCTGTTTCCCTCCTTTCCTAACTGTGGAATCCTGTAAAGATTTTTTACTTTGAGAGAATAAAATACATCCTAATAACAGCAAACTCCGACATCAACGTCTCTCAGTAAGTTAACGACTTTTTAATGTTTGTTTTCAACTTGATAAGTCTCCATTGAAAATGCTCCTCAGGTTACATCCCTAAGCCCTGTCCTCAGACCCAACTACTGTTAGATGCCTTGCTTTCTAGTCCAAGTTTAGACACAATTGCCAGGAAACCTATAGCTGTCAAAGGATACCTTGTTAAGAATGGGGTCTACCCTTCTGCCACATGGTTGCATCTCAGAGGTCTGCTTCCATGTTTTAAATTGGCAGCTATGCCTCATAAAGCCAACATACTGTTGCTTTGTATATTCCAGGCTTTTGTGTGTATGTGTATGTATGAGCTGTATTGCTTTGCTGTGTATTGTGGCTTTTATGTGCTTATGTGTGCTGAGAAAGGAAGGTGTCTGTTCCCTGGCTGCTCTCTCCACAATGCTGCACTCTGGTGGCACAGACAAAGATTCTTTCTCTTCGTCGAGGGACAGGTGTGTGTCTTTTCTCATCTCTGCCCACGTGCTAATTCCTCACTTCTCAGGAAGAGCCCCATGGGGCTGTACACTCTGGCTTCTGCTGCTGAAGAAGCTGTGGACTTTTGCACATTTGCTCATTGTGTTCTTAATTGAAGACACGCTCTAGGAAAACTGTTTGCTTCTTGAAGGCAATTTGCTTCCTCTTAGCCTTCTCGGTCTAATTTTGTGACATCATTTTCTACTTCTGAATTACTACTGAACACACACACTCACATACACATACACACACTCATACTTACATACACTCACTTCTACACATTCAAAACCACATTCATATACACCCACACTTACATCGATACACATATACACATACTACACAACATACATACAAATGCACTCACATACATACACAATAACATATACATACACACATACTCACATGTGCATATTCACACTTACATACATACTCATGGACCCATACACACATACTAACATATGCATATTCACACACACACACACACACACACAGTCCATTTTGGGTGAACTATCTGCCTGGGAGTATGGTTGCTATATCTGCTGATACTTCATTGAAGAAAACTAGCTTTTCATTTCCTTGTATCAATTGCAAATAGCTCCTTGGTTATGGATGGGACTTTATGTCCACTTCTCTTCTCTGTCCTGGAATTTTGTCTGCTCTGAACCTGTGTAGGTCTGTGCATGCATCACATCTCCATGAGCTCGTAAGTGCATTAATCCTGTTGTGTTTGGATCTTGCTATTCTCCTGGAGTCATCTATCACCTCTGGGTCTTACTGTTTTTCTGCCTCCTGTTCTGCACTGATCCCTGAGTCTTCAGGGGAGGAGTGTGATAAGGACATCTCATTTAAGATGCTCCAAAGTCTCTCTCTGTGTGTACATTGTCCACTTGTGGGTCTCTGCATTAGGTACCGCTGATTGCAAGGAGCTTCTCTGATGAGAGTTGAGTGGTGCTCTATTATAGCAGTATGTTATTTGCCACTGTTGTACCATATATCTTTCAGGCAAGTCACTGTTGTAGGTAGAAGGATTTGCAGCTGGGTGATGCTGATGATTCTCTTCTAATAAGCAAAATACCTTTCATCACCATCAGTACCGGTCAGTAGAGGTAAAGTATCCAGGAGCACCAGCTCAACTTCTCTATATCCGATGACATAAGTAAGTTTTATTTCCAGCAATAGGGCCTTAGGTTATTATCCAGCATCAGGTTATGGACAGCAACTAATAGCTTTGGTGATAAACTGTGCTGTTTGGGAGGTTCTATGGAATACCTTTGGCCAAGGACTCAATATGATGTAACCCATTTTTTGAAAGTTTTACTTGGTGGGTGTACAGTGCCTAGCTGGGGCATTGTCTACTTCATTAGAAGGTGGCTCCATTTAAACTCTACACTTTGAACAAGGACATATCCTAGACTCAGTTCTTGGAGCTTTCTTCTCTAGAGTTTACAACATGCATCTTATACTTAGCCACAGGGAGCTTTCTCATGCATGATGATCACTCTTTCATGTATAGTATAAATTTTTTTTCCAAGAGAATTTTATTTGAAAGTAGGTATTGGCTCTGTAGACAAGCCACTTCCTTTCATACACAAAACCACATTATTTTATTGTTTTGAGAAAATCTCAATCTGTAGAACAGGCTAGCCTAAGGCTCTTGTTCAGCCTCCACAGTGCCTGGACTATCACCGTGTAGTACTATGCAGGGCTCTTGTAAAAGCTTGTCTTGGCTCACAGACGTCCTCATTTGTTTATGTTTGGTCTATGGCTGCTCATGTGCTGAAATAGCAAAGTAGAGTGACTCAGACTGAGAAGATACTACTGGGAAGCATAAAATATCTACTATCCACCCCTTTAAGAGAAATCCCTTAACCTCTACCATATAGTCAAAGAAGCAATTGAATCCCAGTGCTTAGGCGTAGTTCTGTAATCCTGGTACTGAACAGGCTGAGGCAGGAGGACCATCAAAACTTCCCAGGCAGTCTGATCTACCTAGTGAGTGGGCCAGCCTCGACTCTTTCTCTACAACAACAAACAAGCAAACAAAAATAAAAAAAGAATGAAAGAGAGAGAGAGAAAGAGAGAGAGAGAGAAAGAAAACTTCTGTAAGTATAACTGCTTTGGTATCTCTGGGATCCTTGGGTCTGTGGATGATTCTCTTTCAATGATTTTAATAAATTCTTAGCATTTCATATGTACCTTTCCATATTTCTTTGGTGTTTCTTCTTTCTTTTTGTAGCCTGGAAATCTAATTACAAAGGTGTCAACAATATAATCTTACTGTATAGGTCTTGGCTCCTGTGGTTTCTTTTTTCTTTTATACTTAAAAAATATTCCAGTTGGCCTCTTTTTGTGATTGCTAATTTTAGCCCTACCTGCTAAAAATTTGTTTAACATCTTGAATGTCTGTCATTTTAAAAAGTGTCCACACACCTCCTGAATCCCCTGCCTGTTGGTGTGTGCTGCAGCTTCTCATTAGGCATTCTGTCATCTCATGTCTGTCATGTCAAAGTATCTTTCTCATAGTGTCAGTGATGGTTTATCTCTGAGGTCCAGTTTTATTGACTGATTTATCTCTAAATGGTAATATGCTTATCCTCCTGGTTTGTCCTGGACGTTATATTAATAATTGAATACTAGACATTGGTTCAGAAAACATAAATAGTTTTATCCTTAGAGATGAATGTGTCATTTCTTATCTTAGGCCAATTGAACCAAGTAAGAAATTTCTTAAGCAGGTTTGGGTTTGGCTGTTGTGAGCAGGGTTCCAATTCCTCTAGCATCTTGCAGGCTTATTTGCTCAAGACTTTAGGTTTATTTTTCAGTAGCTTATATCATCTGTAATAAAGAAGAAGTTTTGTTGATTGGATAGATTGTGGTTTTGTATAAATGAATAATACAATCTTGATGGAATTTTGTAATGGTATGTAAAACCCAATAATGTTGTTTTTTCAAATAAATTAATGTAAGGCTCATTTTGTAGTCAAATAGCTCTGTACGTGAGGTTTGCTTAGATGCTATGGAAACAGTTTAGTGAGGGAACATAGATAGTTCTGTATCGCCTAAAGCCCTGTGCAGGAGGCTATGGAATCAGCTTGGAAGCATCTTTTATTATGGTCTCCTGAATTGTCACTTGGGTATCTTCCTAAGTATTGCATTTTCTATGAAACGAACGGTATCTTACAACAGACAGGGCTTCTCGCCATGCATGGTTAACTTAAATGTGCAATTGAAAACTAATGTTGATAGGTAAAGAGTAAAGTGAGTGATAGGCAGTAGGATTCTGGTTGTGTGGAATAATTCCCAGATGGAAGAGTCAGAAAACCTAATACTCCAGAACTGTCATTATACCTCTGAATTTTAGACGAAGACAAACAGCTCACTGATACAAGAAAAATATAATCACCGATTTGCAATGCTGTCTACATCAAAGTATCAGAAACTGAGGTCAGGGTGCATTGGGCACAGACTGTATTTGAGAACGTTACCTTGGTGTCATTCAGGAGCCCTCTCGCTTATGTGTTGTTTGGGCATCTCAGGTATTTTGTACATTTATTACTATACCATATATTGTATGTCTAGTCACTCCGTCTTCATAAGACCCACCCTCTGAAGTACTTCACACATTGCACACAAAGCCTGGTCTTGGAGCAGATATGGATCTGGACCATGGTCTCTAGAGGAGATGATGAAAACCAGGCTGTTCAGCTCTGCAGTTTTTGCTGCCAGTCTTGGTACTCTGCCTCTTCAGTCTTGTTCATCATGACAGATAAGAACTCAGTAGTCTGTCTTACAATTTACCTTGTGGCTTGGTTTTTCCCCAGTAAAACGCTGTGAACATTGTGCTTTAGCTCTGTGTAGTTGACCTTGGCTTTCTAACTAGTTTTCTCAACTCAGGGAACACATAAAGGCAACGCTCTTAGTTTTAACATGCTTCCTGTCCTTTGTTTTTCGTGGGCACGGAGCTGCCTCCCAGCCACAATGCTTCAGCTTGTCTTGACATGTCTGGGTCGTGACTGTACAGTACAAGGTCAGTTCTTTCCAGTCTGAGCTCCCTAAGGATAAGATGTCTGCCTTGCTTTCCCCCCCTGTCTCTACAGTACAAAGCTAGCCAAGAATTCTGTGTCCCCCCCTAGAGCTGCAAGGCAGCTAGCTGCTCAATCTTTCTCCAGTGAGACTCAGATGCCAGGTGCTTTTGTGAGAGCTAGATGAATTCTTGTGTCGGGGAAAGTCATTTGCGGTTCCATTCAAGTACATAATTATCCAGTCACCACTGAAAACTGACAGATGCTGTGAGATAGTACATTTGATGAAGGGAGGTGTAATATGAATCTAATGTTTCTATCTGTGATATGGAAACACTGTCCTCAAAAAAGGGAGCATCTGGGGTTAGGAGAAGCTTAGTTGGAAGCATGCTTGCCTTGCAGTTGCAAAGCCCTAGTTTGATTCCTATCACTACGTAACATGGGCATCTTGTTTCACTCCAGTAATCCCAGCACTAGGGAGGTGGAGGCAGGAGGATCAGACATTTAAGGTCATCCTTGGCTATAGATCCAGAGCTGAAGGACAGCCAGAGACACATCAGATGCTGCCAAAACAACTACAACAACAAAATGTGTGGTGACACATTCTGTTTGTGCCTTATTTGTGGACTTCAGGCCATTGGAGAGAATCTAAGATTGCCTCATGGCTTTCTCTCACGACCCAGTGTACGTCGAAGAGACAAGCCTCCATGAATGCTAGTGCGTTTTAAAATATGCTAACATTTGCCCTATTAGTAATGAGGTTTTTATTTAAAATCTTTTGATCTACTGAAGTCAGAATTTCTATTTTCTAGAACATGGAAGAAGGCATTACTATACACACATGAATGACTTCAGCACCACGTTCTTTTCTCAACTCAATTCTCCCACAAAATCAAGACAGAGACATTAGAAAACACTCAAGGACTATTGATAATTCATGAATTTCTTTCTGTTGCAGAAAGACAGGTGTTTCTGTGAGATAAGGGACACGGTAGATGAATTGAAGTACAGGCAAAGAGCCCTGCCAGGTAAGTGGTTATCTGTGGTTGCCAGAGAGAGCAGCCTCAGTGCCTGATGGGACCGCTGACCTTGGCCTACGTATCATCCTCACACCAGGGGACAGAAGCTAATATCTCCATTCTTGTGAATGCACAGCAAGAAAAGGAGACTCATCCCAGTGGGGAAGAATTGTCTGTGTTAGTGGACCCATCTGTTGAGGGACAGGAGCAGAGAAAGGGATGGAAAATGGGGAGGGAAAAAGGAAGGAAGAGAGAGAGAGAGAGAGAGAGAGAGAGAGAGAGAGAGAGAGAGAGAGATTGGTTTCTTACTCTTTCTGTTATATTTTTACTGAAGAAGGAAAATGGCTTTGGGCTCTCGTCCTTATCAGAAAGCTCAGATTCACAGAAGCTATTCCAGTCCACAAGACTTTAAAGGGCATAGTTTTTCCTTATAAGGGAGCTGAGCAGGGCTGCAGACCATGGGCAATCTGAGCTAGCATCTCTCCAGCTGTGATTGCAGTCTGATTAGGGAGGCCAAGGTGAGGGATGTAGCCTTGGAGAGATGTATGCTTTCTTCCCCACCCTGACCTTACTACGGCACTTACTGATTTTTGGCCTGGGGTTTATAGAGCAGCTTCAAGATTCTCTGAGATAATAGGACACGGCTGTTTGGGACCCTGTGTGGAGATCATGCTTAGTCCATGACTGTGCTAGGTTAAGGGCATTAGTACCATGGTACCATTTAGGCTGTATTTCTATGAAGTTGTGGACACCTGTAACATGTTAGGGCACCCAGAGCAAAGAACTACATACCTGGGGTCTCAGACCATAGGACCAGGTCATCTTGGCCTGGAAGATGCCAACAGTATCCCAGGGTGGGTTCGCTCTGAGGCTTGGGATCTCACTGTGCCCTCTCTTCTAGTTTCTTCAGCTTTTGGACTCTAAATCTGCTCTGATCTCTGAACTGGGTATCACCCCTACTCTATATGACTTCATGTTGACTAATCGTATCTACAGTAACCGTGCTTCCACAGAAGGCTATGCTGTGTGGAGGGAGGAGAATTCACGTATGGATTTGGAGGGGAAACAATGTAACTGGTACTGCTATTTTATCCTTTGGTGATTGGATTGTTGACCAGCTGGTGAGGGTGGGAAAACAGTTGGAGGCCTGGCAGGATGCTTAATGTTTTCAGACAAAGAATCTGGGCATGGCAAAGAGAAGTGTGAGGGGGAAGCCAGAGGATCCCTTCTCATTCATTAGAACGATCATTGCTTTGAAGATGCTGACAGCGTCTGACATGAAATATGGTGGAAGGGTCAAAGAGGATTTAGCCTCCAGTGGCAGGCAGATTTCAGTTTCTCAGACAACATTTCTCAAGTCCTTGGCCTGATACCTTCAGGAATATGGGGCATTCCTCAGAAAGGCTTGATTCTCTCCGTGTTCTCCAATGCCATGGGGACGGAGTGGGAAGGACCCGTTCTGTCAGAGTCCCTTCTCTCTAATTACTGATGTTGCAGTGCTTTAAAAATACTTTGGGGGGGAAATGGGATGAGGAGGTGAATAAGAACTTGCTGCCCAAATCAACTTCCCAGTACCCACAAAAAAGCTGGATGTGGTCACATGTGCCTTTAACCCAAGAGTTAAGGGTAAGAGACTGGAGAATCCTGAAAGCTTGCTGTTAAGCTAGCCTAGCTAAAGTGAAAAGCTTCCAGTTCTTTGAGAGACTCTCTCAAAAAAAGAAAGTCGGAAGCAATGGAGAAAAACAGCTGATGTCATCCCTCCTCAACAGATGCCATGGCAGAGAGGAATTCATCCAAGCCCCGTGCCTTGTCAGATTCCTGTGTGTGTGTCTCAGTTCTCTGTGAAGCCTCATGTGACCTCATGGTCCAGGGACAATGAAAGCCAGGCTCTGTGCGTAAGGAGCCTGTGAATTGTAAGTGAATTTTGTATTTAGGCTAATGATATATCTCTGGGGTATCATGTTATTAATGCAAAGATGTTTCAAAATCTGGAAGAAAAAGTTGAAATCCTAAACACTTCTGGTCAGCAGAATTTTGGGTAAGAGACACAAAAAAGGAGAACCCATTTTCCAGGTAAAATAATGGAGTCTTGGAGTAATGGAGTCCCACATCAAATGATCCAATCAAGAATATATTTATACATTTACTTATTTTTGTTTTTAAGATTGTAATATAATAGCATAATTTTCCCCTTCCTTTCCTGCATCCAACTTCTCCCAGTTACCATCTTCTTGTTCTCTGTATTAGTCAGGGTTCTCTAGGAAGAGAACTAGGCTAAATGAATATCTATCTATCCATTCATATATATATATAATATATATATTATATATATATATTATATATTATATTAAATTATATACATATATATATAATTTAATTAGATGCTTACAGGCCATGGCCAACTAGTCTAACAATGGCCCTCTCCTGATAGAGAATCCAAGAATCCTGTAGTTGTTCAATATGAGGCTGGATATCTCAGCTGGTCTTCAGAATAAGTTGAATCCCAAAAAAGTGAGCTCTAATGCCAGTGAAGGAATGCCTCAGCAGCAGGATAGATTGACTTGCTAGTGAGAGTGAGGGCAATCAGGCAAAAAGCAAAACTTCCTTCTTCCCTGTCCTTTTATAGGGCAGCCAGGAGAAGTTGTGTCCCTCATTAAATGTGGGCCTTTCTACGTCAAATGATACAATCAAGAGAATTCCTTCATAGGCATGCCCAGCAGCTGTCTTGGATGTTAGTTGATCTACTTATAGTCAAGTTGACAAGCAAGATAAGCAATCACAGTCTCTTTTTCATTAGTGTGTGTGTGTGTGTGTGTGTGTGTGTGTGTGTGTTCTTAAATATACAGATACAACCTTCTCAATTTGTTTAACATTACTTGCATGTATGAAGGGAACTGGCATGCCCTTCCCAGAGGAAGACTGTTTCTCCCACTCTCAGAGTCCCTTAGTTGCCTGCCATTCTTTGACTAGCGTTGAAGCCTCATGAGCCTTGGCCTAGATGGGGGAGGCCTCAGAGGTGGATGCTCTAATGGGAGGATCAGGCAGACTCCCCAGGCTAGACCCTGGAAAAAGGTTTGCAGAATCTCGAGGCTCAAGTTTTAATGACTTCCCAAGGGCTCCCAGGAGGCAAGTAGTAACTAAATCCTGCACAGTCCATATTTGGATGTCAATCTTTGAGAAACATAGACTTGAGCACTTTTGAAAAATGTTCATGTTGAGATAAAAATTCACTTGAGACCAGTTTAAAGTGAGACTAGGTTTAGATGACATTGCCCCTCCCTTGTCACACTAAGATGCATTTAAAATTCTGACTTTCATTTTCATTTCCGTTTGGAATGTGAGGAAAATGTAGGCTTCCTTCCCTCCTTCCTTCCTTTCTTCCTTCCTTCCTGTCTGTTTTTCTGTCTTTATCTCATTATCTATTTATGTACTAGATGGAACTTTAACATCTTGTTACAGAATATCCTGGTCCTCTACCAAGTATGTAGATTTGTCCCCCTGAGGCCTATCTGTTAGGCAGTGACTCACAATTTAGTTGTATGGTGGGAGCCCTCCCACCCCCTTTTGGAACATTCTCTTTTTCTTTTCACCAACTATTTCCAGACTTTGCCAGCTGAGGGAGATGTTCAGCAATGGCCTGACTTCACAGCCTCATGTTCACCCAGCTGACAAGTGGCAGCCAGTCTCAGTGGTCAGAGGAGCATGATGCCCTTCTGGTTCAAGACTAACCTCCACCATGGACACAAACCCTTTGAGCACAGTGGGCCTTTGACCAATTCTACTCCGGAAGAGATTCTTGTTGGTAGATATGGTGATGACAGTGAAGTTCAATTGCTGGATCCCAGAGGCCTGCCGTGAGTGATAATAAATTAGGAATTATGAGCTTTGGAGATTGCATAGCAAGTATAATGAGATATTGGAAAACAAGCAAACAAACTCTAAGCATTCATTTAATTATAGATGCTACAGTTTTCCCCACCAAAAACCACCTCACCAACTGACCGTTGTTCTGGTCATCAAAAGAATATGCCTGAGATGTAGCTAAGACATTTTATCTTAATTACATGATATTGTGTGGCTCCCACAATACACCTGGCCTCTGGGCAATGGTTCTCAGGGAGGAAGCAGGCCTGGGAGAGCCTCCCAAGGCCATGGCACTGATCCACTGGAGCTCACAGATGCTCACTGCCTGTGGCCTTGGGTTGCCATCCCCAATGGAGGTTTGAATAGAGCATAACCTCAGAAGGTCTAGCTAGCACGTAATCACTGACAGTCAGAGAAGGTTAGGCTCACATTGTCTCATTAATTAGAATCAGCTTTTCTATCACTGGATCTCATCTCATTCCTAGCATATCCACCAGGAACTGCTTGCTTAAGCCAAAGTTGCCGCTTCGGCCAGTTGTGATTTCCACCCATGAGTGACATTCTGGAAAGCCAGTCTGGCTGAAGAGCTGCCGACTTTTGTCCAGGCGTGCAGTCTTTGGTAACATTTCTTCCACAGTGTAATTCCAGCGTGAACAGCAGGAAAAAGACACCAAGGTAGCCTAGAGCTAGCTAGCGCTGATCCATCCACAGACAGCTTGAACGTTAGGCTGTTTCCAAGCCCTTGGGAATAATAAGGTCAGAGAAACAGCACTGGCTCAGGGATCAATCTTGATGAAAGTAGGTAAGAGCTAAGGCCCCTAAGCTGCTACAGGAGAGCTAGGGGCGTACAGAAGGGCAGCCATTATTAGCCTCCTTCACTGTCTTTTCCTGCTTGTCAGAATTCCAGTATCCAAGTAGATGAATTAAAACTAGTGAAAGACAGAACTACAAAGAAGATGAGTAAGGAGCCATTTTCTGAATTTGCTGGGAGGGCCATCTTCCATGTGTGGTCATGTGGTCTCTGGGGGCCTCTACGGGCCCCATTCCTTACTGAGAGAATTACCTCCTCTCTTAACACTTCGGGAAGGACTATAGGCCTAGATTCATCTGGCTGACTTCGGGACCACACCAGGATGCCAGCTCCCTTTCTGAGGTGGGCATAGTAGAACCTCTTAGGAGTTGAACAGCAGCAGCATCTGCTGTGCTGGAGCTCAGTAAGGTGAGCACAGGGAGTTTGGGGCCATTCTGCTCAGCCATGCACCCAGAGCACTGGAGGTGGGGATGGGGGAGCAGAGACGGAGGCTGAAGCAAGCCAGAGACTGCTGTGGTTCTGGGTGACCCCACTTCCTGATTCTGATCTAGACCATTGTTCTTTATTTAGAGATTCCCCCGGATCACCCCAGCAATTCCCCACTCTTGCTTAGTAGCTCCTTTTGTGATGTGTTCTCTTCCTTATTGTTTACCAGTTAGCATCAGTCCCTGGAGTCTGGGTAGCATCGGTAATGGGAGAGCACCTGAAGTGTAGGATGAAGGGTTAGAGCTGACCTAGCGGTGAGGATGGGCTCGCTGTAGAATGGCTTACTTCTTCCAAAGAATGAGCCATTGTTTTTCTCTTTGGCCTCAACTAGCTCCTGTGGTCAGTCCTTCCGTAAGCCCCTCATTCTCCTGTTGCAGCATAGTGGCCCCAGTCCATCCCTGCTTCCATTGTGATTCACCCTGCCCCAGTGCCTTTTCCATGACCTTATTCCCAAGGGCTTGGAAACATCCGAAGCTATTCACATTATTTCATCAGACCCAGGGTGCTGGCAAGCAGTGGTTCCCTGCTTCAGCATGAGCCAAGATTAGGGTGGATGTTCTCATTACAATGAGACAGAACTCTCAGGACCCTGAAAAGAGGAATTCACTGTCTCTCTGTTTCCTGTGAAACATAATTCTGGAAAGTATTCATATTTTGCCTGCACTGCTTCCTGCCCCTGGTAAAAAATGGATTTCATCTTGCATCCCAGCAGTTCCAGAGCCTGCACAGGGTGGCTGGCTAGAAAGTAGGGCACACAGAAAGAATCCAAGTCATTCAAGAGCCTGCACAGGGTAGCTAGCTAGAAAGGGGTGGGGGTGGGTTACCCAGAAAGGGTTTACATGCACATCACAGCAGAGCTCAGGAGCCATCTCTACAGGCAGTCAGTGACTGTCCCTCAGTGCAGCATCCTATGGAAATGCCAGCTCTAACTTTTTAACACAGGAAGGTGGGGGATGTTGGCATCTGTTTTCAAATGGGCAAGCTAGTGTAGTCTCTTAAGGGAGGACTTGAGACTTTGTTTCCTATACCTTTGGTCTCTATCTTCCAAAGAGTACAGGGTGTGGCTGATGTTAAGAACAGTAACCATTAATGTTTACAGGAAAGAGTCAGACTGTCAGGTGTTTGGGTCAGCAAGACACAAAGCCAATGAACCCTGCACTAGGTTTTCTATGAGTACTTCCTTTAAGAATCTAGGCGGCTCTATGGTTCCACTACTTTGTTACTCATTTTACAAATGTTACACCTCAACTATTAGACAGTTGGTTAGTGACAGAACTGTGTAGATCCAAGTTTGCCTCTAACGTGCCCCATCAGGATGAGATGAACTCAGCACTAGGTTCTGTGCAAAGATAATAAATCCCTTGCCTAAACACAGAAACAGACATTAGACTCAGGCAGCTGCAAACCGTGTTAGCTCTTCAAGTCTGTTTGCTTGTTCAAATCCAGTAATTCTTAGTGAAATCCATACTAAGATAATCTCTTTTTATTAAGCTTTTAATTTTGGAATAACTTTAGATTTTCATGTAAGCTTCAAAATCATATAGAGATGAGTCTGCTTCTGCTCACCTGATTCTTTCTAATGTTGGCATTTTATAAACTATGTACATTTATCAAAATTACAAAAGTAAGTGACAAACTGCTCTGAACTAAACCCCAGACTTTTCCAGATTGCTTCAGTGTTTCTTCCTGGGACCTTATGCTGTTTCAGACTGTAAGCCAAAGTGCCTTCAGGCCTTCAGGCATGCATTAGAGTCTTTGGTAACATATATGCTCTGTACTAAGGCTATAGCTACACCAAACAATATAATACTATATCTGTACTATACTAATAGAGCAATGGCACTCTTGTACACACGTGTAGAAAATGGTATGTACAAAACTGTTTACAGCAGTAGTTTTCAATGGAAACAAGAGCATGTAAATACATTTTGCTATTTATATATAATAATATATATGTAAAGTATTTGAATTATTCCTATCTCTGTTAGCTTCCAAATGAATGAGAATCAGGCAATGATTTATTTATTTAGCTTTGGCACAATACTGGAGAGATTTCCCTTAATCTATTTTTCTAGTACTAGACTGTTAATTCCCTAGCTGGGTCCCCAAGTACTTGCAGTTTGAGTCTCCTAGGTTATTTCTGTTCCATCAGCATAGCCTCAGGGTCCATTTCGTTTCAGGGACATCTCCTGGTCCATCACAGCTAAGGAGGATCTTCGGTCCTCTCCGTCTTCCTTTCTTAGCATTCTTTTCCTTTTTCTTTCCTCTCCTTGTGCTCTCCCCCCCAGTTGCAACCCCCAGCCCAGTAACTGAAACTCCACTACCTCCATTTTCCCCAGTAATTGACTGTAGCCACTTTTATTTAACCAATAGCTTTAAGCTGAGGAGCAAGGTCTATACAACAAAGGCTGGTATATGTGGGAATGTGCTCTCTGGAGGCAACCAGACCTTGGGAGCCAGTATTTAGCATTTAAATACATAGCAGCACCAGACCAACCCCCGACACATACAAAAATATTAATATACATCTGTACTCACGCAATGGAATGCTATGCAGCAAGGAGAAGGAACTAATGCTGTGGCATTTTGTGAGACACCGCCACTCTTCTGGTTAAGAATAAGAACCATGCTCTGGGAAGCCTGCAGAAGACGGAGAAAGGATTGTAGGAGCTGGAGGGGTCAAGGACACCACAAGAAAACCCACAGGATCAACCAACCTGGGCCCATATGGACTCCCAGAGACTGAAGTGACAATCAGGGAGCCTTCATGGGTCTGACCTAGGCCCTCTGCATATAGGTTATGGCTGTGTAGCTTGGTCTTCTTGTGGAGCTCCTAACAGTGGGAGCGGGAGCTGTTTATCCCTCTTTTGCCTGCTTTTGGGGCCCTTTCCCTCACCTGGGTTACCTCATCCAGCCCTAATATGGGCGGAGGTGCCGAGTTAGTTTTATTGCAACTTGATATGTCATGTTTGGTTGATATCCTCTGGGAACCCGACCTTTTCTGAGGGGAAACAAAGAGGAGTGAATGGGGGTGGGGTGGGGGGAACTGGAGGAGAGGAGGGAGAGGAAACTGCAGGTGGGATGAGAAGGGAGGGAGAAATGAAAGGGGGAAGGGGAAGGGGAAGGAGGGGGGAGGGTGCAATAAGATCCATATGTACCAATGTTGCAGAACATTGAGAGGACTGAGTTAGCCAGAGCCAGGCTGACCTCCTTGACATGCTGCAAACCAGCAGTTTGGGAGACTGGGCCTAAGTTTGTTTTCCAGAAATGAGAACCTGGATCCAGGAACCTGTGGTCTCCCAACCACAGCCATGGGCAGCCATGCAGAGGACACTTGTCATCTGGCCTGAAGAATAGGGAGCTGGAATGAGTAAATAACTCCCAGGGAAGTCTCCAGAGCCTAACCAATTGTAGAATTAGTCAGTCCCTTAGAGATAGAGCTGACCAATCAAGGTAAAAGGGCACATACCCCTCCCAGGAATTCCCTTAACTGACAATAAAAACAGGGTCTGCAAGCCCCCTAGGGGTCTCCATTCCCAAATGGGGAGACTCCTGCATTCAGGAAATCCAGCCAAATAAATGCTCTTTGCTTTTGCATCCTATTTGAGTCTAGGGTATCATTCTTTGGCGATTCATGGACCCTTACAGAATCTGTATGATTTTAGTGATTCTGTATTTGAATAAAAACATTTTCGTATTTACCTTTAAATTATAATTGTCTAATAAAAATAACATTAACAGTTACACTAATGATTTAACATCCTAATATTTCTTTACATAGTATAGCATTAAATATGTAAAAACAAGCAAACAAGCAACTTGAAGTAGACTGGAGATGGTCAAAGATTTATACTGTAAAACAGGTGTCCCCACAGTCTCATTTTGCCCTGAGTCCCACAGGTAACATACCCAGGGCTGCCGAGCCCTGGCTGAGTGAAATGGTGGCTCAGATGCTGTGCAGTGAATAGGAGGAACAGTTCCTTGGGAAGAGCTTCTCCATTCACCCCTCCCACCAACCTCTCCTGGTGCCTACAAGACACTTCAGCATTCTGCAGTACTAGATATACCCAGGGGTAGGAATCCTGCTCACCTTCTCAGTGGCCAGATGCATTTTGATGCAGAAAGTGAGTGACAGAGGCCACATCAGGAAGCACTTAGCCATGGACCCACCTACACACCTGGCTTCTCATGCAGCCTCTGCTTAGTAATTATCAGTCATCACTTGTGTGCACCAGGAAGGTGGTTGCCATTTTTCAGATTTTATTGTTAAATCCAAGATAGAGCCTCCACATCTACAAATCCTGCCAACTCATTAAACACAGAATGGTGGCGGCAACCAGAGCAAGAAGGTGGGTTTAGGATAATAGCTGTCATTTAGATCTCAAACCAAACTAACCTACAGGAGCTAGTTTGGACAGACAAAAATGGCAAAGTGGCCATGGTGGGATACTTCCCCACTCTGAAACTTTCACTGCTGTGTAGGTCTTTTTAAAAAGACGTTCCTATTAAAAATGATTGACAGCTGGTGCTGAAGGTACTTCCTAGGAGAGTTGGAGCTTGCTGATGGCATCAGACGTGAGAAGCAATGCTTAATGCATGAAGGTGTGTGATGACATGAGATACAGTAGGTGGCAGCTCAGATTTCACACTGTGGGCCTTCTATCTGGACATTGGAGTGGGCATTGTCCTTCCACCCTCTCCCCCAGAGTGGCCATTGCTCCTTCATCCACTCCTCCTTCACCCTCTCCTCAAGAGCAGACATCACCTCTTTACCCTACTCCACCCCTTTCCCTCTTGTCCTCCAGCCAGCCTGAGGAGCCATAGCTCTTCTCAAAGCTCAGCCCTCTTGGCTCAGAAAGCCCAGTGCCCTCTCCTAACTGAATCCCATACAGGATCTTTTCTGGAATTTTACAGTGGTTCACCCCCATTCATCTACTTCCTCCTACTTGTCTGCTGTGTAGAGCTGAGACATGGGGTCTCATTAGAAAGTGCAAATTGGGGTTTGGATCCTCAGGTGAATGTTCATTATCTTTGTAGCTGCAAAGATAAACTGTTTTCACAGTTGCGTTGGCTGAATATGTCCCTCCAAACTCATCGGCCATTCCCTCTTAATCAACCTGATATTGTTTGGGTGTGGGAACGTCTAGGGAGATTAAGTCTTCAGGGACAGCTCTCAGGATGGAATTAATGGCATCACAGAAAACATTGCAGGTAGTGCCAAAGGCTTTCTGTCGTAGGATAGCCTGCAAGATGCCAATCTGTAAGACAGAAACCCAGTCCCAGCCCTCAACTGACTCTTAACCTGAGGCCTGCTCCTGTTCTTAGACATCAAGTCTCCAGATCGCTAGGAATAAATTTCTATTGTTTTTAAGACACTCAGTCATAGATATTTGGTTATAGAGGCACAAATGGAATAATACAGTACTCAAAGTCCCAAATGCAATACCTTCTAGCTATTAGCTCGAACCACTGCCCAACCCTTCATGTTCCCTGTGCTCCAGCTGCCTCACATCCATGGAGACCTGCCTGTCCAAGCAAACCCACCACGTACATTACTTCCTTTCAAACATCTCTACTCTCTTGATGCATGGCAAGCTCTTCCTCATCCTTGTAGATTTTACTGAAGCTTGATATCTCTGCTGTGCCTTCCATCAGCCAATCATTGTTTGTACTGTGCTTAACCCTAAGCCTAACCCTAACCCTAACCCTAACCCTAACCACTAACCCTAACCCTAACTCAACTCTAACCCTAAATGGCTCCCTTTGAGTCAACTTCCAGAGAAAGGAACAAGCTGGGAGCCTTGTGGTCTTTTCTACCCTAGTGCTTTAGTTATTTGAGGAATGCCAGAAGATATGTAACCAATTAGTGGCTGGGCCCAGATTAGTGTCAGGATACTCCTGCCTCCCTCCAGGGAGTTCCCTTGTTGTCTGCAGTTGGAAATCCCTGTAGAGAGCCCCACCAAACTCCAGGAAACACACGGTGGAGTTTCACTTCTCCAGACTCCAGCTCCCTGATGCCCAGCCTATCACTTCAGAATACAAACCTTGCTTTAATTTGCCTTTCTCTGAATGTCTTACATTAAACACAATGGCATCTGATTTGCTGATTTTCCTAAAGTGGCTGATAGTGGAGAGGCATTTTACTGAGATTTTGAGATGGTTATGAGCTACCCAGACAAAAGAAATGCATCCTGGGAAAATCACAGGGGTTTGTGTCCTACAGTCCGCCATTACAAGAATTTCAAGTGCACATAGAAATAGTATAGTATCAGGAACACCGAGACCTCACACTCACCACCAGACTGACACAGTGCAACCAGAATAGTACAGTAGGAGGAACAGCAGGGTTCTTTCACGTCGCCATCAGATTAACATATGGCAATTTGAAATATTTACTTTTTATTCCTTATCACACTCCTTTAAAGACATATGCTAGACATCATTTTACTTCAAAATGCCTGTGATGGCTAATCTCAGTTGTCAACTTGACGACATGTGGAATCAACTAAAGCCCACGCAGCTGGGCATCCCTGTGAGAGATATTTTGTTGAGTGGACCATTTGAGGAAGAACCACCCTAAGTCTAGGCTACACTTCTGGTGTCAGTCTATATAAAAGGACATGGAAGAAGGAAGCTTTTGTTGTTTGCCTGCTTGCCCTCATTCTCAATGGCAAATCCACTTACCTTGTTGCTGAAGCAATTCTTCAATGGTTGGAACCCACTTCCTTGGGATTCCAATGTAGACCAAAGACCAGCAACTCTCTAGGATTCCAGCATCAGATTGGGATTGCTGAAACATCTAACTTCCTGGACTGAACAATTACCAGATTCTTGGCCTTTCTCTCAGGAGACGGCCCTTGTTGAACTACCCAGAACACATCAGCCTTTACTCCTCCTGAGCTATTTAGATTTAGAGGCAGATTAACCCATGTGGCCAACTGTTGAACTACAAGGCTGTGACTCAGGGAGAAACCCAGCCACTGTCCATAACAAGCTTCTCCTAGCATTTCTTTAGCACTTCATCTGGTGACTCCAGGGCCACATGCTCTTGACTCGAATGAACAGGACTTCAATTCTAGCCCTACAACCGCTGAGCTCTGGCTCTCTCTGACCAAGTCTCTGGTTTCTCATCTGCAAATCTGTTTATATCCAAGCCTGTCTGATTTAATGAAATGAAGAAAATAAGAATCTCAACCCCAGTGAGACCGAAGGACTGGAAACGGAAAAACTGGCCAAGAAGCCCATGCTCTTGAAGACTACATCCCACCACTGACCTGTCAGGGGCATAAGGAAGCTGCACTCCATCACGGATGTGGCTAAGCTGTGTTTTATCAAAGAAAAGTAAGGAGAACGTGCCACATAGATGATTGTAAATCTTTCCATCCAGCCTCTAAAAATTCTAATTCTTGCTGCCCCGCTTTTTAGAGCCACTTTAATGTGATTGCCAAGGAGGCAGAAGCTCCTACCTGCCCCGAGGAATTGTACTTTGTGCTGTTTGGACCCCTGGGTGAGCTTCACTCTGTCATGTTCCTGGTTCCCAGAGAAGGAGGAGGGTTGGATGTCACATGACAATTGAAGGTCATTTTGATTGGTTTTGATAATGTCCTGGATCATAATTGAGTTAATATTTTCTTTAAATTCACTTACTTGTTTTACTTAACATGTTTAATGCTACTGTACTAGCCAAAGTGGGACAGGTTTTGCTACAGTAACAAATAAACCCAAGTATCCCAGTGACAACAAACACTCAAAGGACTGTTTGTCATTTTACAAAATTCGTAGAGTGAGAAGACTTTCAGAATGGCTTTTCTGGAAGATAGACCATAGCACTTTGGTTCTTATTCTCTCTGCCCTGTAATGCCACCATTTCCAAGTAGTGGCTCTGAGTGAATGGTCCAAGAAGGTCACTGAACGGCTCCTGTGTGGTTTGCAGGTGCTCTACCAAGAGATGGTTAACATGTTTTCTATTCACACCTCACTGGTGCAGCTCTGTGATGAGTCCCTCCTCCCTCTGACGAGGGCAGAAAGCCATGTGAAACACAGGGGGAGCTGCTCAGCTCAACTGCCCCTGCAAACATCTTGCAAAATGGAAGACTAATGTCACTCTCTGTGCTAAAGAGTCAACCATCAACAAATACGAGAACAAAGCATTGGATTTTAGATGGATGTTTCTGCTGCCAAACATTCAAGGTCTTAGGTTTATTTAGTCAGAAAGCAAAACTGAGGGTGGGGAAGGGAGAATAGGCTACACAGTAACTTGTGAACTGAGAGAGAGCGCCTCAGGAAAATTGTAAGACACTTAAAGACCTACCAGGCTTTACTTACATCTCTCCTCAAGCACTGACAATAGGTGGGAGTCTTTATCATCCCCAACACCTTTCATTGGCAAGACTGAGTAGATTAAGGACCAGGAGGTAGGTGGTAGAAACAGGTCTCCCACCTAAGTGCTTAGAGGCATAAGTACTATTCCTGACCTTGGTCCCTGAGTGATCAGGCTATGAGATTTGGTAGGCAGAACGTGGCTAGATAGGCCTCCCTACCTAACAGATGAGATAGACATGTATGCCTGCCCCCAGAGCAAATCTTCATGGGAATGAGCAGCAGAATGCACAGAAGCTCAGCTGTTTAGAACAGAAGGTGTGTGTTACCAAGGCCTCGTAGGACCAAAGGTCCTTGGTATTTGCTGCCACTTTCCCAGGAGTGTCTTTGATGAAAGACTTGGCCTTGCTAGGGACACTGCTCTGCACATTGCAGGATGCTGAGTAGCATCCTGGTCTCTGTCCTCCAGATGCTAGTGTCTACACCCCTCTCCCTTACCTGGCACATCCAAAAGGTTTCTCTATACACTGCCCATCCCTGGGGGGTAAAACATCCTGGTTGAGGCCTACTACTTTGAGTCTTTACTTTGGGCTTCTAAGCAAAGAGAATTTTTAGAAATGCACAGATTCTAAGATGGATCAGTTCTTGTAGTCTCTCAAGTCTTCAACCTTTTAAATCTTGAGACCTTAAAGAGAGAGAAGAGAAGGAAGGTTAGCTTCCTTGGCGCCTTATCACTTGATTACTTTTTCCTATAGTGGAGCTCGGCTGTGGAAAAGAGAACTTGGAAAGTATGCAGAGAATCCCTGATTGCATTTTACCTGCTGCATGCACTATGCAAACGCTTTCCCTGCGGGAATCAGCTTCATGCTTTGCACCATGCTGCCCCGAAGCGGCCATTCGGCCTCAGTACAAGGGAAACGGTGTGCGTGCAACAGCTTTTTAAGACTGAAGGAGGCACTCTGGGCAGGTCCCCAGGCTGTGCAGAAACTCTCTCCTTCCTGAGCCCCACAGCTCCATCTTCTCGCCGCCTCTACAAAGGGAACCCAAAGCTACCACCTTTTAAACAGAAAGCATCCTGGGGCTAGAATGATCTGTCAATCAAACAGCATTGCTCATACAGATGCAGTACCTTTAGTCACAAGACGATGATGTGCTAGTGGTGTGCTGATAATTCTTCGCTGAATGGCTTTGCTACAAAGCTCTTTGGCCAATGCCTCTTTATGCTTTCCACCACACCGCCATCTAGTGAACCCCAGTGGGACAAGGATAGTGCTACAAATGCTTGTGTTTGTCACCCGAAGAGCCTGAGCAAGCCCACTTAACTTCTGGAAGAGCCCAGAACTGCTCCACTGTCATTGGATGACGCTGTAGGCTCCTTAACCCTGTGATGCCTTTAAGGACAGCCTTAGAGAAGGAGAGAGGCCAAAAAAGTGCTGGCCATCCTGTTCACTCTTGCCTTCTAGAATAAATTTAAAAACCATGCTTCACATCTTCAACGTGGGCTTAATTATATATATATATACCTAACTCTCGCTGAATAAAAGTAGCAACCAACCATTCAAGGCACACAGTGAGTTCTTAGTAAGATCCCTTCCCCCACCAAGTGTCCCCTACTTCTCAGAACCTGAATTTATTTTAGCAACTAATTAAAATAATGTAAAAGTTTAATTCCAGATGAGAGCAATTCAAGTAAACCGAGCTACAGAAGCAGGTCTGTCCACCTGCCCTTCTGAAGCTGGGCTAGAAATAAAGGCTTGGTGCAGGGGTGGGGAGGGGGAGGGCTTCAGATGTAGCAACAGCTGCCCAGAACCTGCTCAGGTCACTCCTGTACGCATGTGCTTGGACTAGGTTTCTCCAGACCACAGGTTTCAAGGGATAAATAGCTCTTCTTGCTCTGTTTCTTAAGACCAAACACTCCATTAATGCTGTCACAAACCAAAAACCTTTCTGCCTCTCGCTCCTTTTCTCCGCCCGAGTAGTTTTCAGACCACCTTTTACAGCCATTAGGTGCTTCAGAAATGGAAAGGGTTAAAGCCTTCAGTGTGATACTGGCTCATGGTTCTCTGTTCCATAACAGACTATTGAACCTGTTTATCTAAAAACTTATCTGTACTTATGAGTAAAGCATGATATTTGAATCCATAGATACATCTTGTACATTGTGATGATGGTCAAACTGGGCCAAATTTATCTGTTTCCTCAAATGTTTGCTATTTCTTTGTGGTGAAAGCATTCCAAATCAATCTCTCTCTCTCTCTCTCTCTCTCTCTCTCTCTCTCTCTCTCTCTCTCTCTCTCTCTCTGCATGTGACAGAGCATGTATGTAGGCTAGAAGGCATGTCTATTTTCTTTAAGACAAGTCCACCATTGGCCTTGAGTTCAACAGATTAGGTTTGCTGTCCAGCAGGCTCCTGTGTTCACATCTTCAGGGTTGGGATGACCAAGTGTGCCACCACATCCTGCATTTTTATGAGTCCTAGGGATCGAACTCAGGCCCCTGAATTTCAATTAAAATTTTTCAATATTTTGCAAATATTTTCTGTCTTAGCTATTGCCCCAACTCTTCTTCTGGCTATTTTAAGGTAAGGTGTTTTTCTTAGTAACCCCCTGGTACTTAATATCCATTGGCCTGTTTTTTCTTTCCCAGAACTTCAGCATCACTTCATTGGAGGAGCAAGAAAAGCCCAAATGATGATTGTTCATCTCTGGTTCATATAATCTGATGGTTGTGTTAACAGACTGTCCAAACAAACAAACAAACAAACAAACAGAAACCACTCCACAGAAACAATAGCTAGACCTCATCTTTAGCCTCTCAATTTCCACGGCAATGAGGGAATCTTTGCTGTCCTCTTGAGTGATCTTGTAGAGCTGTTTACAGTGTGCTAGAACCATTTGAAGAGTAGAAGGTACCCTGGCTGCTCAGAAAGGCCCCCAACACACACACACACACACACACACACACACACACACACACACGCCCTCTAGATCAAACGCAGAACTGCTGAGCTGTGCCCCAGCTCAAAGTTTGCTCTCCTAAGAGAGAGACTCAGTGAGTTCCTGTCTCCCTTCACAGAGTGAACCAGTTGCCAAGTCTTTGTGTAATCTTGTTATATTGCCTCTCTCCCTCCCTTGCTTTCTTTGCTCCTTCCCCTCTTCCAGGAACATGATGCTTCAGGCATGGTGCCTTACATGACAGCTTCAAGATTGATGAGGAATCTTTTACAGCCTTCTCAGTACCGAAGGCGAAATATTTAACTGGAGGTAAAGACACTGGTTAGGCAGACTCAATTTGTGAAGCCTGAAGCTCATATGACTTAAAGAGCTATCTTACAAATATACATGTATTATTCATTGATGACATCATCAAAATCCAAATATTAATTTAAAATGAAAAGTAGATCACAAAAAGCTCCTAGGACCTTGGAGGTTTTGGTCTTGTCTTTCCTTAAGATCTCTTTAGGGATTTACCAAAAATATCTAATTAGGATTCCTTGCTTTAAAAAATACATTTTATGTGTATGTGTGTTTTACCTGGATGTATTTTTTTATACACCACATGCATGTCTGGGACCCTGAATACCAGATTCCCGTGGAACTGAAGTTACAGATGGTGGTGAACCATGATGTGGGTGTTGGCAATTGAACCCAGGTTCTCTGCAAGAGCAGCGCATGATCTTAGACATGTAGCCATCTCTCTAGCCCCAGGAATCCTTTTGGATGGAATTCTGGCTTCCTTTCCTGGCCAGGAGTCCATGGTTCTTTCTCCAGCTCAGAAGCCTGTGCTGAGGGGCAGTCTAGGAGTTATAGTATCACTTGCTGCTTGGGGTTCTAGGTCTCCTCTCAGGTGCTACCTACTCAGGGTACCGCCAGCTGGGGCCTGACCATCACCAAAGAACATACCCTAGAGGGTGAGAACAGCAGTATGCATGCATGGGCTTGGTTAGATCTGGTTTTAACCCAAGTCATACAACTGCTGAGTATGAACTCAAAGCTCAGGATGGACAGCTGTATGAACCTGAAGTACTTCATCTGGAGAAGTATGCATTTTTTATCCAAACAGCAAGAGGTTAGATGTATAAAGCTCACGGCGAAATGCCTCACACTAAGCCAGCACACGAGGAGCCTTTGCCTCAAAGAGAAATGGATTGTTTGTAGTGAAAGCTGTGTGTGTGTTTACAGTTGCCCTACCTCGCTTCCAACACTCACTGTAAGAGACATGGACTATCATCCAAAAGGCCATTCTCTAGTTAATGTTCTCTGGCTTGCCTTTTCTGCTGTCTGTCAGATTCAATCCATCACAATGTAATTGTATTATACATTGCCTTCCCTAGGAATAACAAGTGAGTGCACGGGAGTTTGCTTTATGCACTTTCCATATCGCCAGAGACTAGATGCATGCTGTAGATTTCAGCTCCGTGGCTGAAGGGGGTGTGTAATAAAACATCTTACGGTCCTGGGGTGGAAGATGGGTGCCTCAGGGATTTCGTGGTGGTGACAGTAGTAACAGACTTCCTTGTGGTCCTCCCCTTAGACATTGTCTGCTCTGGTCAGTGGAGGATGAGTGAAAACCTTATCATTCCACTGTGTGGGAGAGCTCAATGGCCAGACTTGCAGCATGGCTGAGTAAGGTACCTGCTGTGGTGACTATTTCTCACAAGCCTTGGTGCAGTGTGGATGCACACACATGCAGCGGAAGGCTGGCGTCGAGGGGTGTCAGGAAGTTTCAAATCCCTTAGCTGAAAATGGTTGAAGAAAACCTTCCTTCACCTGCTTCACTGGGACCCGGGTAGATATACTAACAGAATTAGAGACACTCTGTACGTCCAAAGGTGCCCAGCATTGCCGAGAAAGGTAGCAGGAGAATCGATGCAAGAATCCGTTATGTGTGGCTTCTTAAAAGCCTGCCTCGTGGCAGTGGCTCCCTCACACTCCACACGCTTACACTGGTGTTGCCAGGTGTAAAAACAAATCCTAAACATTCAACTCTCCTGGTGTATCACATTCAAACTAGGTTAATAGAGGGAAAACCACAGGTTCAGGGTCCTAATACATTTAAAGGCAAAGGAAGCCTAAGAGGGGAAGCATTTCTCTAAGTGCAATGAAATATCGCCACCATGTGGATTTATGGTATATTGCGTTTCACTGTTCTCTGGCCTTTGGATTATCAGTTTGTCTATCAGTGATCAGAATCAGGCCCGGGAATGTCAGAGAACACATCTGAATGGTAACTTAGCCCTTTGGTTTTTGGGACAGAATCTCACTATGTTTCCTTGGGCTCAAAATTGTCCTGCCACAGACTTCAGAATGCTAGGATTTCAGAGACCTTTTACTACCATGCCTCCCTTTTTCTTTGAATTTTTAATGGTGCAGGATTCATAAATAAACATCAGAAACTCTATTCTATGCTTAGATAAAAAGTGGTTTTTTATATTCACCTGCAAAAATATATGAAAATTATTCTAGTTGAATGAAATTTAATGGACTCTCCCTCCACTGGGTTTATGGACACTATTAAGTACCCATTCACACCTGAAATGTACATACGTGAACTTTTGTGAGTGGCCAAAAATTTAAACATTGATAGCCTGCCTCTAGGTTGGCAGTAGATAAGAAAATCTAATTCTTTAAAGGTGTCCTTTCTGATCCCTTAAGTAAACATACACACACTGAATTCACAAATAACTTTTGTTGGGGACAACCTATTTTTAATATTTTTTTTTTTTAAAAATTAAGATTACTTTTTATAAAGTAAAGTGCCTGGGTGTGGGGCCATCCACTGGGGCATGGGAAACCCACCAGCGGCCACATCTTCAGAAGAGAACGATCTTCTTTCCTCCAACAGCTGTCAGCTGATGACAGGGTGGGGCTTGGAGGTCATCTGGACCATCCATGCCTGAATTCTTGCTCGCTTGATACTGAGCAGATAACCACAGCAGCTGTATGTTCACGTCACAAACCGAGGACAGCATCTCACTGCCCCTGCTCTCCTCAGAGTCTCTGGCTCTTCTGTTCTCCCTGCCACCCTACCCACAGTGTTGCCTGGAGCCTTCATGGTGCTGATAGTGTGGTTAGTATACATACCCTGTTGAGGGCCGAGCAGCCAGTCCCATATTCTTGGCACTTTGTCCAGTTCTGCATCACTCCACTGACTGTTGTCCACTGCCAAAAGAAGCTTCCTTATCCAAGGAAACCAAATTTCCTCCCATGGAACAGATTTCAAGACTAATCAAAGTGGTTTATTACCTGGTAACAGCCATGCCACTATTGCAACAGTGGGCAGATATTGCCTGGCAGCTCAGCATTGCAGGATATGAAGTCCAGGACTGAGAAAGCCTTCATCGTTTTCTACCTGGAGCCTGCACAGTCCATCCGGGCACTTTGTGAAAACTAGCCAGCAAGGAGGAAGTTCTCCCGTCAGTGTGAGATTGATTTCCTCTATGTCCTATAGCCAAAGTGTGTGGTGACGTCATCCATAGCATCTTAAGGGAAGCTGAATGGAGTATGTATGATCATTGTATACACATGAAATCCCAAGAATAAGAGATAAATTTAAAACCTAAACTTAGGTTATCCACCTATGCTGGAAGCAATAAGACAATTCTGAGCAGAGGCTCCTTGATGGAATGGGCTTTCAGAGCGAGGACTGGGAGACCACCACAGCAAAAGATGGGCTCTGTCTTTTAATTTTTATTTTAGAAAGAAATAGGCTGTGAATAACCACAAAAATAACAGCTAGTCATGGTGGCACAAGCTTGTAATCTTGGCTCGTGCTTGAGGGAGTTGAGACATTGTCAATTCAAGGCCATCCTGGACTACATGGCAAAGCCTTGACCCTGAATCTGTCAATTGATAAATCTCTTCTGTCTGTCTGTCTACCTATCGCTTATCTATCATCTGACTATACTGTGGTCTGCTATAACTCTTTATTTAGAAACCCATTTAAAATGTTTACCTTCACATCTTCTTTGAAACTGACATTGGATTTATTTATTTATTTATTTATTTATTTATTTATTTATTTAAAATATCAGTCAATGGGACCCTGCACACATGCAAACTAGGAACCAAGCAGTTGTCAACAGGTCTGGAGGGCCTCTATCCGATCACGCTAGTTGTTGACTCCCTCTGGTGTCCATTGAGGGTATTTACACATTTAACCCAAATTTAATGTGGCAAGGAAAATAAAAAGCCCTTTCTGAGCCTCTGAGAGTTGGCAAGTGCACATAAATAGTCTTGTTGAAACCCAAAGTCACCAGTAAAGTTAAATCACTCTTGTTTTAATTTAGTCCACTGCTGTCCATGAAGGTGTGAGTGAATTCTGATCCACTCACCTGGTGTGTCAGGACTCTATCTAAACAGTGGAGTCACCAAATTGGCAGTACTGAGCAGGGGGCCCAAAGGCCCAGGCTGCTCTCTGCTCTTAAGACAATAGGAACAAACACTGAAAATGTGGTCAGGATGGCTAAATGGGGCAAACAACTAGGGTATACGCGTGTGGTTCATTTAAAATAGAAAGCTTAGCTTTGTGGTGTGCTTAGTAAACTCTTGTGTACACAGTCGTTTGTGTTTGCATGTAGAAGAGTACATTGCATTGCAGAAGAGTAGATTCCAAACTGGTAATATCACTGAGATGAACATGTCAGGAGAATTGACACCTTCTCTTTTGAATTTATCATCCATTCATTTTCTAGCATAGATTTGCTTTTTCTTTGTACTTAAGCAAAATGAACAAGTGTGAAAGGAAGCCAAACGTATGCCCATCTGAAATGACCATACCTGGGGGGTGTGATAAACAGGTTAGGAGATGCTACAATGGATTCTGTGATTTAGGACTTTAAACCAGTTTCAGCCTTACAGCCCCCTGGTCATCTAAAAAGCACACTTTAAAAGTTTTCGTAGAGTTTACAATAATTCCCCGAATTAGGGAACTGGAAGAGCTTGCTAGAACACAGACCTAAGTAGTCTGCTGCCTTCTAGAAGCCAGGGCAACTGCTAGAGCGAGAACTCGGAGGCCTCTGGCTTCCGTTTCGTTATTTCTACAATTGTTGATCTTGTCGATAGAAGTCCTTCTGTGCATTACAAAGCTGATACTGGCAGACAAGCCACGTTTTAGAACACATTTATTAAAAGCCACTCAGAGACCACTTATGAACAACAGCCCTTTGTGTCAAATGCCTAAAGCTCCACGTAGTACAAGAAATTGCATAAAATGAAAATGGCTGAGAGTGATAAGGCCAGGCGAGAACAGGTTGAAGCATAAACCAAACACGACAAGTTCATACAGGGCTCTAGTAAAAACTCAACTCGACAAAGGTGAATCAGAGATTTGCTTTGGAGTTCACCAACAACGAAAACAGAGAAACGGTGAATTACAGGAGTCACAAAGTTCCAAAAGGCACAAGTGGATCGGTTGTTAAGAGAGACAATTGCTACTAGGCTACAGAGGCAGAGGGAAAAGGGACCGTGGTTGGCTAGCATCTGGTTAAATGTGAGATGTACATTCTGCCCTTGAAGAGCAAGACAGATGGAAAGGAACAGGGTGCTGTAAAGGAAGGTCTTAGAAGCTGGCTCCTAACAGCCATTACGTCTCAGTGGAGTAGTGATCCCCACCTCTGCCCCAATCCCACCCCAGCCCACCCTCTCCATTTCTCTTTTAGGCTGAGCTCCAACAATGGGGTCTCTCAGCCTCTTCCTTGGCTCAGTGTGTTTTATAATACAGCTCTACCCCTTCCCCACATAAGACAACAGGAATTCAGGTTGGGTTCTCTCAGAGAGGCCCCTGGGCAGGCCAGCCCCATTGTACACATTTGCAACAATGGTGTCACACACATGGTAACACCGTCTAACTCCCTAGACTGGTCCCTGTATATTCTAATCTGTCTTTGACCAGGAGAGTCCCCAAGTGTGCTGGTTGTTTTTGTCAACCTGGCATAAACTTAGAGTCATTTAGAAGAGGAGCCAAAAATAGAGAAAACACTTCTATCATATTGGTCTGACGGCAAGTCTGTGGGGCATTTTCTTAATTGATGACTGATGTGGAAGGACCCAGCCATGTGTGTGTGTGTGTGTGTGTGTGTTACCACCCCTGGGCATGTGGCTCTGGGATGTATAAGAAAGCAAGAGGAGCAAGCCAGGAGTAGTCGCAAACCTGTGAACAGGATTCCTTCATGGCTTCTGCTTCAGTTCTTGCCCTAACTCCCTCAGTGAGGACGTTTAACCTGGGAGCTGTGAGATGAAATACCTCCTTTATTTGCTTTCAGATATGGTCTTTATCACAACTGAGGCCTGATGTGAAACCCCAACTGGTTCACATTGTCCGCTTTATGAAGGGAGTCCTCATTCTCCTTCCTTCATCCCAATGCTGTGATTTCCTCAGTCTTTGCCGCTTGAGATCAGTTTGCTGTGACCTTGTCACCTTTGAAGTCAGTCTTCAAACCAGGCAGTTCGTTCCCTGTGGATGTTTGTGACATCCCTGAGGCCCCCTGCCCTGCTTGGAGCACTTTCACTTAGCACCCAAGTTCACACATAAAAACACATTGCGTAATGACAGACTGCGATGTCCTAAGCCGGGGCAGTAAATGGCCTATTCATCTCACCAACTCTTGGCCTCAGAAGGAGACTTGAAAGGAAAATAAACAAAGTTGTGAATTTGTGTAGGCGGAACCTTCCAGATTTCCTTTCCCAGACAGCACAAGAAAATTAGGCTAAGTGCCCACACAAACATAGACACTGCTGTTCTCTGAGTCTCCTGGGTTCTCCTACACACGGAAAGGGAGAGAGGTGATGGCCCAGGAAGATTCCAATACTAGGTGATGGTGGAAGGAGGCAGTGGAAGGCAGAGGCTCAGAGACCAAAGAATCTCCATAGGACTGTGACCCTGCTGGGGAATGCTGGGCATGAGCAGGTGACCACAGTCCAGCAAGACCTATACATACACACACATACAGGACCAAGGTCAAGGACAGCCTTCTCGGGCATCAGCACTGCCACAACCCAAGGACCATCTCATCCCTCTTTGGCTCATTTGAGACACCTCGACCTCCACTGTGTCTTCTGCCATCTCCAATGTATCATATGCAGCAAGGAAAGATTGTCACTTGTCTGGAAAATGTTCATAAACTCTATCTGCCATTAAGCCACTGATTAATCTTACAAGGAGCAGTGCCACATTAGGCTATGGGACTTCTGACAAAGGTGGCAATCATGCAATTTTTCTTTAAGTTTTCAAGATAATTTTGTAATTATATTTATATACAGAAAATTTAGTGTACATTTAACCCAGTTTAGTGGCGAGTTCTTTAGCCTTTACCTTTTCCAGCTTGGCAATGCGAGCCACAGACTTAGGACTAAGGACGTTGCCTCCCCAGTGGCAGCGGATCTCATCATATCTGTCATTGTAATTGGTCCTAATAGCGTGCACCAGCTTAGTCAGAGCACCCCTGTCTTCCGAGTTAACCTGTGTGAAGGCAACAGTGGTGCATGTCTTCCTGTGGACCAGGGTGCTCCAGCCTGGCCTTTCCCTTGATGATGCAGCAGGGCACCCCCATCTTTTGACACAGGGCAGGCAAGAAAACCATCAGCTCAATGAGGTCTACATCATGGGCCATCACCACCAGCTGAGGCTTCTTGTTCTCCACCCAGGTGGTGACTGGCATTCACTCCTGCTCAAAGGACAGGTGGGTTTCTTAGTTGGGACGTCCCCTTTGGCAGCAGCTTTCTTCTCAGCATGGGCCAGTAGCCTTTGCTTCTTCTCTTGCTTTGTATCTGGCCTGGACTTGTGGGCAAGCTTAAGCAGCTGAGTAGCTCTTTGCCTGTCGAGGGCCTGCATGAACTGGTTAATGGCAGGAGGTACTTTGAGACGCTTATAAAGGATGGCTCTTTGCCTATGCAGCCTGATATAGCAGGGCCATTTGACGAAGTGTGTTAGATCTCTTTTGCGCTGGATGTCCTGCCCAATGCCGAAGTTATTGGGCCTTTTCTCAAACAAAGGATTGACCATCATTTTTGCTTCCTGTTTCTTCACAACAACAGGGGCCGGAGCCACTTTCTTCCCCTTAGCCTTCTTTGGGCATTTTGCTCAGCTGGAGGAGAGACACAGTTTTTCTTAAAGAAGGGTTTATCTAAGCTTTCATGGGCTCTGACTCCACATCAGAGCTCATTTCATCTGTTTCTATAATGGTAAATTTATGTGACATGTGTTCAATATGTAGGCTATGTGGTAAGCATTTTCTCTTTCAAATATTTTATTCAATGTAATTTGATGGTAGCTCACCTGAGGCATGGGTCAGCTGATGACCTTCATGGTACACTAGCCTTTTATTGATTGATATAAAGAAGCTCTCTTTGATTCTCACAGTACTGCATGCCATGAAATTGTCCTTTCTGATATTGTGGTTGACACCTTTACTAATTTCACAATACGTTTTCTAGCAAACATTGGTTACAGTTAGTTTTCTCCCTACATCTGTGAGATACGTAGTCTCAGGTTTTTGTCACCCAAGCAGTGTTGGGTCTGGGTTCTAGTTTGTGGACTGGGCCTTAAGTCAAATCAGATATTGGTTGGTTACTCCCACAAGATTTGTGCCTCTACTGCCCTAGCACATCTTGCAGATAAGACAGCACTGTAGATGAAAGCGTTTGTGGCTGGGTTGGTGCTTACATTTCTCTTTTGGTAGCCTACGGAGTACCTTCCTATCTCAAAGATACTAGGATGTAGGGGTGAAGGCTCTAGGTAGTACCAGCTCCTTGTTCTCCATAAACTCATTGTTTAATGAGTTGTGTCTCATGTTGTCTTTGGTAAAGGGGCTATCAGTTTGTAGAGAGCAACAAACTGACTTATCAACAGCTTGGCTTGTTTGAGGATTCCCAACGAGGTCCCTTTGGCTACTAACTCAATTTGATGGGACCTAATTCTAATACTGGAAGCTTCATTTTGTCTCAAGAGGTGGTCAGTTGGCTCTCAGATTAATTGGTGATTTTATTTAGACCACCTTCACATATGCATATATTTTAGGAAGCTTCTACTGCATTAGGTTTTCATAGTGCTCCCCGAATGACTCTTAATTTTAGCTGTCTCTCCCTGGAGTTCCTTCCTTGTTCCCATCTCCCCTTTACCTCCCCACTTGATCCTCCCATTGTAGCCCCAAACCCATCCCTATCTGTTCTATTTCTCTTTCCTAATGGGGATCTGTCCGCCCTAGTCCTTTACTGTATACCAAACCTCTGTGAGTTTATGTATTGTAGCTTGGTTATCATTGACATAAGAGCTAACATCTACATATAAGTGAATGCATGCCATATTTGTCTTTCCGTGTCTGGATTACCTCACTCAGGATAACTTCTTCTAGCCCCATCCATTTATCTGCAAATTTCATGATGTCATTGTTTTTAACAGCTAAGTAATGCTCCATTTTGTTAATGTACCACATTTTCTTTGTCCGTTCTTCTTGTGAAGGACATCTAGGTTGTTTTCAGTTTCTGTCAATTATGAGTAGAGCAGCAATGGACATAGTTGAGCAAGTGACTCTGTGGTAGGTTGGAGTGTCCTTTGGGTATGTGCCAATGAGTGGCATAGCTGGATTCCTATCTTCCTGAAGAACTGCCACACTGATTTCCAACATGGCTTATAGGTTTGCGCTCCCACCAGCAGTAGATGAGTGTTCTCCTTATTCTGCATCCTCATCAGCATGAGTTGTCACTTGTCTTATTGATCTTGGCCATCTGAGTGGCATAAGATGAGATCATACAGTAGTCTGGATTTGCATTTCCTGCTGGCTAAGGATGTTGAACATTTCTTTAAGTGTTTCTTAGCTGCCTGAATTCCTTCTTTTGAGAATTCTTTTTAGATCTTTGCCCCATTTTAAAATTGGGTTGTTTGTTTTCTTGATACCTAAGGTTTTGTTTTTTAATTCTTTACATATTTTGGATATTATCTCTTTATCAGGTGTGTAGTTGGTAAAAGTCTTTTTTTTCCAGTTTACAGGCTGACACCTTGCCAGAATGATGGTGTCCCTTGCCATGTAAAAGTTTCTCAGTTTCCTGAGGTCCCATTTTTACATTTTTATCTTAGTGCCCTGCACTAAAGGTGTTTTGTTCAAGAAAGCTCCTGAACCAATGAGGTCAAGGCTATTCCCCACTCTCTCTTCTATCAGGTTCATTGTATCTGGTTTTCTGTTGAGGTCATTGGTTTATTTAGAATTTAGTCTTGTGCAGGTGATAGGTGTGAATCTATTTGCAATCTTGAATGTGCAGCCATCTAGTTTGACTAGCACCTTTTGTTGAAGATGCTGTCTTTTTTTCCGGTATGTGTTTCTGGTTTCTTTATCAAAAGTCAGGAGTCCATAGGTGTGTGGATTTATGTGTATTCCATTCCACTGATGAACGTGTCTGGTTTTATACCATACTGTTTTTTTGTTTGTTTTTTGTTTGTTTACTTTCTCTCTGTAGTACAATTTGAAATCTGGAATAGTGATGTCTCCAGCAATTCCTTTCATTGTTCAGGATTGATTTAGATATACTGGTTTTTTTTGTGTTCCCATATAAAGCTGAAATTTGTTCTTTCAAGATTCATGAAAGTTTGTATTGGAAATTTTGATTAGGATTACATTGAATCTGTAGATTGTTTTTTGTTGAACGGACAGTTAAACCATTAAAAGTATTTCCTTATGTTTCTCTGGATTTCCTATGTGTCTGTTATGTGCCCCTTTTCATTTCTGAGTTTGATAATTTGGATATTCTTTCTCCCCCTTTTAGTTAATTTGATTACAATTTTTCAATCTTACTGATTTCTCACAGAAACAAGCATTTGTTTTATTGGTTCTTTGTATTTGTTTTTGTTTTATGATTTCAGTTCTGAGTTTATTGCCATCAACTCCTTTTGGGTGTGATTCTCTCTCTCTCTCTCTCTCTCTCTCTCTCTCTCTCTCTCTCTCTCTCTGTGTCTCTCTCTCTCTCCGTCTCTCTCACCTCCCTTCCCCTGTGTGTGTGTTCTTGAACTTTCATGTGTGCCATTAAGTTACTAGTATGATTTCCATATATATGTGTTTCTTTGTGTGTGTGTGTGTGTGTGTGTGTGTGTGTGTGTGTGTGTGTAGGTACTTAGTGCTATGAACTTGCCTCTTAGTTTGGGTAAGTTGTGTAGTTGTGTATTCATTCTCATTCAATCAGACAGTTTTAATTTCTTTCTTAATTTCTGTATTAACCCATTTTTCATTCAGTAGTGAGTTGTTCAGCTTCCCTGCATTTGTGAGCTTTCTGTAGTTTCTGTTCTTATTGACATCCATCTTTAATATGTTAGGCTCTGATAGAATGCAGATGCTATTTCAATTTTCTTTAATCTATTGAGTCCCTGTATGTGGTCATTTTTGGAGAAAGTTCCATGAGATGCTGAGAAGATTTATTATTTTGTGTTTGGGTAAATATCTGTTACGTCTATTTGGTTTATAATGTCAAGTAGCTTGAGTATTTCTATTTAGCTTTTGTCTGGATGACCTGTCTATTAGTGAGAGTGGGGTGTTGAAGTCTCCCATTATCAGTGTGTGAGGATCAAATGTGATTTTAGCAGCAGTAGTGCTTCTATTATAAACTTGGATGGCATTATGTTTAGTGCACAGACATTAAAAATTGCAATGCCCTTTTGGTAGAATTTTCATTTGATGCATATCTAGTATCCTTTCCAATCTTTCTGATTAATTTTAGGTTGAAATCTATTTGTTAGATATTAACATGGCTATATCAGTTTGCTTCTTAGGTTCATATGCTTGGAATATTTTTTCATCCTTTTACCCAAGATAACATCTATCCTTGATGGTAAGATGTGTTTCTTGGATGCAGCAGAAGCTTAGATCCTGTTTTCCCATTTACTCTGTTGCTCTGTCTTTTTATTGAGGAATTGAGACCATTGATATTGAAAGGTATCAATGAGCAATGTTTGTCGATTCCTGCTTTGTGTGTGTGTGTGTGTGTGTGTGTGTGTGTGTGTGTGTGTGTGTTCTCTTTTGATTTGTAGATGTGGGATTATTTTTTCTTTGTGTTTTCTTGCATGTGGTTAACCTCTTTCATTTTTCCTCCAACAGTTCTCAACCTGTGGGTCACAACCCCCAAAAGACTATCGGAAAGCACAGATATTTACATTACGATTCATAACAGTAGCAAAATTATTGTTATGTAGTAGCTAAAAATAATTTTATGATTGGGGATCACCACAACATGAGGAACTATATTAAAGGGTCACAGCATTAGGAAAGTTGAGAGCCACTATTTCGGTGCCTTCTATAGCACTGGGTTTGTAGATAGATATAGCTTAATTGATTCTATCAGAGGTGTCTCATTTTCTCTGTCTATTGTGGTTGAAAGTTTTGCTGGGTATAGTAGTAGGGTTGGCATCTGTTGGAGTCTGTGTAATACCTGTCCAGGTCATTTTGGCTTTTAGAGGCTCCACTGAGAATTCAGGTATTATTCTAAGAGTTTTGCCTTTATGTATCACCTGGTCTTTCCCCCTTTCTAGCTTATGATATTTTTTTCTTGTTCTGTAGATTTAATGTTGTGCTTATTAGATGCTGAGGGACTTTCTTTTATTGTCTAGTCTCTTTGGTGTTCTGTATCTTTTTTGTACCTTGAGAGGCATTTCCTTAGTTAGAATAGGAAATATTTTTCTAATGATTTTGTTGAAAATATTTTCAGCATCTTTGACCTGGGTTTCTTCTCCTTCCTCTATTCCTGTTATCCATAGATTTTGTCTTTCCCATATTTCATGAATGTTTTGCATCATAAAATTTTGGGATTTAACATTTTCTTTGACAAGAGTATTCATTTCTTCAATCTTATCTTCAGTGCACAAAACTATCTCTTTCGTTTCTTATATTCTGTTAGTGAGGCTTGCCTCTGAGATTCCTGTTTGAGTTCCTACATTTCTCATTTCCAGATTTCTGTCAGTTTGGAATTTCTTTATTGATTCAATTTCCACTTCCAGATCATAAACTTGTTTTGTTCATTTTCTTATACTGTTTGTTTGTGCTTTCATAAATTCTTTTAAGAGATTTACTAATTTTTTCTTTAAGGATATCTATCGTATTCACAAAAGCTATTCTAAGGTCTTTTTCTTGTGCTTCTGCTGTGTTACAATACCCAGAGCCCACAGGTGTTTCCGTGCTAGTATCAAGGCACGGAATAGGAAAGATTGTAGTTCTAGGTGCTGACATCTGGTCTTGTCTTAGCTGTGGAGGTGTTTTATTCTTTGGTTTCTGTTGACCTCTCAGGTTCTTAAAAGAGTGAGTGACTGAGTGTTGCCTGGTAGGAAAGTCTTCTGAGATCCTGGTGGGTATGACTACTGGGTGTTCCAGGTAAAATGTGTTTCTATGTATTGGGATCTGACACTTAGGAGTGGGGGATAGGCTAGATGGAGATTGATGGGGTCCACAGGAGGGAGGAAAGCAGGTTGTTCCACCAAGATCTGCTTAGTTCCCTGGGAATAGAGGCAGAGAGTAATGAGAGGCCATAGTGGGTGATCTGCTACAGAGCTAGGGATGAGACTGGGAGATTAGACTTAGAGACATGCAGGGAAAAGTAAAGATCTTTGGTTAGTCCATCTGCTTCCCTGGCTAGAGGACCCTGAAGGTTGCTAGAGAATACATGATAGAGCTGGGTACTGAGTGGAGGGAAAGGAGGTTAGGAGAGAAAGATCTGTGTTATCCACTGGAGATGGGGGCTGTAAGTATAAGAGGCTACAGCAGGTGGTTTGCTACAAAGCTGGGGATAAGAATGAGGGATTGGTTTTGGAGAATCTAAAGTAGAGGAAGATCAGCAGTTAGCCTACCTGCTTTCCTGACTGGAGTGGCCTGCAGGTCCCCAGGGAATAATTAGTTTTAAATTAAAAAGCACTGAGGGAAGTATAACATGCATATAGAAACAAGAGTGAACACACCAAGGCAGCTAGACCCTGGGCCCGTAAATGGAAAATCACCAACACTGCAGAGGGTTCCCAAGCCCCCTTCTCATCAAAACTCTGCTCCCAAGGGAAACTAAGTCAACTTCTAACAGCTCAGTTTTTGTATCTGACAAATGAAGTCCCTGGGCTTGCCCTGCTTTGGTTAGACTTCTTTCATACCTTGTTTGTGCTTCTGTAGAGAAATCGCACACCACCTTCTTTCTGAATGGAAAGTCATTTCATTGAATGTACTACAGTACACTGCCATGACTTGCACAGCTTAGGTCTAGAAACCTGACTGGGGCAGTAAAGGAATGGAGAAAGGTTAGATGCAGACACAGATATAGACAAAGCTGGGGTCAGGCGGGCTGCACATACTCTGATGGAACCTCACCAGTTGCTGCTGAGACTGAGAACGTCAGCACTTTAGCTAGTCTCAGTAGGTTTCTGTAGGTGAGCAGTCTTAGGTTGAAATATCCAGGAGGAGAGAGCTGCAGTTGCCAGTTTTTGCACACACTGATCAGTCATTACTAAATGCTCATTACTTGGACCAAAGAGAGAAGGCTTTGCCAAACCCGAGTCTGACCCATTAGGGGAAAGGCTTTGCCAAATTCCCATGGGCCCAATACATTGGTTCTTGGCATGGCCAGCTCATGTCAAACAATATACAGTCTGTCCAAGTTTCACCTGCTCAAGACTTCACTTGTTCTCTACAAGACATAGATATTTATGATGAGTGGACATCTGGTTGTTTCCAGTTTGGGCCTCATATGAGCACTCTGACTGCTCCTTACCTGGGTTTCATGTACACACACATATACATTTTGGCTGGTTGTAAAACTTAATTCAATTTGCTGGATAATTGTATGCACAGATGTTCAGACAGAGGAAATACTGTCAAATAATTTTCTAATACAGTCATAAACACCCAAGTTATTCTAATTAAGCTTATTAGGTTTACACACATCAATCAGTGTCTTTTCAGTCTCTCTGTTGGTGCGTATTGTGCTGGTCCAAGCATGTGACATCTCTGCCTAGTGAGAACCATCCCTGGTTCTGCAATGTTCTTCTAAGATCAGCTCCAGGTGAATTCTGGTTTTGTTGTCGTTGCTGTTGTTGTTGTTTTGCATCTCCACAATCTTATGTGTAGAAAACTTAATCTCTAAATGTATGTTGCTGGTATCAGATGCAGTTGTTGTTAGGTAATTAACGTTAAGTCAAATCAGCAGAGTGAGGCTCCTATGTTAGCAGTTTTACATGAGGAACAAGGTAAAGGGGCTTTTGTTGGTCTACAGTTTTGGATGGCGGTTGGTCACGCTGTAATTGAACTTGTGGCAAAGCAGCTTATCTCTAGATACAAGAAAAGGTGATTCTCCATGATGATAATCCTATAGTCCATGAGGCAGACGACCACCAGGAACAGGAACGCTCACCTTTTGATTTCATTTGATGGGAGATTTGTTTTATGATACTGGCAAGCCCTCTGGGCTTTCCCATCTCTTGTCCTGAGCTCAGCTCCATGATCTTTACAAGTTAATGGCAACTCTTCCTTAAGTATAATGATGAAGTGACTGGGAGCCTCGGTTTTTGATGCTGCGGATTTTCATGTGTTTTGCTGAGGCCCCGAAGGAGGTCTCCTCCTAATTGATCAATAGCCAGAGGCTCCACAATCCCTACACCATCTAAAGGACCATACATTTCTAACCAGCTTCTATACACTACATTCTTTTTAAATTATAATTTCCTTTATTCTGAGAATTTCCTACACATACAAAATAAAGTATGATCTTCACCCCCTTTCCCAGCTCCAATTCCCCCATATTCCCTCAGCATGCTAACTTCAGGTCTTTCTTTTTTTTTAACTTACAAAGTTGAATTAGTGCTGCCTGTATGTGCATGGGAGCATGGGAAACATACCGGTGGGGATGTCCTCAAGAAAGAATGAGTCTCCCTCTCCCAGCAGCTGTCAACTGCCAACAGCTCCTCAGTAAGGGGAGGAGTCTAGAAAGCACCTTCATCATCTATGCTAGAACCTTGGCTGGCTTGATCTTGTGCAGCTCTTTGTGGGATCAAAATGTCTTCTAAATATTTGTGTTTATATTCAGACCTGAGCTGCTCTCGGCCTTGGTCAGAGCTTTTGTTTTGCAGTGAATGGGAATCCATGCAGAGATGTGTAAATAGTCTGAGTGCTGAGAGTTACAGCTTGAATGCTCACATTTAGATGGAACATTTTTATTACCTCCCCCACAGACATGTATGTACACATGCACACACATACACACACATATACACACATACACACATGTATACACACATATGCACATATATATACACACATACACACACATATACACATACAGATGCATACACACATATACACACATACATGTACACAAACACACACATATACACATACACACATACATATATACACATACACACATGTATATACACACACATATACACATATACACACACATATACACACACATACACACACATACACACACATATACACATACATACACACACATACACACACATGTATACATACACATACACACACATACATACATACACATACACACACACACACACACACATACACGCACGAGTCTGTAGAAGAGGAGGCACAAAGACTGTAAGAGGAGTGCACTGGGACGCTGCCTTCTGCCCAGGACATGCCAAAGCATTCAACATACAGCATCTCATTCCAGTCCCAGGAGCAGTCAGCACAGGGCGCTGAGTTCATTCCTTCACTTTCTCAGTGGCCTCCATTGCTCTGACCTCACAGAAGCCATTTACTCCTCAGGTAATTCAATTGAGCTCATCTCTTAGACTCCTTCCAATGGAAAATGTTGTACTTGTGTGAAATGCCACATAGCATCTTGCTTAAGTTTTAACCTTAAACCAGAGGTGGAGACAAAGTGAAGCAGTGTTAACAAGCCACCCCTTACACATACACACACACATGCACACACACATGCATGCATGTACACACACACATGCACACACACCAGCAGTTTCCTTCTGTTGAATTCCATGCAGTGACCTCTGGTGTGGTAGTGAAGCACCTATATCACCAATAGGAGATGTCTGCCTTCTTCTCACCGGTGCCAAGGACGTTTCTTCTGCCACCATAGACCACAGCTCAAGCTCTTGCTCCAGTTGGCTAACATATTGACCATACCTTGAAGGACCCTGCAGGAAGACTCAAAGAAAACTTTAAAAAGTGTAATATTTTTATAATTATTTGAATATTTTGCACATGCACACAATGTATTATGATCCTGTTCACCCCTCATCCCTCAGCCCAACTCTGGCTGGATCCACCTCAATTCCCCAACCTTTCCCAGCTGGATTAGTGTCTTTATTTTTTAATAACCAACAGTTTGTGCTGCCCATGTACTCACGAATGGGAGGTCACCCGCTGCAGTGTGGTTGGCCTACCTGGGGTAACAAACTGACTCTGTCTTCCCAGAAGCATCAGTTTTTCATTACTCCTTGACTGGGGGCAGGGCCTTGTCAGCTCCTCCCCACTCTGGGTCGGAATGCTGACAGACTTGATCTTGTGCCAGAAACCGCAACTGCTGTGAGCTCAGGAGCACGGAGAGCTGGCACATCCAGAAGACACTGGTTTTGTTTTGGTGTTCCCCAGATCTCTGGCTAGGATAATTTTTCCATCCCTCTTCCATGATGGTCCCTAAACCTTGGGAAGGGTCTACGATATACTCGACCCCGTCTGTAACTGAGCATTCCGATGACGTGTATTCTCTGAACTTTGACCAGTTATGAATTTCTGTATTAACCATTTGCTCCGCAAAGATACTCCCCCAATGAGGTCTGGGAACTTCACTACTCTGTGGGTATTGAATATGTACGAATTTAAGAGCCGTGTGAAACTATCTCCTTTGAGCAAAATAATACTAGTACACCTGGCCCTGGGGCTTTTGAGCTCCGAGCCATATTACAGAACCAGGCATGCGTTTCTTCCTGTGGAGTAAGCTTTACATCCAATCGGAAAGTGATCGGTGACCCTCCTAGCGTCTGTGCCACAAACGCACCCTCGGACTTACCCTGCTAAGACAGTCATTCCTACAGTTCACCGCTCTCAATGACTCATCCTACGGCAGGATCCCACGAGGCACCTTCCAGCTCTATCTATGAAAGCTAGCCATCACGGAGAAAGCTTTCAAGTTAGTACCAACTTGATTTCTCCATGTCCTGTGACCAAAATGCATGGTGTCTTCAGCAATAACCTCTTGCCATTAATTTCTGGCGGGCAACCAGGAGCAAAGCCACTAGCTTATATTGCTCAGGAGGCCGACCTTGGCTGCCCATGACTAACACCTGGAAGAGAGGTGTCCCACACCTGGCATGGCCTCTCCATCTGGGAACCTGTGGCTTCTGGGACAACCATTATCCCTATGTGGGATGGTTCCAATTAAACTCTGTATGATCATGACGTATATGGGAATGTAGGCATTTAAGAAGCTTTATAACAGTAATTGTCACATGGCCTTTGCGGGCACCTTTAGTTCTCTCTCCTCCTCACGCCCACCATCTTCCATTTATCCCTTGACCCCCATTATCACCTTCCCTCCTTCACATTAGCTGCCTTCCACTACCCCCTGACTTAAGACCTTCTCCCTCCCCACCAATGGGCCCTTTATAGTTTTCTGAATTCTGTAGGTACTTTATGTTAAAACATGCAAATCTAAAGATTTGGTACTAAGTTCTACCTGTCAATGAGAACATGTGACATTTGTCTTTCTAGGTCTGGGTGAGCTATTAAAATCTCTGAAATGCTAAGTAATAAAAAAGAGACAGAGATGGAGCTATAAAACAGGGTTTTATGTTCTCCACCTTTCCCCCCTGGTGTATATATATTTTTAAAATATTTTTTCCTACACTCTGCTTAAGAGTGGAGACACTTCAATGCAGTATTTCTATTTGCTTATTTAACCCATATGAGTCTCCTTGGCAGTACTATCTGTCATAAGAACAAACTTACAGGTCAATGAACCATCACAGAAAGCCAAAAAATCCAGACATAAGTAAAGTCAGATACTTTATCTGTTCTGCTAAACAAGGGTTTCTCCCTCTAGCTGTTTGGTAGCAATGGTTGGGAGGTTGTCATGGGTACAAAAGCAACAGAGCCGCAGGATTGAAGCATGCTTCTTTTCCTGTATGAGCGATTCCTGTAAAATAAAGCAATAAAGCAAAAGTTTGTTTTAAATGTTTATTTTAAATTACATCCATATTTTATCAAACTTGGGGCGTCACAGCCCACGCCTCACATCGGATCCAGCCTTTCATCCTCAGTAAAGGAATTAAAAGAACCAAACTAAAAGTAGAGAGTATCAGTAAGAAATCGATTTGATGTGGCGACATTAGGAAGGGACAAAGCTATCCAGCCATCCTCCCGAGATTTACGGGTCCTGGAGTAAGGTTTGAACAAAAAGCCAAGGTTATGCACATCTATGCAGTTGGAAGCATGGTGTGGTACCACCAACCAGTGACTCATCATTATTTGGGTCTTAATTTCATCTCGTAAGCTAATCTGGCAAGCTATGAAATCTCTTTCTGAGTGAGAGACAAGTTCCCTTCCTGTCTTTCTCTGAGCATGAAATCATTTGGAGAATTTCTATTGCTGGTGTTAGGGGAGGGGGGATTCATTATTTCTACAGTCTGATAGATTGAGAGACACGAGCTTATCTCCAGAACATCTTATCTCTCTCAGACCAGTTCCACAGCTATGCATGGCTGTGTGTAAATGCACATGCGTGCAAGTGCTCACAGAGGCCAGAGAAGGGTATCAGATCCCCGGAGCAGAGCGGCAGGAAGTTGTGAGTCACCCAGTGTAGGTGCTGGAAAACAAACTCTGCTCTTTTATAAGAGCAGCCAGTGCTCTTGTGCTCTGTACCATTTCTCCATCCCTTGCTTTGGAGGTTAAATGTCGTGTGGGTAAAAATTTTAGAACGTCACCTTTTGAAGTGCACAAAGCCTATGATTTTAGCCTTAAAGACATTGTTTACAGTCTAAAAATCCATGTTCTGTTGACAGTGAAGCAAAGTCTGTAAGCATGGATCCATAGTGTTTTAGTACAAAGATGCTTTTGGAAATGACCTGCAGGGTTATGGAACCGTTCCACCAGGGAAGCAGAGGGAAATGCAGCCAGAGGGCCAGGCCACATGCGCCTTGCCTTTAGATGAAAGCCAGGTGTTCCGCTGGAGCCAGGTGAGCCGTCGTAAAATGCACATTTCTCTACCGGGAGGCAGCAGGACATGTGACTCTCCACATCAAAAGTAGTCAAAGGTACTGATGATCCTTCAGGTCTGCAGAGACACCCACAGGTCAGGCTATGCTTAAAACAAGAAAGGATAAAGAGAATTGCTCTAGAACAAGCGGCCCCATGCTGAGGTAGACTTTCTGTGTTTCATTTGGAATGTAAACCAGAATTTAAGACTGAGTCGTGAATACATTCTCAAAAATGAAAAGAGGATAATAAGAAAGGAAAAGGAATAGCCCTGCATTTAAGATCTGTCCCTGAGAGCTGTTACTTGCTTTCTTTTTCTTTTGTTTTCCGTGTGTGTGTGTGTGTGTGTGTGTGTGTGTGTGTGTGTGTGGTGTGGTGTGTTCATGTGCACCAGTGTGTGTGCACATGTGCTTTGGTACTCGAGCATGTGAGTATGTATGTGTACATGTGGAGGGCAGAGGTTGATATTGGGGCTCATCTTCTGCCTTCTACATTACTCACTGAAGCAGGACCTCTTAATCAAATCCAGAGCTCACTGATATGGCCGACCTTGTTAGCCAGCATTCTCTGGGGATTTCCGACTCTGCTCTTTGAGAATGGAGTTATAGGTAGGCCACTGGGGACCTCACACGTCAATGACTGGGCTATCTTTCTAGTCCTAGAGCTGTCACGTTCTCAGCAAAACCTGCCAAGTCTTTTTTATTAGATAGAATTTTGGATATCATCTCTCCAAACCTCTTTCTTTTTAATTCATTTTGATCACAGTTACTGATCCCACTGTATTCTTGGCAGACTCAGAAGAGCTAGGTTGTTTTCCCAATGTCACCTAGGACTCAGTCTGTACCTCAGTATGCCACAGTGACTCCTGACAGGGTGGCCTAAACTTTCATACATGTACTCTGCCAGCTTCTATGGGTCAGGAATCTAGGGCAATTGCTTCAGGTCTCCTCCCCAGGCTGTGGTCAGTGTTAACGAGAACCAAGAGCTCCATAGAGGCTCAAATGGGGATGGGTACACTTCCAAGCTTATTCATGTACTTGGTGACAAAATTCACGTCCTCAGAGTTAGTTAGACTGAGGATTTGGGCTCCTTGGTGATACCAGCTGGAGGCTTCTCTGAAGTTCGCTTTGCATCAGGAAGCCAATAAATATTGGTCTGCTACCAAAATGGAAGTCATAATCTTTTTAGCTGGTCACAGCATGCCCTATCACCGCTGTCATATGGTCCATCTCCCATTCAGTAGAAAGGGGTTGTATCTGGCCATGAATACTACAAGGTCAAGAATCACTTCTAGCTAGCTTAGAAGTCTGTCACAGAGTATATGACCACTGAAAATAGACTTTAGGTAAATAGACAAAAATGGGTTCCCGCTTTCTCGAGCCACGAAGAAGAGTGTCGGAAGGAAAGCCTATTCGCTTTTCATCAGCAATATTTTAGCCATTGTTAGCATTCTGTCTAAGCTCCACCCCACAGTTACCTTATGCTCCTCCCCACAGTTGCCTGGCAACAGCCAGGTGGGCCTGGCCCACTATAAAAGGGGCTACTTGCCCCCCCCTTGCTCTTGCCTCTCTTTTACATCTCTTATCCCTTACCTCTCCCCATTCCCTCCCCCCCCCCAACGTGGTCATAGCCGGCCTCCCCTCCTCTACTTCTCCTCTTTCTCCCTCTCTCTGCCTTTCTCTGCCTCTACTACCCTCTTAGCTCCCCTCCCCATGCCCTGAATAAACTCTATTCTATACTATACCTTCGAGTGTGGCTGGTCCCTCAGGGGAAAGGGATGCCTGGGCTTGGGCCCGCTGAGGCACACCCTTCCCCCACACCTCCCTACCTCCACAAAATATCTCTCTTAATATTTTTATAAACACATCATTGTGCCGTGACTCGGATTAGAAACACTGCAGGTTTACATCCCACCTCAGTCACCATGAGAGATCCATGCTCCCTAGCTCAAACGAACTGATAAGCCCCTATCTCCCACTGGTCAGAGTAACCGTCTACATGGACTCAGGGAAGAGTTCTTGAGCTCGGAGCTACTCCTTTGCTACCCTGAGTAAATGACCGTCCACATGGTCCCCAGGGAGAGTTCTTAAGTTCAGAGCTACCCTGTTTTGTCCTTGAGGATGGGAGATAGTGTTGGACTCGAAAGTCCACATGTCTGGGCAGCCCACCCCACAAAGACACAGACTGAGAATGATGCAAAAAGCAAGAGGTCTGTTAAATCCAGTGTACTGGGGCCACCCTACTAACAGGACAATGGTGACCCCACCCCGGGTTAGTAAGGTACACACTTTTTACACACTTTTCTGGGGCAGAGCTTGGCAACAGCATGAAAGGGTAGGCTCGCATTGGTGGTTAATTTTGACCTTTTTTATGATTGGAGACCCAAGGTGGTAACGTCAGCCTGTTACCACCCACCTGTAGCTTCAGCCTGTCTTTGACAAAAGAGAATTCTGTCCATTGTGTGGGGCCTGTGGTATATATGCACCTAGCCTCACTTTTTCATTTTATAATGGTTATCTTTGGCCCTTCTAAGTATCTGGAATGTTTCCCCATCTGGCTCATCAGCTGCCTTCTCTCTCTCAAGGTTTCATAGTAGTCTTTCATTGACCCTCGTTTTAGGACTTATTCTCTTGGGTGAGACATTCCTCTTTTCTTTTGCTTTCTTGCCGCAGCTGCAAATTCCAGGCTGGGCCCCGACAACTGCTCTCAGGAGTACCACCTCTGAGCATTAGCCCCCATCCCCTACATGTCTCGCCCAGGGGTCAGTCTTCGCTGCCTTTGTCCCAATTTAATGGGATGTCTTGGTCTAAAGCAATCTCTCTCTCCATCTCACTAAACTGGCACTTTCTCGCTGAGGACCCATAGTGCAGATTCCCACACCCCTCTCATTTGCGGCTCGCTGAAACCGCAGGTTCAGCTAGTTTGCCAGAGAAGCAAGTCTGATAGTGCTCCCTGCAGGGCATCCCACTTGCTGCCCTTTCTCTCTCTACTCCTTGGCTCTGCTCAGTTCTCATCAGCAAAGGTGGGTCTGGCTCTGCCCCTTTCGTCCTGCCAGAGGCCCCTCCCTTAGACTTGCTTTTCCATGTGCATTTGACTACCTGCTGCCCCACCAAAGCTCACAGCCAAGGGAAACGGTGCTTTGGCCTTGCCTCAAGCCGGTTCTGTCTCCACCCCACGCCAGGGACTCTGCTGCCTCCCCAGCCCTCACTCTCTGTTCTATGTCTGTCTTGCCCAGCTCCCTCGGCCGGCTCCTGCTCAGCCAGTCCCTGATCCCTGATGGAGTTTCCACCTTCCAGCACACTCGAGGGCCTTTCTCCCTCTCTCCCTCTCTTTCCATGCCACTGCTGCCTGCTTCCTTGTTCTGGTCCCAGCCATACGTCTCTTTGCTACTGCTGTTAAATTCTATTCGGTTATAACAAATGTATACAGTTCTCCATCCTGTCAGAAGTGTGTTAATTCTTCAGTTATAGCAGACAGAATTCCCAAAGTCCTTGACAGTTGGCCTAAAATAGTAATTGGTCTCAGAAGATGTGGACACAGCTGCAGGATACTGCCTAGATTGTGACATGGCAATCACTGAAAACGCAGTGGACAAAACGGGTACTTTGGGTCAAGTGGCTTGGCTACTAAACCAAGGTAAGCTTACTTCCCATGTCACGTGTATCCATTCCACAGAGAAAAAGCCCTGTGTCTTCTGCGCTTGAAAGTCGGACTGTCTCTGCCTGAGTTGCCACAGAGACCAGGGAACTGTTGACTAGTGGACTCTGTCATTTTTTAAAAATATAATTGCTAGATTATTGTTTATTTCTCAGACTTCTGACGACATTGACAGCTAAGCTTTCGCAGATGGAATCTGCTATCTCCTTACCTAAACTCGGTTCCCATTAATTAAATGTTTCACATTTCCTCTTCTTGCCTGCCCTAATGTTATCTAAGTTCCTATAATTTGCCTGACTCTAATAAAACATTCCACTCTACGATCCAGTGTTTTCAACCTTTTAATCTTGTCCCTTCTGCTCCACAAAAGGCTCATCCTAAAGACTGTTCATGTTGTTAACTCATGTTGTTATCTCTTTTATAAACTTATAAGCTACAAAAAATCCACTCAGATCTGTCTCTCATGGACCCAATAGACTCCATCCAGATAAGTACATCTGCCCAAAGTTCCCACTTACTACCTATTCCAAAGGGTGGATTCCTCTGGGTTTAAATGTACATCTTAAAAAAATTTTCTTTCTCTCAAATGTACTTACTCTATTTCTCGACCTATAACAATGTGTTTCAATGTCTTGTCAAGTCCAGGAGTTTACTACACCCAGGACAGCTCCAGAGAAGCAACTGTCAGATGCTCCAATCTCCTCTCAGACACAGACTCTTTTACTGGACCTTTTCCCTCTGACCTACCCTCAGACAGCTCCATAGACCCTGGACAGCAAGGAAACAGCCAACTCTCCTACGACGGGACAAACATCCCCCACCCTCATTCTTCAAGGTTCCCCATAGACACATCCTCCCCAATGCCAGCATGAAGCACAATATCTGTATTACGACGACCCTATTCCTGCTTTGCCATGGCCTCTTTCTAATTTTTCTTTTTAATTAAACCAAAATGGGGGAACATTAGCATTCTGGCAACAGCCAGGTTTGTTCCACCCCACAGTTGCCTGGCAACAGCCAGGTGGGCCTGGCCCACTATAAAAGGGGCTGCTTGCCCCTCCTCTCTCTCTTACCTCTCCCCATTCCCTTTCCCCCTCCATCTCCACGTGGTCATGGCCGGCCTCTGCTTCTCTACTCTCTCCCTCTCTCTGCCTTTCTCTGCCTCAACTGCCCTCTTAACTCCCCTCCCCAGGCCCTAAATAAACTCTATTCTATACTATACCTTCGAGTGGAGTGTGGCTGGTCCCTCAGGGGGAAGGGATGTCTGGGCTTGGGCCCGTTGAGGCACACCCTTCCCCCACACCTCCCTACCTCCACAAAATATCTCTCTTAATATTTTATAAACCCATCAGCCATATCCCACTTACTGCTATTTTGAGAGGTGATAAGACTGTTTTAAGTAGTGTTTGTATATATTTCTGTTAAACTTATGAACAAAGGCATGAAAGACAGGTGCAAAAATAAAACCTCTTTTGCAACCCAGAAAGCTTATGAGTTTCGATATATGTAAGTCAAAGAACATGATATTCAAGACAGCTCAAAGTGATGATGGTCCTGATAATGAGTTGCTTTCAAGATCTGATCATTTAAATGCTTAAGAACTGAGAAACCTCTGATGTGTCTGATAAGCATTCCTAGGTTCAAGTGCTAGATCAGTGGTTCTCAACCTGTGGGCTGGGACCCCTTTGGGGGATGAATGACCCTTTCACAGGGGTCACCTAAGATGGAAATATCAGGTATTTATATTAGAATTCACAACAGTAGCTAAATTACAGTTATGAACTAGCAAGAAAAATTATTATTTATTTTATTTTATTTTTTTATGGTGGGGGATCACCACAACAGGAAGACCTGAATTCAAAGGTCACAGCATTAGGAAGGCTGAGAACCACTGTGCTAAGGGAAGATTGCCACCCTTACCCCTCCTCCCTTATGGCTTGTCTCGACTGAGTTCTAGTAACTCATTGAGAACGTGTGTTTAGCTATAATATGTAATATGTTACCAACGAAGTCTTTGTGCTTTTCATTTTTAGGGCTTTGTGGCTTTAATTTTTTATTTTGACACTTATTTCCAAAAGAACAGTCTGTTTTGGATGCAAACATTTTATAGTGCTATGTGCTAGTTCTCACTTGATGTGTGAGTTTTAGAGGGACCCCAAACCCAGGTAAAGCTGGAAGTAAGCAAGGTTGCATTCAGTATCATTTGCAGTCATAACATGAACTGAGATAGGAGCATTGGGCAGTTCATAGATGAACAACTTGCCTTGAGTTGTACAGTCTGAGTCTGGTTAACTTTGGTGTATGATGTTTTTATTTATTTAAAATTTGAAAGCAAATAAAATAAGATCAAAGAGCATTTCAGCATGGCGATCACAGTCCAAGGGGCCCTGATGCCTCATTCTTCAGCCATTGTAAGTCATCATCTGTACAAGGACACTTTGGGGACAGAATGGGCCAGCCACTGTTAGCAATTACAAAAGAAATTCAGAAGTGACCTAGGGCCATTTGTTGTTGTTGTTGCTGCTGCTGCTGCTGGTGGTGGTGGTGGTGGGTTTGTTTGTTTGTTTTGTTTTGTTGTGAATCTGGCCAGGCTGTGACCACCACCTTTATTGTGAGAATGGAGCAAGAATCATCCTTTAACCCAGGGGCCTCTGCTAGAGTAAAGAAGTAGGAAAGAGACATGGAGTCCACACTGAGTGTGGTGGGGTGCAGGGCTGTGGCTGCATCACATGCTGACCTGTGTCAATTTGTGAAATCAAGGACTGTTGGAAGTCACAGAGGTCCCCTCTGACAAATGGTAACACTATTTTACTGCTGTTGCTCTTCCCTGTGCTTCTTCTTGGCTCTGTGATAGTTCTGCTTATCTTGATACCCTTTCTTTTATTTCGATTCTAATATTTCCAAATTCAGTTACTGGGGGGGAGGGGGTAGCTAGGTTTGCCAGTGTTTGATGTTTGAACGAATGAGTTACTCCTTGACAGAGCACTGACACCACGTTTTCAATGGAAAGCCTTCCTCTGGTATTTCATCAAACGCTTGTTTCAGTACAGAAACCTGAAACCTCACTGTCTGCTAGTCATCACTCTGTCTGTTAGCACAGGCAACATACTCCCCAGCAGAGCACACAGCAGGCATTTGCCCCTGAGAGATGATCAATTAAAGGCAGCAAGGGATTGACAATGCTTGCTGAAGCCCATGGAAATGCTAACTTGGCTACAGGGCAAGCATCTCCATAACCATGTCTGAGAACCGAATACTTTTCTGGAGACACACAAGCTGGTAAAACGTTCAAGTCAAATCGGTCTTTAAACAGGATTCTGAACACGGAAACCATTTCTATACACACATGGCATCCATTAGAAATGAGGGCAGGAAAATTTCTCCTGTGCAAGACTTTCCAGAAGGAAAGGACATACGCGATAAAGCTTGTCCTCCCAGGGCTCCTTAGAGAACAGTACCTCACCCAAGCCCAAACTCTCAGTCACTCCAACACTGGCGCTGTGGGTGACAGTCTTCACGCTCACCATCTTCTTGCAGTTTACTTCAACCATAATAACAGCAGCCTCGCTATGACCTAGTTATACGCTAAAATATTTCAAACTTTACAAAGCACAATCAAATGTTTTTAATAGTCTCACTCCCCAGAGGCAATCACTATTTCCCATTTGTTATGCATCTTCCCATTTCTGTGCAAGCATGTGTATAAACCATACTAGCTGTAAATGGTTTTAATAGATCGCTTTCTGTTATTAAAAACTTGCTGTTGTGTGCACGATAGAGCACAAGTCTATCAGTTAACTCTCAGGAAGAGGAATTGGAACGGTGATGCCAAAGGGTGAACTTGTTTTTATTCTGATAAATGCTATCAGATTCTCTCTCTCTCTCTCTCTCTCTCTCTCTCTCTCTCTCTCTCTGTGTGTGTGGTGGTGGGGGAGTGGTAGAGGAGTGGTGTGTGGGTAGATGTGGTGGTAGTGGTGATGGTGTGTGTGTGTGTGTGTGTGTGTGTGTGTGTGAGTGTGTATCTATGGAGAAGAACTTCCTCTTTCTCTATGTGTTCCACATCTCTTTCTCCTTGTCTTCTATGTGATAAATTTGACCTTCTTACAGATTTTACTTTTTTGATTTACCATTGTCCTCAGGTGGATTTTGGCATATTTGTGTTCTTTTTCTATTTCCTCCTCAGTGGACCACATGCCTTTTTTCCCCCATGAGGGCTGGCTCCTCCCTCTTTCAAACTGAGCATTTCCCCTGGCTCTGGGTGGAGCCTGCCATTTGCACAGATATCCTCCAAATCCTGCCTCCTTGCATTTTAGGGACAAGTCAACCTCCAAAGCATTTTTATAATCCCTTTGCTGCAATGGCTCTGGGCTTTCAATGCACAGGAGGTCTGTCTTTCTCCAGATGGATGTGAGCATTGGATGCCAGTTCTGCCAGCCTCTCTCCAGGCTTCCTTCAATGATGCTGGCCCTTAGCTCAGTGCCTACAACCAGGCTTCTTTTTTAAAGGCAGCCTTAACTTGCCTTCATTTCCTCTGCCTTTCTCTGGACTCTTGTGAATCACTGGGGTGATAAAGCTGTTCTGTGCTGCACTTTGAAGTATGACCATCTCTTGCAGAGGCTGGTTTCATCTACCATTGTGGGAAGACTTGGTGCAGCGGGGACTTTGTCTTAATTTAGCCAATGGGATGCTTTTGCATCTATGGACCTAGAAGGCACTTATTCATACTTTGGGCTTATATATTTTCTTAAACGATGCGATTTGCGTTTCTGTTCTCTATCTCTTTTTACATTGCTTTCTGAGAAATGCAAAACCCATGGGGAAAGTGAGCCTGGCTTTGGGGAGATTTTCAAATGCAGCTCTCATCTGTGTCACTGGAGGTGGCCCCCAGCCCTTCCTGCCCGGGCCAACTGCCTGCAGGGTAATGGATTATCTTCCTCTCAGCAGACTCCACGGGAGATGTTCTCAATGGTTTATGTATTCTGGCCGGAAAACACTCCCTGCAGAGGGGAGAATTCTTCCTGTATTCCCCAGCAGAGGTCCCAAGGGATTGAATCTGGCTCACAGTGTAAACCCCATGTACTATAAAGAGAAGATCAAGGACAGATTTGGCACTAAGTGCTTGTTCCAAAGTTTCCAACTGGTCTAAGCTTTCAAAGACAAAGAGTGCGTACTTGCTGCTTTCACCTTAAGGAATACTTACAGAAGGTGTCTAAACAGCCTCAAAATGCCCAGCTCTTAGCAGAAAGGAGGAGATCTCTGTAAACAGAAAAGGTGATTGGCTCTGCTTTTGGATAAGAAAATAGGAAGACAAGGAGGAAATCATGGGAGGAATAGATTATTTGTTGCTCAGTTGCTCAGAACTGTCTCTTTGACCTGGAATTGTGTTGTGCTTGAGTTTAGGCATTGGTAGCACCTTCTGCAATTGAAGCAAGAGATAAGTTTGTTAAATGTGTAATATACAAGGAAAATCAGCAAGAAAAACATGTGTGGGGGGGAAATGGAAAGAAACAGAAATAAATTTAAACAGAGAGGAGGCAGGGAGGGAAGGAGGGAACAAGGGAGAGAGAGGGAAAGAGAGAGACAAAGAAACCGAGAGGGAAAAAGAGAGGGCAGAGAGAATGAATACAAAGGGAGGAAATGGCTGATAAGGAAGAGAGAGGAAAGGAGGGAGGGAAGACTGAGGGGAGCAGTCGCACTGTGGGAAAACACCCTCAAGAGCAAGGCCAGGAAGCAGCTTCCTCACAGATGGTTTCCTGGTTGTCACCCAGAGCTTTAAGGACAGAAGGTTAGCAAGCCCTCAACATTACTGGTCACGTTAAGCTTTGTTTTGCAATCCCAAGGGAGGCCTACAACTTGGGGGTTGAGGTGACAAAGGGCAGATTCAGGGAATTATTTATTTCACTCTTTGCCATCTGGGCACCCGCATTAATTGAGTGGATTCATTTGGTGCCGGGATTTGTTCCCTTCAGAGTTCTGGTCATGAAAATTAAGAATCATGATTCTAATATCTCGCGTGGTCTGTGAGTCATGGCAGGATGCTTTACTGCTCTGGCCTTCCCAGTTTGCTACGTTTTGATTTGCTGAGTTCTTTCTTCCTCTTTTGTGCAGTTTACTTATTATAATTATTAATGAGGAAGCAGAAAAATGGCTATTCAGTTGAACTTTAGGGAGCAGAACATAATAAATGGTCTCTGTCTAGGCTCTAACATTTGCCCCTAAATACAGTAATTATTAGGTTGCTTGATGATATGCCGAGTTTTACAAGGCTCTTATTAGGGAAAGAAAAAGAACATAATAAATCCACTAATGTAGGTAATGACTGGTATGGAAATTGAAAATGGTTCAAAATTAACCCACTCCTTTTTTCCATCTTCTAAATACCCTCCTGGGTCCTAATATTATTCATCACATAAATATACTTGCTTTTCATTTCAGCTAGTTCTGCGCTGCCAAGACGCTCCAGAATTAATTGCAATTAAGTGCTATCTGGCCTTACCCAGGCATTGCCAACAGGCTCAACTGAAGGAAAATATAACAAGAGAGACGCACAAGTGGTTCTGTGAGGTCTACATGTCTAGCTCAGTGTTAGCTCACGAGACCCTGAGCAACACCCAAAATGAAGACGCTCAATAAACGGAGGGTGTCTGCTTATGGAGACCGCGAAAGGGCCACATAAGGGCTACATAGCCCTCTCTGCCTCTGCCTTCACACACACACTTCTGCATAGTAGAGACAATCCTATTTTAACACAGACCTTTCTGTGTGTCTTTACCAGAAGTCAAAAGCCAGTGTGTGATGGGGTCTGATGGAGTCTGACACAGGAGAAGTACACAGGAATACTCCCACACATTAAACATGACTGATTTTCAGGCTCTGGAAGACACTGTATTTATAAAATATTTCTTTGGAGTAAACACTATATATATATCCCAAGTGTAGTCATTTACTGAAGATGAATCTAAAAAACAATATGTGACTGGAAAGGGACCTTCCTGATGACCCATCCCTGTCGCCCCGATTCTTGTCACCCGGAGTCTTTCTATAAGCCTTGTCGGTGTTTAAAAGTTTTCAATCTTACTTGAAATGTGAACAGAATAAGTGAAAACAGTTTAAACTCTACTGGAATGAAATCTGGGCTCCACAAAACAAAATGGAAATAACAAAAACAAACAACGAAGCCTTAAGCCTGAGTAACACCTGTTGGACCGGAAGGTCAAAACTGCTGGCCCCCCTCGCAAAGACGCAGAGACCGAGATCGATGCAATTAGAGACCGAGATCGATGCAATTAGCAAGAGGTTTATTAATTAATTCCAACGCGCTGGGGTCGTCCTGTAAACGGGACAGCGGCTACCCCGAATTTTCAAAGCTCACACTTTTTATACAATTTTTGAGGCAGACCTTGGCAACAGCTTGCGTTGGTTGCCTTTCATTGGTGGCTCCCATTGACCTTTTACATGATTGGAGTGATGTCGGCCTTAGCCACCCCTTAGTTAACACCCACTTGTGGTTTCTGGCTGTCCTTGATAATGGGAGGTTCCTGCTATCTCGGAAAGTCTCAGACACATTGTCCTTGGCTCAGCTTGGTGGTTATTTTTGGGCCTCTGGTTATCTGGAAATTCCCCAGGTCTGACTTATCTGCCATTCTTGTTTCTTCCCATAAGGAAGCTGCTCCCGCAGTCAGAGAGAGAACAAGAGCAACACAGATTGACTGGCATGCTGGAGCATTGCCAGTAAAGTGGAGGAAAAAATAAAACAACCCCAACGATGACTGTATAATCCAGCACCACTATAGCGCAGAGCTAGCCAATGTAATAAGACATGAAAAGGAAGCTTAGATCTCAAAAGTAAAATGAGATGTCGAAAAAAACGTTCAGCGCGCTGAGAAGAAATGAGTATTTAGAATATAGCAGACAAAAGATTAGTATTAAATTTTCCAGAGCACCCTACAAATCAGTAAAAGATGATCAAGAAGCCATCAGCAAAAAGGGCAGTGGAACCAAAGAACAAATTCACATGAGGGATGCTCTCAACGGCTAGTGGCTTTGACCATTCTGAATTTTATTTTAATAATAATCAAATAAACCAACGAAATCTTAAATCTAATTCATGATTATATACATGTTTTGAAAATATTTATATGTTGAAGATTGGCAAATAAGAAAATAATTATGGTGAAGTCTTTTGAAAAGCAAATCCACCACAAGGGTCACTATGATTTCAACGTCTATTCCTGGAGCATGGTAACACACACACACACACACACACACACACACTCAAGGCTGTTCATCACAGTTGTCTACATAAGTGCAAGAAGCTGTGCACTGGTTCATCCATAGCAGCTTTCCATAGCAGGGTCCCACAGACTAGGCAGCTTAAACAACATTGAGCTATATCCTCATGCCACTCAACACTGACATGGGACATCTGTGTGGTAGGTTCATCCTGTGACCTCTACCCTTGTTTGCAGGCAGCCACCTCTACACTCTGTCTTTCTTGGTGTTCTCTTGCAGAGCCTGTGTCTTGGTCATTCATTCACCAGTTCACCAGTCTTATTAGATCAGAACATACCAATTACCTCTTTAAAGACCCTGTCTCCAAGTAGAGTCACATTACAAAGTATTAGAAAGCATCCAAACTTAGGGCTTAATATGAATTTTGAGGGGATATAATTTAGTCTTTAACAGTCAGAAAAACATACATGCACGGAAGGAAAGTGGTCATGATGCATTCAGGCCACATGGTAATATACAATCACTAATAAAAATCAAATAAATCAATGAAAAAAATTAAAACACTAAAGTAAAAATAACCAAAATGTATAGATGGTATAGTAGAATTTAATTAGTGTAAATTAAAGAAGAAAGAGAAAATGACACATCTGTTTTTAATATTTTTATTGTAAATTGTATGTACACATCTGTGTTTGGATGTGTGCATGTGCGTGTAGGTGTCCATGGAGACCAGAAGAGGGCACCAGATCCACAGAAGCTGGAGTTCCAGCTGGTTGTAAGGCACCTAATGTAAGTGCTTGAAGCCAAACTCCAGTCCTCTGCAAAAACAGCACATTCTTAACCACTGAGCCATCTCCTCAGCCCTTCCGTGTACACTTTTAACAAGCAGAAAGGGATAAAAATAGAAGTAGAAGTTGTTCCTCAGCATCATTGGTAGACTGATTTCAGACATTGCCTTGGATGTCAAAATAAGAGTGTGGTCAAGTTCCCCATATAAAATGACATGTTTGTGTATAATCTGTGCTATCCCCAATATGTTCAATTCCTTTTGAGACACAACACTGACTACAATGCCTTTGTTTACATATCACTCCATGCTAATGGAGTCGGTAGTACTCAACCCCTGTCAAGGTAAGAGTAGGAATTTCCTGAAAAACAATGTATATAAACAATTGTGCAAGAGAGAAAAGCACCCACAGAGAGAAGGCACAATCTATGTTTGACTGAATCCAAGGATATGGAGGGCCAACTGTGCACCAAAATATTGGACATGGTTGGTTTTGAGAAAGCCAAAATGGAACAGTGCTCAGGCAGAGGGAAGGGTGGCAGATTCAGAGTTGTGAATTCTACCATTGTGTCTTATTCTGCCTACTTCAATTTGCTAGCATTTTTAAACAATAGAAATGGGATTTTTAATTACTTAATCAAAGAATATACCATAAACACAAACGGAATCAGAGCTTTGAAGCTGAACAACCCAAAATTTCTAACACTGGTAGGATTTTTCAAAATTCTGCTCTATAAAGGTGAGAGACACCTGATGCTGGTTTCTCTTCCTGTTAGTACAGTTTCACGGGGAAATCTGATTGATGAACGGCCTGATCCACAGTGTCAGTGGGCAGAGTTAAGTGTGAAGGGGGAGGGAGGGACTGCTTTTTCTACGGCCGTCTTACCTAGCAAATGGCAGGGATCAGTGCCAGCTTGCTTCTGGGGCCAGACATTGTCTTCCAACTCCAACCTTCCGACCTCACTACCACCCACCCACCCATGGCTTGAGAACTCAGGTGATGCGGGTGAGAGGAGATGGTAGCAGCTTGCCTAGTTCTAAACCTTCAGAAGCAGCAGGAGATTAAGTCCTACCAGCCAGGACTCACACCCACCCACCCCTACATCTCACAGCTTCAAGCTTTTCTGTTCTGTGTTCTGGAGGAATGCTGAAGTTCTTCAGACCCTGAGATCCAGTTGAGAACCTGCCCCATTACCATCCTTGGCCCAGTTTAAATGAGAACGGGCATCAGTGATAGGCTGGTTCGGTTGATGATGCTTTGAAGGCCACCATCCATTCATTTAAGGGAGAGTTGCCCATCCAAGGATATTACAACAACTGCTGCCCCCAAGACAGCACATGATTTCCTGCAGGCCCACAGGCCACCTCGGCTGCTCATCCTTGTTATGGTGCCCCTCTTCTGGTTGTGACACCAGAGGTTCTTGAACTGCAGACATAGCCACTAGTTTCCTCTAATAACGAATGGCTTTTTCTGGTACAAACTGCCCCCCATGTCCACCACACCAGCCACACCCACCTAGCACACATCCACCATGGCCACCACATCATCCACCCTGGCTTAAAACCTGTGTCTTGTTGGAGAACCCAATCCTTTTAGCCATTCCTGGTCACCCAGAGAAACCCAAAGCTTCTGCCTCTTCTGTCTCAGTTGTAGTGTAGGGTAGAGGAAATAATGCCCTAACCCCTGCATGCTCTCTGCTCCCCCACACATTGTTCTAAGCAGTTTCTAGGGAAAGGGAGAGTGGTTCTCTAAGTCACGCCCAGGCTCCCCAGTTCACAGTTTAGGACTCCGTTCTCCATCAGTGACTTGTATGATGAAAAGACCCCAAACCCTCTCTTTTCTTTGGAGAAGCTGCAGGTCCTTATCAGCCTGTTGGAAACTGATTTAAAGCAACAGGATGTCGGATGTTATTCTTGCCAAACATTATTGGGAGGATTAAAAGCAGCATCAGAAAACCTAACCAATCTACCCAAGGTAAGTCAGCTCACTCAAGGACCTGATGCATTGCCTGCTGGGTTTCTAGAAAGGATCTGTGAAGCAGATTGGGTATTTACTCCCACAACTAAGATGGCTCCCAAACCAGTGAGCTACTGATATTGCCTTTGTCATGCAGTCAAACCCAGAGGAAAGGAGAAAGAGGGATGTGACAGGATGGGTGGGTCCCAACTTTGGAATTGCTAAAAAAAAAAAAATGTGTACAATTTATGAATATTTACAAATATATGAATCTTACATATGAATAATGAGTTACATAGATTCAGCTGAAGACATACAGAGGAAGAAACTGTCCTGTCCCGTGGCGATTATTGCCCTTAGGGAAACAGACAAGAAAGGATATGGGGAAAATAGCCCAGGGAGAAGGGTTCAAAAACCTGCCAGCGTTGCTTGATTAAGCCCTGAGTGCAGGTCTGATGACATTAGACAAAAGTATTCACAAAGCATCCTTCTCCAATGGGTAGTTGACTTCCTCATGGCTTTGACAACTGAGGAAGAATGCAGACAGGTAACAGAAGGCCTTTTAGAATTCCTTCAAGCCCTGGGGTAGAGTCTCAGCCAAACAGGCTTGGCTGTGCATTCTCCAGGTCACTTTCACAGGCTACAACCTAGTGGAAAGGAAGCTAACATGGTTCTTCTATGTCGGCCATTCTACAAATCCCCCTTCCTACATCAAAAACAAACAAAAATAAAAAAATAAAAAACCGAGTGCAGGCATTTCTGGAGGTTGCTGAATACTGCTGGCTGTGGACAATGGGCTTTGCTAAGATGGCCAAGCCCCTCTATGCCAGCACCAGGGGTACCCAGCCTTTGGGATGGACTGAAACTGAGCAGAGGGCTTAAAAATGTCCCTGGCCTTAGGACAAACTTACTGTTTCTATGCCAACCAATCACTGGTTATTAGGAAAAACCTTGCCATGGTCAGAACAGTATCAAAGAAAGACATAGATCAAATAATGGGTGTCATAGATCAAATAATGGGTGCCAGGTAAACCAGGTTTACCTGGTTCCCAAGGCTAACCTCCTTACTGTCAGCATGAGCTAGACCATTGATTCTTATTCTGACCTGGCTAACGATGAGACCCTACATTCTCAATTGCATGGCCAGCTAAGCTACTTGTCTTTAGGATCAACTCTGCTCTCCTGGGACAGGAGGATTCAGCTATTTGACTCATGCTAACTGCAATTTGCTCTTTTGATAGAGAATCCCATGGAAAATTACCCAAATTGATTCTAGGAACCTGAGATCAAGATGCCCCAGCTAACAATCTGTTAAAGTACCTACTTGTGCACACCTCTCCCTCCAGCTAACCACTTAGCTTCTGTTAAACCGCCTTATTGTGAAAACCCACCCCCTGAAGCTGCAAAGGATGTAGGTTTTGTCTTTAAAAGCAGCTTGCTCTAAATGCTCAGGGCTACAATTGGGTCCTAAATATCTCAGTAAAATCCCAGCCAGCTGACTGGAATAAAGACTTTCAAATGGCTGTAAACTGTGTCTGAGTAAGCATCTTTGCTGGGATCTCTGTAACACAGTCGTCACTCCTTAAGGATAGTCATGACCTGACCTTCTACCAACATGACCACTCTTTTCCTGGTTCAATGCATTCTACAAATCAAATGGTACAATTAATAATAGGTTGTTTTGTCTGGCTCTTTCATTCAGCAACGTGTCTGTAAAAGATGTCCATGCTGGCATCTGAGGCAACAATCCTTTTTGATAATTTTATAGGGTTCTATAGAATAGCATAGCATTACATTGCGTGACTGCAGAAGCCAATATTGAAATTTTCTTTCATTTTGGGAACTGAACCTTTATGAGCCTTTGTCTGTCTGTCTTTTGATCAATATATGTACATATTTCTCTTGGATTTGAACTTCGGAGCAGAATTTCTGCATCACAGAGCATGCGTGGGTAAGCTTCAGCAGAAGCTACCAAAAAGGTTTCCAGGGTGGCAGGACCAATGTATCTGCCTATCAACCACATATGGAAATTCTACATATTCACCAACAGGAAGTGTTTTCAAGTCATCTTAATAAGGCTAGCTTAGAAGGGGAGCTCTAATCTGTATTTCAATGGTGGCCAAAGATGTTGGGATCCCTTTTTTGTATGATCAGATACTTTTTGTAACAATACTGCTTGTTCAAGTTCTAGCATCTATCTTGGAGCTATCCTAAGGATTAATAATATACGCACTTATTACAATTCCTGCTACAAACACTTTACTTTGGAACATGTAGTAAGCCCCGATATAGTATCTAGAAAGGTTCAGGGTTTTTATTTTAATGGCACCTATCACCTCAGTCATTTTTTTAATGGTTGCTTTTTGTTTGTTTGTTTTGTCTTTTTAAGACATGGTCTCTCTGTGTAGCGTTGGACGTCCTGGAACTCTCTCTGTAGATCAGGCTGGCCTTGAACTCACAGAGATCTGCCTGTCTCTGCCTCCCAAGTGCTGGGATTAAAGGTGTGCACCACTACGGCTTGGCATGGACTTTTGTTAAGACTTTTTCCTCTACTTCATAAGGGTAGATGATGATACCATCTAGATTTTATAAGTCTTGTTTCTTTACATTTCTTGTGATCAATTTGGAATTGCTATTTGGGGGGTGGTGTGTCTGTCTCTGGTCATGGCTATCTAACGAGTTCAGTGCCATTTGTTGTCAGTACCGTAATTTCCCACCGTGAGTTCAGTGCCATTTGTTGTCAGTACTGTAATTTCCCACTGTGGCCCACAGATAGCACAGCTGTAAATCAAGCAGCTGACTTTCTGTTGGAGACCGCCCATGCTGCTTCCTTGTGTCATATCATTCATTTTAATTATGGTAATTTTTAAAAAGTGTTGACATATGTAGCTCTCTGTTTTTGAAGAATGCATTAGATATTCTATTTTTATATGCATTTCCATATAAATTTTAAGATGAGCTTTTCAGCTTGCATCTTGGTTAAGATTATTTTCAGCCTGGAGGCTTACTTAGGTGGGAAGATTTTGAATTTAATACCAGTCTGGGCAACACAGTGAAACTCATTAAAAATTTCAACCCAAAGCAAATCAAACCAACCCCCCCCCCAAAAAAAATTATATGGATTCTATGTATCTGTTTCCCAACAAGTGTGGACCAAGCACCAGTAAGAAACCAAGTATCAGTGGATAAATGCCAATACAAACGTTTTTTGTGTCAGACTCTCTAATTAGAATATCTCTCCATTTTAAATCTCATCTCTGTAAACTGCATCTTATAATTTTTAGAATAGCATGTAATGCAGCTATGAACTGTTAAAAAATTTTTCAGCTGATAAACAACAACCACGGATGATTTAATTTTTAAAACCCATTTAGGTGACAGTAGACATAGTCTTTTCAGTATTCTGGATGCGTTTAGGTGGGGAAAAGACTGGGAATCAGAAGAATGTAAATGGTAAGATGGCCCTGTGATAATGAGAACACCATCACTCTGGAGAAGGGATGATAGGCCCCAGAGGAAAGTTCAAATTCCCAAGTGTCAGAACCCAAAAACTGTCCGAGGGAAGTGACATATGGGCCCTTATAGTCGAAGCACGCCCTAGTTAGAAAGTCTAGTGAGAGTTAGGGCAGCAAGTGACCCAGGTTAGAAATGACAGGGTGAAAAGATGAGCTAGAAAGAAAGTTTAAAAAAGAAGAAAGGAGGCAGAGGGGATGCATGCATGTATGTATGCGTGCGTGTATGCGTGTGTGTATGCATATGTGTATGCATGCGTGTATGTATGCGTGTGTGTATGCGTGTATGCATGCGTGTGTGTATGCGTGTATGCATGAGTGTGTGCATGCGTGTATGCATATGTGTGTGCATGCGTGTGTACATGCGTGGATGCATGCGTGTATATATATGTGTATATACAGAAAATCAGGCAATAGGCTGCATTGAGAGTTTAATTTATGTTCCTCCCTTTGAGTTCATAAATCGTTCCTGTGTGGCCTTCCCCTGCAGATGTAGGACACACCCAAAGGAAGTATATGAGGGAGCTAGTGACACAAGAATCACACCTCATCCCCAGGCCCTCCAGGCTCTTGGCAAGACTTCCTGTGGACTCTATGCTTATGAAGTCTTTGGTCTCTTAGGCAGGCACCTCCCTTGTATGTGCAGGAAAAGTAGAGGCAACAGAAGAGTGAGTCTTCTCCAATGTCTCCCTTTGAGGATTTTGTACTTTGCAGCAGTACCTTTAACACACCACCACTTATGCCCATAGAAACAAACCTTTCAAGGATGGAGGACTCTCACAATACACTCCTTAATCCATAGAATAAGGGGGGTAGACCAGGCTATCCACAGGAAGCACAGCATGGGGGGCTGTTCTTGAATGAGAAAGGAGACCAGGTGTGACTTATTGTCCACTCCATGTAATTGCGGATTCTGTATCTACGGATTCAACCAAACATGATCCAAACTATTTCTAAGAACTTTTCATCCAGAACATGTGCAGACTTTCGTGGTCATTATTGCCCAAACAACGCCTATTTATCGAACATCTATGTTGTATTGGGGATGGTAAGTGATCTAGAGATGATCTAAAGTATATGAAAAGATGTGTGTCAATTATACACAAACACTAGACCATTTTACTTAAGAGACTGGATCCCTCCCGCCTGTATCCCGAAGGGCAACAACATCTGCTTCAATGATCTCCATTCATAATCTGAGGGCTTCATATATATTCTCATTTCTTATAAATTCCATTGTTATGTTTATCCTTCCTTCCTAGAAAAGTCAGCTCCTTCACTTTTTATTTATGCCTACCCCGAGCATGTTTTCTTCAATAATACTCTTAATTATATATTTATGCTAATCTATTCAGAAATGGGAATGTAAACCATGGTTAGTTCAATATTTCCTGGAAGAGTTTCTCTTTCCCATTCAGTCTAATGTGAACTCATATTTCACACTAAATGTCTTCCTATTTTCACTTAGAGATGTTGGTATGTTTGTGTTTTCAAAGACATTGCTGATAAAATGTTAGAGGAGTACATTTAAACATTATTTAACAAACGGACCTTAAGAGCATCCATAGAAGACCATGAAAGCTGATAAAAACAGAAATAAGTTATAGTCTATTAGAAAGGAAAGTCCGAGAATTTAAAATACCCAATTAACCCAAAAGAGAGAAATCGACAGAACAGATAATAGGTCATACAGAAAACAATGGTCATAAGTCAAATAGAGATTAAAATATAGTGACAAGTACATTAAGTGTAAATGAATGAAAAACTACAAATAAAATGCACATTTTGTTAGTAAGTAATAAAATATAACCCAAGTAGACAATGCTCACCTTCAATACAAGGGTTATAAAAATGTTAAAATAAAAAGATGGGAAAATCCATAAGCTGCACAATGGCATGAAAACGAGTGTAACGATCTCACTGGAGAAAGGTCGATTGTGACATAAAAGACATCAGTAGAGACACTAGAGATGAAGCGAACATTTCAATGATAGAAATATATGAGCCTCGATCCTGAATTATATGTAACAACCTCACATTATATAAAGATAACATACCTGACAGAATTAGAAATAGTCTTATCTCTAATCACTGTTGTGAATTCTTAGCAAACATCTTTCTCCATAGAATAAGAATGTAAAAATTTTAGCAAATACATATGTGAATTGAAAGCAAGAGTAGTAGACTTAATAAAATTGACGGACAGAATATTCTGTGTTCAGCACCTGTAGAATACACACTCCTGTGCAACACATATGGAACACTTACTGTTGAGAGCTTTTGGTACTGCTTCTAGGAATTTGTCATTTGTCACTGGGCTCGGACAAGGAAATAGGCTCAGATAAGAATATTAGACACAGTGACCATGAGGCTTTGTTTACTACTTTACTTAATTATAACCTAATGGGATCCTTTGACTTACTACTTTGCTTAATTACTAACTTGTGTGATCTCCTTGTTTACTATTTCGCTTGATTACTTTGTCTTTGATCTAAAAACTGACCATGTTTTTGGGATGTACCTCGAATGATATAAAAGCAGACTGGGCAAGAATAAAGCTGTTTCAGCCTCAGTACCGGCTGGAGTCATGTTATAATTTTGTCTAATTGTTTTTCTTCTCTTTCAATCCTCATTCCCTCCCTTGAGACCCAGTTGACTGACTGAGCTGGCTTGGTCAACTTACCAAAAGAATCACATTCTTAGCTTTAAAGAAGTATCCAAAAATACTGATTGTACAAGGTATTATTTTAAAATAGTAGAACTAAGCATAACATCAATCGTAACAAAGAACTATAGGAAAATCTTCAACTGTCAGTAAGTTAAGCAGTGTGCATCTGAGCAGGCCAGGGTAAAGAAGTAATTACAACGAAGTCTTAGGTAATATGTTGGGCTAAAGATGAGAATACAATATATTGAGCTTGTGGAGCCCAGTTAAATCTGTGCTTAGAATCTGCACAGCTTTAAATCTTGGTGTTTGGAAAGAAGAGTAAAGTGCACAATCTGACCGGCCCTCTCCAGTGGTTTAGAGAGGAGTGAGGAGCCTCCGCGAAAGTGAAACAGAATCATAAGTAGAGAAGCAAATGCAGGTACTTAAGTAAACACAGACGAGAAAACCATTGAGAGTCAAAATCAGTTCTTTGAAAAGATCCATTCTGATCAGTAAGTCTGTATGGATATTCAAAAAGAGTAAGGGGTGCAGGACTTGAAAATGTTGGCACTTGTAGGAGAAACCTCTTGAGTTCAAGGAAGAAACAAAAACAAACTTTCACAAAGTCCTCCAGAGAACTGAGACAGGAGGGTAATCTCCAGCTAATTGTATGAAGTCTGCAAACGGTGATAATACAAACATGGGATACTTCCCGGAAAGAAAACCATAGGCTAATCTCCTTATAAACATAGATTTTCAAAATCTCCAGTAAAGCCTTAGAAAATGAATCCAGACATATATAAAAAACGTAACCCTTCAGGACCATTTTGGGTCTCTTCTGTAAGTTCAAGGTGGTGTTCTAGTTTCATTCTGTTGCTGTGATAACACCCTGACTAAAAGCAACGTAGGGGAGGAAAGGATTTATTTGGGTTCCATTTCCGGGTTGCAGTCCATCACTGAGGGAGGGCAGGGCAGGCACTCAAGCAGAAGCTAAAGGAGGAATGCTGCTCACTGGCTCATTCTGACATGCTCACACTTAGCTAGTTTTCTTACTTAGCCCATCTGCCTAGGGATGATGCTACCCACAGTGGTCTGAGCCACCCTACATTCAAGACAATTTCCCCACAGTTGTGCCCACAGGCCAATCTGATCTGGACAATTCCTCAATGGAGCCTTCCTCTCGGATGACTCTAGGCCATGTCAAATTGTCAGTTAAAGCTGACTAGGACATCTGGTTTTACATTTGTAACATCTGTGCAATTCATTACACTGTCGGAAGAAAGAACACCCAAATGATTGACACCAATAGCTTCTGGGAGAATAGTGGACTAAACCCCTACAGATAAAGAGCCTTAGCAAAACTAGGCATTGAAAGACCACTTTTAATTTTGATAAAGGGACTTTCGAAAAGAGTGAAGGAAAAGAGAAAAATAAAACCATCTTTAACTTAGTCTAGAAAACTTGTCTTACTCCTCAGTGGCCAACAACATCCAATGTGCTGCTTGTATTCAGAAATGCATTAGAAGACTGACCATGCCATTCCATTCCAAGATAGCAGAACCCCAAAGACCCCTTGAAGGTTGCAACCTTATGCCAAGGAACACTTCACAGAATATTCCTGTGTCCAAAGCTTCATGTTTTCAGACATGTGTTAGAATTGAAAAGAAAAGCCTACAGTATCTCTGACGATATTTAGGGCTCAGGAGGAGAATTGGGGCTATCCAAGTGGTCTGGTAGAAAACAAAATGAAAATCACGTCTTAGAGCTGAGAACATCCCTGCAGGGCCTAAGTGAGATGTTACAAAGTACTCTTGGGCTGATACATGGTTCAGTGGGTAAACCACTCATCTTGTAAGCAGGGGGGGGGCTGAGTTTGGATACCCAAAGCCCATATAAAAAGCCAGGCATTCTGGGACACCCTTGCAATCCAGAAATAGAAAGATGGATGGCAGAAACAGGTGATTCCTTGGAGTTCACTGGCCAGCTAGCCTAGCCCACTTGGTGAGATCTCAGGCCAGTGAGATCCTATCACAGACAGAAAGTGGAAGGGCCTTGAGGACCTATACTCATGTCTGCTCCTGATCTCCATTCACATGAGCAGACACTCGTATGTATGCATCCACACATGTGTGCCTCCCAAATGCACTCTCACGGTGGACTCCCGCATCTGTATACCCCCACGTACATGTGAATCCACCTCTGTACACTTCCACACAATACACCCCCACACATATGAACCCACACATCGTGTACCTTCACACCTGTGCACTCACACAATGCACTGACATTTACACAATCACACATGCACATACACATGGAGGGAGAGAGAGAGAGAGAGAGAGAGAAAGAGAGAGAGAGAGAGAGAGAGAGAGAGAGAGAGAGATTGATTCTGCTAGAGTTCCAGAGAATGGAAAGCATCATAATGGCTCCATGTGCACTTGTAAGAAGCTGATGAGCCATGAGCCTGGGGTGGAAGAAGGAAGGGCAGGTGTGAAAGAAGATAGGATGGGATGTAGAAGACAGAGGCCTGGGTTCTTGGTTTGTTGATTAGGTGAAGCGATCTTCAAAGTATTGCAGCAGGGAAGCAGATACGTTCATGCTTCCTACAAAAGATCCTCAAATTGAAGTGCCAAGGAGAATGTCTGACATCCAATTAAATTCGAATGTTAGATAAACAGTAAGTATTTTTTTTCTTATTTCTATGTTCCTAGTATTTCCTGGAGCACACTTACTGAAGGAACTATTGTTTAACTGCAAATTATTTGTTTGGACATCACTAAATCTGATAATTTTATATCAAAATTATAAATTTAAATGACATTGAAAACTTGTGATGCTACCAGCTACCATAGCTGTCACTTATTCATTACAATACTCATTTGCATTTTAAAAATTAATTCATTTTATGTGCCTAAGTGTATACATATATTTGTATATGTACATATACATACATAATTATATGCCCTACCATACACAAAAAAATATATATATACATATATATGTGTGTGTGTGTGTGTATGTATATATATATATATATATATATACACACACATGTATATATACATTTAGGCACATAAAATAAATTAATACATATATAATATATGTGCATATATATGCATCATGTGTGTGTACAAGTCCCTGGAGGTCAGAAGAGACATCGGACCTCTGGAACTGGAGTTACAGGTAGTTGTGACCTGTCAGATAGGTTCTGGGAACTGAACCTGGATCCTCTGCAAGAATAGTCAGTGCCCTTAGCCACTGAGGGTCTCTCCAGTCTCCTGCATCTTGATATGTATAATGCAATCCAAGCTTATAACCCTCCCCCACACATGAAGAATCTGAACTTGAGAAGTTTGAGGTCAAACTAAGCTACATAGTTAGACTCCCCCACCCCCCACCCCACCCCCCGACTTAAAAAACAAATACAAACAAAGCAAAAATATCAAACACATACACATAAAAGTTTTAAAAATCATTCTTATTTTCTTTTCCCTAAAATGCCCTTGTAATTTGTTGTAAGGAATTGTTTGTTGCCTGAAGGCAGATTTTACACCTTGATGAAAATAAAGAGGTTTCCCTGGGTTTTGAGGGTGGGGGGGGGGGAGAGAAGGGCAAGTGGCCTGAAGAAGGTTTCCTGGTGAGAGGTGAGCTTACAGGGAAGCTGGGAAACTGGGGAGCTGGGGAGTTGAGGAGCTCGGAAGCTGGGGCATTGGGGATCTAGGGATCTGGGGGGCTGGGGAGATAGGGATCTGGGGAGCTGAGGGACTGGGGAGCTGTTGATCTGGGGAGTTGGGAAGAAGCTGGGGAGCTGGGGAGCTGGGGAACTGGGGCTTTGGGAAGTTGGAGAGCTGGGGATCTGGGAGCATCCAACACATTCTTCCAAGAAGAATTCTTCCAGTTTCATGCTATTCTTAAGTTAGGAACATAGTAAGCACCTAAATTTCTTTTTCAGCTGCTCATTGGGAAAAAAAATCCATCACTTTAACACCTCTTGACTATTGTTTTCAGTTCTGCGTTTTAAAAATGTCTTAAGTTCTCTTGCCTAAAGGTACACATCCACATCCACATCCACATCCAGCATGCACATATATTGCTGTTGGGGCTCCGACTTAAAGCCTTGTGCCTGTTAAGGAGACAGCACACCACACAGCCCCAGCTCCAGCCCTCCAGTGTATTTCTTGTTTGTATTTCATTTTTCTCATTTATCTTCTCCCTAGTAAACTAGCTATTCCTTTTCTGTACCCATTAGCACACTCTCTGTCCAGTAAATGATAATGAAGTATACATTGCCAATACTTTGTAGCTTTAATATTTCATTAAAATCAATTCACAAGGCTCCTGAAAATGTGCATTTCCACAGCCCGAATGGACCTTCCACAGAGTTCTAATGTCTGGGGTCACTTTTAATGCTTTGGCCATGTGTAGACTGAACTGTGAATCCCATGCATTCTGCAGTCTATTTGTGCACCTTTATAGAAAATATAAAACTCCTTTCATAAACATGAGTTACAATATATCCAAGGCACCACATTTAAAAACCTGCTTGCTTTGTAGAAGTCTATCTCCACTAAGAAAGTCTGAATAAATAGCCTCAGGGGCCAGTGTCACCGCTGAATAGAATTTATTCAACATTCACTACATGGAAAATGCTCAAAAGATTTGTGCTGTTTATACAGAATGAGTTATAAAATATGTGGTCCATTGAGAGAAGAGGGAGTTTATAGCAGAGACCCCCAAAGCCCCCATCACCCCAGAAAAGCTCCAGTTCATCCAGTCACCTTGTCTTAACTTTACAAACAGAAAGCCCAGTGTAAATAATGCAAAGACACATTCAAACTCCTCCAGAACAGCTAAGTAGGTGACACTGATGTGTGAAAAGGCCATAATGAAACCTTTTCTTTACACAATTAATATATGCCAAATGTGGAAAGAGGCACAAGAATAACAGTCTAATGTGTCTTTTTTTACTATTGGTGTGATTTCATTGCAGAATATCTCAGCGAGTGTCTTGAAGTGAAAACAGAAAAGCCAAATTTTGCAATCTTTGCCTGTATCACTAGGAAGACAGTTGCATCTGGTTATTTATGATTATCTAAAGTTTATCTGTGTTTATTACCTCCTGTAATAAGGAATGGTTCACTTACCTGAAAACAAAATAGATACAGCAGCAAGAATACTTAATATCGATGTCCTATGACTCTACCTTAGACGAGTCCTAAGGGGCAGAAGAATCTAGAATATATTATCCATAAATAATGGGCCAGGAATTCCATATTGTCTCTCTTATTATCATAAGTAAAATGTTTGAGCCCGATTCTTTGTCTTAGAGTTCTAGCCCAGGTACAAGGGACTCTACCTGACATCAAGACTTGTCATAAACACAAAGTAATTTGGGATGGGATGGGTTGGATTCTGAGAGATACATCTTGATCAGTGCAGTAGCCTGGCAACATCTCCTTCCACTTGGCAGCATGATATTTGGGAAGAAAGGCCTTAGCACTGACTTTTAAAAACAGAGAATGGCTTCTTACAACAAGGTACATGGGGGATGGTGTCACATGTGAGTTTTTATCTTGGAGGAGGTCATTTATGATTATCTAAAGCTTATCTGGGCTTATTACCTTCTGTTTCACAGATCGGATTTTTCATCACCATCATATTTATTATCAAAGAGTCTTACAAAAGGAGCTTGGAAGATGGCTTAGTGGGTAAGAGCACTCGATGTGCAAGCATGAAGACTTGAGTTAGGGTTCCCAACACCCATGTGAAAAGCCAGGCCTGGCCAGTAGACCCCAGAGCTGACAGGATGAGAGGGATAAATGGAGACGAACCTAGTGGAGAGATGGGGAGCTTCGTGGTCAAAGGTGGGCCCCACCTCAAGGTAGCAAGGTAGTGAGCACACATATGCATGTGTTTGCAGATGGACCTGTATACATGTAGGTACAACACACATACACCTCCCCCAGCCAACACACACCACACACCACACACACACACACAGAGAGAGAGAGAGAGAGAGAGAGAGAGAGAGAGAGAGAGAGAGAGAAAGTTTTGGAGATAAGATCTAAGATCACCCCTTTCCTCCTTCCCTCTCTGTTTGAGGTCAGAACTGAGGAGCTGTAAGGACCCCACAGAAAGTTGGCTGTTCTTCCACCCATTCCACCTGGGAATCTCTTCAGATCCTTACTTTCAAGATACTTTCATTACCTTCGCCATCTTGCTAGTTGCCGGCAGTCTACCCTTCTCACTGAACATGCCTTTGGACTTCAGTCAGACTGCCCCAGCAGGCTCAGTCTCATGCCCATTCACAGTGGGTATACCAGCTCTCCTAAGACTCTGGCTTCATCTCCTACAATATCCAGGCCCACTCGCCCAGGCTGGGCAGCTGAACAATAAGCAGATGTGGCAGAGAAGCCCAGAGGGCACCATGAGAGAGAGGGTAGATGGACAGCTGTGCTGATTAGAAAGAACACACAGAGGGGTCTGTTGACTGTCTTGACTTATTCATGAACCCAAATCTAACCTGGATGCATTCATCTTGCTGAGCCAAGACTTAGGCAGATTCTGAATGAGCAAGAAAACATCTAGAAAAATCACAGGGACTAAATTTGAAGCTAAGATGCCAGTGCTCTGTGCATTTGGTTTGTTTGTTTGCTTGTTTGCTTTTGACAGAACAGATTAAACCTTTGTTATCTGTTCTATAATGAGTTTTATTACCAGGTCCTGGTAGACTGAATGATTAAGTGGTTGGTTCCATCCCTTGAGTCCTCCCTGTATACATGGGTTTTACAGTGTAATTGCATTTTACCTTACTGGAAGTGGAGTAGACATTCAGGACCCAGACATGTGACTTGCTTTGGGCAGTGGGGTTAGTGGGTATGATTAGCAGGCAGGTGTGATGCAAATATAGAGACCTTCTCCTACAGGAGTGGACAACACAAGCGACCGACTGCTAGTCTCAGGAACATGAGGGCTTTGCAGGGTAGACCTGATCTGAGCCTGCAGCCCCCAGCCAGGGCTCTAGCAGCCAGCATGTAAATGCCTTATGTAGGATACCACTGGGTTTTTGGGAGTTGATGTAGGGTGAAGGCCCACTTGGCCATAGTGACAGATTTTACTCTCACACCCCCACCATTATGCCCACCAGCATCATGGGCAGGCTAGCTTCCCATAGGGCTTCTGAGTGTGGTGCAGGCTCTGCTCCATAACAGCTCTTTGACTCCAGGCAGGTGATTTGTTTTCAAGCTTTAGTTTCTTAGCCAATCATCTATATGTACTTCTTAGGAGTGTCAGATTCTTGCTAACATATCACAGTCACCAAGAAGTCCTGCATAGTGAAGCCTTTAATTTCCTTAATCTGTTTTTTGCTTTTCCCAAAATTCTCTGACTTTGAAATCTTTTTGTCTTACGCGACCCACCTGGAATGTGCTGGTAAAGACCATCGATTACTAATTGTTAATTGCTGGTTTTCAGTCAGATGTTTCCTTTCTAGAAATGACGGAATGTTCCTGGTTTCTCTTTGCTTTTCTGCTTAATATAACAATATCCAGCAGCACCTCACTTTAACCCTCCAGACTCAGGCATTGAGTCGGGGACTAAGTCTCTACCCAGAGCTCCATCTGTTAAGAATGTGAGAGCCAGAGCAAAGCTGTGCTGCCCAGAGCCACCATTTCCTGAATTTCCATGTCTTCATACACATTCTAAAACTCCAGACCTCACCCTTAGCTTTTTCCAAACTATCAGGCTGTGTTCTCATTTGCCCAGTGAATAATTTACCAGAATCTGAACTCAAGATCCCCAAATCAAACCAACCATTGAAGGGATTCCTTCCCAATTCTCCCATGAAATTAGCAAATTGGTATTCTCATTGGACCAAGGCCAGGGATCTTGTTCCTTCGTCTTCCTAAGCTTCAGTCATTGCTGGGTCTTATAAACTTTATCCTTGTCATAGGCAGTCCAGTGACTGGCCCAACTTGGGATCCATCTCAAGGGGAGGTCCCAAGGCCTGACACTATTACTGATGCTATGGTGTACTTACAGACAGGAGCCTGGCATGGCTGTCCTCCGAGAGGCCCAACAAGCAGCTGACTGAAACAGACACAGAACTTACACTCAACCATTGGACTGAAGTTGGGGACCCCTGAGGTTGAATTAGGGGAAGGCTGGAAGAAACTGAGGAGGAGGGCAACCCCATAGGAAGACCAGCAGTCTCAACTAACTCGGACCCCTGAGATTTCTCCGATACTGAGCCACCAACCAGGCAGCACACACGAGCTGGTCCGAGGCCCCCACACATACACATACAACAGAAGGCTGCCTGGTCTGGCCTGAGTGGGAGAAGACAAGTCTAACTCTTGAGAGACTTGAGCCTCAGGGAGTGGGGAGGCCTGGTGGGGAGGGGGGAAACACCCTTTTGGAGACAAAGGGGAGGAGGAATGGGATGAGGAACTGTGGGAAGGCAGACTGGGAGAGAGGGAAAGACTGGACTGTAAAAAAATAAAATAATAAGAAGAAACCTTTCTCCCTGTCCTGTGCTTTTACCAGTCGGCCGCCTTTGCTTCTTCCATTGTGATATTCGAGATCAGAAGGGGCAGGGTTCTCCTGAAGAGCCAGACTGTAGATACTGCAGTTTTAGAGGCAGCAAGCATATGGTCTCTGTCATAACTCCTGCTCCCTGCAGCTGTATTTTAGAAGCAGTCATGGGCATATCTGAAGAAGAGAGGCACATGTTCCAATAAAACTTCAGTTACAGAAACTGACTGGGGAAAGCAGAGGAAGGCTGTGTATAGTTTGCTAGCTCTGCTCTGTTCTGTGTGTTTTGTATCTTCACAGCTGGAACTCACATTCACTTAGAGAGTTCGAGGTGTGTGTGTGTGTGTGTGTGTGTGTGAGAGAGAGAGAGAGAGAGAGAGAGAGAGAGAGAGAGAGAGAGAGAATTCCCTGAAACATCCAGACATTCAATACTATGAGTGATGTCTTACCATAGGCAGAGCTGGGGCTTGGAGGGATGAAGTGATGCCCCAAACTTCTTAGAGAGAGATAAAGCCTGGCTTCAATCTAGTTTTCTCCAGAAAATTTTCTGCCCGTGGAACTTTGTTGAAACTCAGTGACTGTCTGCTCAAGGACCCCAGGTATTTGCTTTCACTGTCAACACTCAGAGCCCTGTGGTCAGTGCTTATGGATGCAAGGAAAGAGAAAGTGCAACTGTCAGACAAGGGCACCCTGGACCCAGAACGGTCCTTAAGTGGTATCGAAAGTAAATCTCTATGATCAGGTCTGACTCAGAAATCAATCGGCTGTGAGATTCTCAGGAAGGAACATGGCCTTGGCCAATGAGAGTATCCAAAGATGAGAAAAGTTCCTGAAGGAGCTGGCAGCTAAAAGTCACATGTCGCTTGCACTCCTAGCAGCCCTGATAAGTGCTTCTTTGGCAGATGTGTATCCCAATGGGCACTTCACCAGCGACATGTTGAGTTTCTTTATCCTCTGTCAATTTCCTAAAATCTGCTTTGTTTTAGCTTCATGATGACTTATATTTGTATGTTTCCACAGTTCTAGAGATTTTTTTCCTTTGAGAGTTCCTTAAAGGATGTAGGTTAGTCAGGCTGAAGAGATGGCTCAGCTGTTAAAGGCTAGGCTCCCAACCCAAAACACAAGGCTGTCGGGTAGAAAGAGCTTATATGTCAGAGTAAGATCCACCTGGTGTGACTCTCAGTTTTGCAAACTCCTATCAGCTCTGTGAGCCTGGGCAAGCCCCTCAGCCTTCCTGGGCTAACACCTTGGTAGGCCTGGGTGAGCCCCTCAGTCTGCATAGATGAGCCCCTTAGCCTAAAGATTCCCTGTAAGTCCTTGAGCTCTGCTTCCTGGGACAGAACCTTGTAATACCTTCTCATATTGTCATAGGATCACAGAAAATGTCAAATACAAAATGCTTGGCTTGAACAAGTGCTCTGGAAATATTGTATTCTTCCTTTTCAGAAAGAGAAGAGACTTACTTTTGTGTCCCCTAAAGCAGTGTTATGGTGTCATAAACATTTAAGATACTCACTGTGTCTTTACTGGATTCAACTTTTGCAAGTTTTAAAAAGATCCATTTCCACTGAAGATATGAATTCCTTGTGTGTAGAAGGCCCACCTCTTTTGTTTCTAACCTAGAGGCTTTGAAAGAAGAAACAAATAACAGAGTGAGTGGTGGGGAGCTAAGGGAAGGGAAAGGACCTCTTAAGTTCTCTTTGTTTGCATGGGCTTGAGTGTCTGTATATTCAGGAGGTTATTGGGACCACTGGGTAAACACTTCTTAAGTGTCTTGCTGGAAATCCACTGCTTGAAACCATCTGTCTTGAGAACCACAGGACAGAAAGAGAATCCCAAAATGGAATCAAAGGCTTTGTTCTCCTTGGCAGTGAGAACGACAGCTCTGGCCCTCTTCTTGGGTTGTAATCGCTTGTGCAGTGAACAGCAGTAAATGTCAACTCTGAAAGCCACCCAGTTTGACAGCAAATGATTTAAGCACCAAGGGTGACAAGAAGACTGTATTTTATCAAGTCACTGGGCTGGCTTTGAGGACTTATTTGCTGGCCTTTTATATCTGATGGGCAAACGTGTCCACAGTAGCAGATGGGAAACTTCAGCCTGGAGATATACCATAATTTTACATTATAATAAAGGATAGACATTGTAGTTGACTCGTTATATTTCTTTAAAAAACACTTTTGGGGTATTCTCGTATTTCAGCAAAATGTGGCTCTTCTAGAGAATGATGCTGCTCGTCCCTGTTGGAAGTCAACCTTACACGCTGAATGCTGTCGCTTGGAACTTTCAAAGGAACTCTTGAGTTTGGGAGAGATTTCTTGATTTATCTGAAAATTTGGAATTTTAATTTATTATTTTTACTTAAAAATTTCCAAGCAATGAAATGCCCCATCCCATGATGCCTCCTCTTCCTTCAGTGCTGTTGCCTAAGCACGAAGCCACAAGACAGAGAGCTGTGCAGCATGGGAGCTGCAAATGAGTGGGGGTTGAAATCTAGCCCAGGTTCAGAAATTAGGCTCTGTCTGCCTCTGCCTAAAGGAAAGGACCTTGTTCAAAAACATCAGATACTTCCAAAGAAGACAAAGTCTTTCTCTTTTAATTATGCATCAAAATTAAATAAAGCTTTAAGGAAAAAAAAAGGATGCCTGAGAGGAAAGAAGACACAGGTGAGTATGTTACAGAAGGTCAACCAGAGAGTCTGTGGTGTTGGACCTATTCTCTGTCTTAGCTGTGATGGAACAATATGTATGTGATAAAACACAATCACATTCACACTCCTCAGCATACTCAGGAGTGGGTACCAGCAAGACCCAAAGGGAAGTTGGAACAACATCCATACTTATCAGTGTCCATAATGCACTTGACATATTGCCCTCAAGATTTTTAAAAAGATTAAAATTTCAAATTATGGGTGTATGTGTATGTCTCTGTGTGGTTCTGTGCACATGGAAGAAGTCAGAAGAGGGCATCTGCTCACGTGGAGCTGGAGTTACATACAGTCAGTTGCAAATGGCCCGGCATAAATATTTGAAACAAACTCCGGTCCTTTGGAAGGGCAGCAAATGCCCAGAAACACTGAGCCATCTCTCCAGCCTCTGCCCTAGTTTTTGCACAGCTGTGCCATGGGAGCGACTAAGTCCAGGAACACAGATCTCTGTTGTTCCCTTGCTGCTGCGTGTGGATCTATAATTATCTGAAAGATGTAAAAGTGCCATAAAAACAGTTACCTTACAACAAGCAATACCTTTTTGTTTGTTTGTTTGTTTGTCTGAGACAGAGTCTCTCTACATAGCCTTGCCTGTCCTGGAATTCCCTATGTTGACCAGGCTGGCCTTGAACTCACAGAGATCTGCCTATGTCCCAGCAATACCTTTTACAGGGTGGTCTTTCCAATTTCTGGCAAAGCCTCAGATTTCATAGCTACTGGGAAAGATGACTGGATAACCCTATTTCATGACTAATAGCACGCCTTGGCAAGGAGTAGAGGAACATGATTCTTGATCACTGACTGTGTTCATTACAAAGACCTTATCATGAAGATTTTTTCCATTGACATTAAAGAGAGAATATAAATATGGGGGTGTGTGTTTTAAATAAGTCCCAGTAGGCAGGAGCCTGAGCTTACAAATCTTCAGAAGTGTTTTAATAGTCTGTCAAATCAGTTGACAATGTTTTATCCATTATGGAAGCTATTTCCATAATGATAAAATTAATGGTTTAGAAGAAGGAGGAGATATTCTTCGACATCTAAGAACAAAAGTCATCCCAGAGGCTTTGCAGATAAATCAGCTTCAGCATTCTCTCTGCTAATGAGGAAAACCCATTGCAAGAACATGCTCCACTGCAGAGGCATCACAGGGCGTGGGGGTGGGAATAGAGACAAATAGCAAAACCACGGGGCAGTGTTCCAGGGTGTCAGATCAAAGTAGTGATGCTCAAAAAAATCTTAATACTAACTATGGTGAAGGGAGACTTCCTAGGAATCTCAGCCCCACTGATTCTGGTTTTCACAATCTATTTTCAGTTTTGGTGAAGGACTTCAGTGGGGGGAAAGGAAGAGAGAGAGAGAGAGAGAGAGAGAGAGAGACAGAGACAGAGACAGAGACAGAGACACAGAGAGAGACACAGAGAGAGACACAGAGAGAGACTCCAGTTGGGGACAGTGTGTGTTCTTCTGTCTTCTGTCTCTCCACTCATTCACATCTTTACACTCAGCCCACCTTGCTCTGTTCTAGGTGAAACAAAATGGCAGGTACCTACCCAGTGAGCTCCCTGGAGTGACTGTGGGTACCCCTGTGGAACACAGCCCTTTCTTTTGTCTACTGCCTACTTCTGCCTCCTTCCTGCCTTTCTCTCTCTCTCTCTCTCTCTCTCTCTCTCTCTCTCTCTCTCTCTTTCTCAGGTTTCTTCAGTTGTGTTCCACCAGTGCTAGCAGAAACCTTGGATGGGTTTAAATATGCATAAAATGCCTAAGATACTAAAATAACATTTAAAAAGATTTTTCTAACCAATTCATGGAGCGATGCCAACTTTTACCTGGGATGTGCTAAGCGCTCTTGTGTTTTTATCAGAACGGTGATCTTATTTATTATTACCAATGCAAACAATGCTTGGCCAGTGCATTTGACTAGACCACCAAACCCAGAGCTTGGTTTCTTAACACACATGTGCTCCCCACATATGTATGCCCACTAGCTTCATCTAAAGCTTGGCTTATTTGCTACCTGCCTTTTCCTGGAAACTTCTTATTCTGACTTGTATGATTAACTGCCACCGTGTCCCCACCTCTCTTGGCTGTGAGGCTAACTTGGGGCAGCCAGGATGAACTGAGCTGGATTCAGGTTCCTTGTGTTCTGTACACCTATCTTGTGATCAGCCTTGTACTTATTAGGACCCTGGGAAAGACTTGATTTGGGCAGCCTTTGGTGCTATCTAGTAGACATAGAAGGGTTGACTCTTCAGGAACTACGGTATCTAAAACACTAAGTAGTTTTTAAATTCCTAAATTGGAATTCATGTTTGTTCAATGGGTGCGGGAGAGGAGAATGTTTCCATTTAAAACATATTTAACTCTTATCCTAGATAGGACTTTTACATTGTTAGAGCCCTGAACCTGACTCTGTCATCAGCAATCCCAAGTCTCCTAGGAAGGCCATTCCTAGGGTCTTCGATGAATGACACTTCAGTAGGAGAGAATGTGGGAGGGCTTCCCTTCACCCATGTCCACAGTAATCCTCACTGAGTCTTGGAATCTCCCTGGCCATTTTTTTCTGTCTTTCCTCTGGAATGCAATGAATGTTTGCATTTGTCTTAAGAAGACACAGTTAATCTCAAGACACATAAAATAAAAGACAATTCCATGGTTGTTGGGTGTTTAACAAATGCAACTAATCATTTCTAAGAGGTGGTAGAAAGGATTGTAGCCATGGTGGAGGAGGGAACAGTGACAGTTCACTGGTTTTTATTATTGTTTGACAGGCAGTTCAAATGAATTCAAATACTGCAAGAAAGAGAAATGTTTGTGTCTTCTTTTAATCTTGGAAAAGACAGAAGGAACTCTCTTAAAACTCTATGGCTGGTATAAGATCCAGTTCTCAAGCATTGGCTACTAAATTCCAGATAAGAATTCAGGGTCCAGATTAACCTAGAATGCAAGCACCCAGTGAGGAACACAATACCCTCTTGTTCTGCCATGAATGATGTGTGTGTGTGTGTGTGTGTGTGTGTGTGTGTGTGTGTGTGTGTTCCAATGATATGTGTGTGTATGTTTTCAAGTTGTTAGGAGAAAGTGCCTCTTTTAACACTGTTTTGCACAACCTAGTTGTTGATAATTTGAACCATAACTTCAGCTATGAGACTTACTAACATGTCCAATCAGTATTGATTAAGCACAATTATATCTATATCCTGGCACTTATTCCTTTATTTTTGTATTGAATTCAATTTATTGAAACTATAGTATTAGGAGACTAATTCCTTTAATGAGATTATTGCTTGCTGTTTAACTCAAGGCAGTGATTAATGAATGTCAGCCACAAACTGTACTGATCCTGATAATCATAGATATCAAGGGCATGTCTGTAATTGGAACAACAATAATTTGCATTTATACATCTAGGTTAAGACGACTTCTGCCAGTCAGTGTCCCATTGCTGTGATAAAACACTTAAGACAATCAATAAAAAAAGAATGAAAGTTTCGAAAGGCTGACAGTTTCAGTGGTCACTACTTGGGCCTGTGGCAGCACAGTACATCATGGTAGTGGCAGTGTGTGGCAGAGAATGTGTACTCATCTGAACACCAGAGAGAAGAAGCCACAGGTCTCAACATCCCTGTCAAGGCCAGTTCCATGTCACTTAACTTCTTTGCCATGGTCCCCACATCTTTAGGTCCCACCTAAAGCCTGGAAACCTGGCCTTTAGGCACACCAGCCCTTTGGGGACATTTGGGATCAAAGGCATAGCATTATTTTACTCTAAAATGTTAAGAGTAAGAGCATGCAGGTCATAATCTGGATGGGTTGGACTGACTGTCCTTGGCTGTCTGCACCCCACTTTCCTTTGGTGGAACCTCAGGGAGCCACCCAAAGATCTATGGAACAGCAGTCACTTTGTCTCAAATTCTCCAGGAAGTCTTTCTGTCTTTTAATTTTAAAGACTTTTAATTTGTGATATAAAAAAGATATCTGCTGAGACACAGATAGTTCATTTTAGCACACTACCATTACCAAGCATGCCTGATGGTTGTATAAGGGTTTTTTTATATAGCAATATATTAGACCACAAAATAAAATTCTGAGTACTATCTGTACATGACTATGCCTATTAAAAATTCTTGGGCTGGAGAAATGACTCAATGGTTAAGAACATTGAATATTCTTCCAGAGGACCTGGGTTTAGTCCCCAGCATCTACATGGCAGCTCACCACTGTCTGTAACTCCAGCTCCAGAGGATCTGATACTGTCACACAGAACACCAAATGCACATAAAATGTAAACTAATAAATCTTTTTAAAAAGCTTTTTAAAAATGACTTCAAATTTAAATAAGAACCCTAACTGATGTATATTTATATAGAGAAAATAAAATCATTAAGTAGTCCGTGATCAGAATTTTAAATACACTTGCAAGCTTGTATCTCACACCTGTAATGCCAGCACTGAGGAAGCTGGGGTTGAGAGAGTACATAGCTACGAGACTACCTGGAGGCATATTGAGACCAGGTGAAAAAGAACGAAAGACAAACAGAAAGAAAGGAAGGAAGGAAAGAAGGAAGGAGGGAAGAGAAAAAAACCAAACAAACTTCAGATATGTTAAAAAAAACAAAACAAAACAAAACCTAAACAATTCTGGACAATATTTCATGTTAATCTGGTAGGAAAGGAACTTTTTATATAGGCTACTTCTTCATGTCTGCAATGGAATTGTCTTCGGTTTCTTCCCTATCAGTAGCAGAAAGGAAAAGAACGTGTAGTATCAATGAACTTGGCAGACATAAATCGGTTAATGTTCAAGCTTTGTCTCTGAGATCTGGCAAGAAAACTGCTATTTATTGTTACTGACTGCCTAGTTGGGCATGAAGAGCGGAAGTCGACAGTCAGCTGTGCTTTCCAAACCCCTGTGTCGTCTGAACTGAGTTACTTCCCTTTTGAAAACTGGGAGTCATGAATAAAAAGTTAGCATAAAGCCAAATGCTCCACATGTTCAAAAGACAACTTCCCACTGGTTCCCCCACTATCAAGCTTAAAACCCCATGTGCTGGTGAGCTGACCGGCAGACTGTGTCTTTGGGTACCATATGCACTTTCAGTCTCCATTTTTGGGGCCGAGTGTGCTGGCAGAGGGTAGATCCAGCTGTGGTAGGGAACTAAGAAATGGTGTTTTGGAGATCTGACATCTGGCATAGCCATGTCCCATGTTGATGGACAGAAGAACATCCAAAGAGAGGCGGTGCCAGTCAGGGAGGGCAACTGATTTTTTTTTTAATCTGTACTTTACCTGGATTCTTTCGCTGATGGCTCTGAGTCCCCTACAATGCTGCCCTCAGAGCTGTACCTCATTACCATGTGTGTTTAATCCTGTAGGCAGTGCTGTCCAATGGAATGCAGAACCATGATGGAAGACATCCAAATGAGCAGTTCTCACGCAACTGGTGACTGGCACCAGGCACTTTAAAAGCAGCAAATGTGACTGAGAAACAGATTTTTCTTTCACTTTCTGCTGCTGCACAAATACAGGGTTCCGGTCCATACTTCCTTTGTCTGGCTCCCTCTCATGGGAACTTTTTGAAGACTCTATTACATTTGCCCAAATGAGTTAAGGGAGTAATTAACCTTGACATGATACTGTTAATTTACCTGCAGGCTTTATTTGGATCCCACCCACCTCCACCCTCCTGCTATTTTTCCCATTGCCTTTAGTCATCGAATCTCTTTGTTCTTAGAACTCTGAAGTTTAGCTGGGTTTACTCTTAAGAGGCTTGTGTTGAGTGGCTCCCAAGAACATAGCTGCATAGGGCATTCCCACCTGTGCTCTAGTTAATTTTGCGGGTATCCCAAGTGGAGACATGACGACTTCCAAGTTACAGAGGAGAAAATGGGATTCAGTCCGACTGTGACTTAATGCTCCTTATAGAACCAGTGAGTGGCAGACAGAGTGTCTGAAAGCTTCCAGGGTCTCCTGACCCCCAGTAACAGGAACTTTCCATTGCCAGAAGGTACACATTTCCACGGTGACATGTATGACTTAAAACTCACAGGACACTGGGCCACAGAGTTTATTATTAAGACATGTGGGAAATCATTATGTCCTTGGATAACATTTTAAACACAGGCAGCCTTTTGGAGTGGAAATGGTCTCACTATTCTGGAAGAATGGTTCATCCTCTTGAAGACCTCCAGATCGATGGTGGATCCAAAGTCCTGGGACCTTGTCTGTATTTACACTGTCTCCCCGAGTGAGCGCATTCAGTTCTGTGGCTTTAAATAACATCTGCGAACGGATGAGACTCAGATTTACAACTCTGGATAGAACCTTGCCCTGCAACTCCACCTGTCTCTCCCCTGCAGTCTCTCTTCAGAATTCTGCTTCGACTTTTGAATGTTGAGTTAAAAAGTAGTACGTGCACATGTGCACACACACACATACATGGTAAAGTACAACGATTCAGGATACATGTATGCTTACAGTATACAGTGACTAGATTCCTTTATGTTGATATCTTTGAAAGCTTTTAAAGATTATTTTAAGTTCTGAGCCTTAGAACCTGCCTATTTTCATCAGTTTAATATATCTGGTAAATTGTCACACTTAGATTCTGCTTTGTTTGAGTGTGCTTCCTGTTGCTGTGATGAACACCATGACCAAAAGCAAGTTGGGAAAGAAAGGGTTTATTTAGCTTACATATCCCAGGGCACAGTTCATCAATGACAGGAAGTCAGGGCTAGGACTCAAAGCAGGAACCTGGAGGTGGGAACTGATGGAGGGACCACAGAACAGTGCTGCTTACAGGCTCGTTGAGTCTCTAAGGACCACCTACCTCTAAGGACCGCCTACCCAGGGGTGGTACCCCTCCCATGGTGCTGGGCTGTCCCACATCAATCAAGAAGACATCCCACAGACACGCCCATGGGCTAATTTAATGGAGGCAGTTCCTCCACTGAGATTCCCTGTTCCTGGGTGTGTCTAGGTTTGTGTCAAATTGATAAAAATCCAGCCAGTAATTGATATCGCCACCTTAGCAAAAGGCACAGTGGTTGCTCAGTCTTTTCCACTGAATCAGTTGGCCTGATTCCCCCCCCCCCCCCCCAAGACCGCCCTCCAAACATCAGACCACGTGCCTGTCATTCCCTCCTTCCTCACCCGGACTGCTGATTGACACCATTTCCAGCTCATGCATCGTCAATCAAACCTTATGCCTTGTCTCCCTGAGAGCATGGAGTGACTACCTCTGTTCTTACAATCCAATCCAGACACTCATCTGTGGCTTCAGGGACCCTGAAAGACTCGCCTGGGGCTCTATTTCCCTTCCCACTGGATAGTCTACATTCTCTCCAGCAGAAAACACAAACCCTCCCTCTAGCTGCTGTTCCTCCTGCCTGGCTCTGTTCCAGGTCTTGCCAAGGCTGGTTCCTGTTATTAGGACTCTGTGTATCTCTCCCTGCTGGAGACCTTTCCTGATTGCCCACTCTCCCTCCCATGTTGCCCTGGGGATTTTCTTAGCAGCACTTAACCACTCTCTGAACTTATCTTATTTGTTCACATTGCTCTGTGGTTATTCCAGTAGAACATCATCTCCATATGACCATGAACCAACTCAGTGAGCCCTATATCTCTAGTGCCAGTAAGTCTGTGTTTTCTTTATGCTCAGAGCTCAATAAATATCGTGAGTGAGTGAATAAAAGCAGGCTGGCCAACAAAAGGCAATCTTGTTGGCTGTTTAGACACCCCCTCCATTTCTTCTGCTTGTTTTCTGGAGACAGTCATTATTGTACAGTATAGCTCAGGCCAACCTTAAACTCCTACTCCTCATGTGGCTCTGACCAAGGAGATCCTAGGCCTGAGCCATCACTCCTGGATCCAGTGACACTCCAGGGCTAGCCCCTCATTGGATCTATGTCTGTAATGAGATTAAGAGAGTGACTAGCCACTGCTCAACGGGACTCCTGGTCATATTGATGACTGAACAGCACACTAGAAATTAAAGTGATTATTCTGGATAAGCTGGATCACAGCAACCAATACTATCAAGCCCTCAGTGACTTAATGAAACTATTTTTACACATAGCACCCCAGGTATGTCTTCTTCACGTGCACCTCACCACCTACACTCTTTTCATGCTATCCAACATCTGGTTTCTACTTTCACAGCAGGGAAGGAGAGAACTAGCAATTCACCCAGCCCACATACACTTTTAAATGCTGTGATCTAGAAGTGGTGAATACCGTTTCTGATCACACCCATTGTTTAGAGGTCATTGATGGGGTGGCCCTGGTTGCAAATGTGGCTCTGATATGGCAGAAGTATGTATTTGAGGAGCAGGAATTGTCTCTGTCAAAATCTGCCCTTGAACATTCACAATACAATCAACACCTAACCAAGGGTGGGTTGCCAAGTTCTGTTGAGACCAGACATGGTGGTACACAGCTATGATCACAGCCCTTGGAAGACTGTGGCAGGAGAATCATGAGTAGAAGCTAGCTTGAGCTATATAGCAACTTCAGGCCAGCCCGAACTACAGAGCAAGACCTTATCAGAAAATACAAGCATATTGCTCTAGTTTCCTGTCAGGTCCTGTGATAAAACGTCCCAGGTAAAAGCAACTTATGAGAAAGGGGTTTATTTGGTTGATAGTTCCAAGTCCCACCTCACCACTGGGGGAAGTCAAGGAAGGAGCTCAAAGCAGAAACCATGCAGAACGAGATTTGCTGGCTAGCTTGTAAAACCATGGTTCTCTAGCTTTCTTATATAGCCCAGGACACCCTGCTTAGGACATGGTGCTATCCAATGTTGGTGCAAACAACCACAGCCCTCACCTTAAAAGAAATAAGAGGTGTTTTATTGTGGAGTCATTTTAAGTGACTATGTCCTGGGAACACAAATTTAGATTACCCCCAATTATATGTTCCCGTGTAATTGGTTTCATGGAGTTGTGTTTTTCTGAACAAGGAAAATCAGAAATCAAGATAAATTTAAAATAAATTGGTGTGTACGTGAGAAAGAAAAGATGGGACAAGCTTTTCTGTAGGCCTATCTTATTGTCATCTGATAATATTCTTAGCTTCTGGGTTGGAGGAAGCTAGGAGTCTGCTAAGTTAATAGATTCCAAAAAGTTTTTTAATCTATTTTTCACAAAATGTTAGTCCCAACACAGAGGTGGACAAGGAATGGCTGTTCTGGAGGCTGGAACTAGCCCGAGCTAAGGTAATTTTAGCCTCTGGATCGGCAACATTCCAACCTCTCTACAGTGCTTTTTTCTAATCAGTTGGCTGGGCTCTACAGACATAGCTTCTCTCCACGAGTCAGGAGCTCTGCTTTACCATGGGTTGGGGCCTTCTAACAATAAAATCCTTCACAGGGGTGTGATCAAGGAACCCCCCTCCTCAACTAAGAAGCTGACACTGCATTCACAGGCGACTCTAGGCTGTGTTATGTTAGCAAAGACAGCTTGGACACATGCAGGCATACATATAAAAATGAAGTAAGTGTCTTACACTGAGTAACTACTCCCCTCTAGGAGCACAGCGTCTAAGATACTTGTGCTGGATTCGTCAGCTCCATCAAGATAGGATGAGGTCTGTTATGGTCCATATACTAATAAAGTCACATTGTCTTCTGCCACCCATGCATTAGTGACACAGAAACAGGACAGCCCCAAATGCCTTTTAGATAAGAGTCACAGGGGTTATTCACAACTTGGTTCAGGCTTCCCCAGGATCTGTGGCTCAAAACTCTACAAGTTTCATCCTTTTCTGTTTTCCTTGGCTCTTCTGTTTTCCTTGGTTAATATGAAGTAACAGTCGCATATCATATCTTTCAGAGAGGTGCATGGCTGTCTTGGTCCACCACCTACTGACACTGATGCTCAGGGTCATTATAACTTCCCAGTAGTTTCAAACCAGTCATGGGTTTCTGGTCTGACTGCTTTAGACAAGTCTATTAGCCTGTGGACTTAGATGACGTAGTTCTTTTAGGGAAGAGAGGTTATCTTTCCTTTCTTGCTTTCTTATTCCATGACCTTTTGTGACCAAGCTTCACAGTGCTGCTTTCTGTATGGGTTAACTGTTCCTTTTAGGGGTTTTGTCCTCACTGAGAAGACTCAGCCATAGAATTGTTTTAAGCATCAAGAAAGTCTCTTGGCCATCTTGAACAGGCTTTGTGTTTCTGAATGTAATTCTTTTTATTTCTGGTGAGAAGTTTTAAGTGGTGTGTGTGTGTGTGTGTGTGTGTGTGTGTGTGAGAGAGAGAGAGAGAGAGAGAGAGAGAGAGAGAGAGAGGGGAGAGTTGTTGTTGTTGGAATCCAGTAAACAGTGAGACAATAACCACAGAACGGCAGTCATCCTGGAGGTTTCAAAGGAGTGAAGGTACAGAGCTGCTGGTAATGTAACTCAGATGAATAATTTCAAAGCAAAGAGGGTGTGGGGGAGGGCAAAGGAAAGAGCAACCCTCCTCTCTGGGGCTCTGGCAGTCACTCAAACAAGGACACCATAGTGAGTTTCAACAAGGGAGTCAGAAAATGGGGCCCAAGGGGGCTTTTCAGTTAGCCCCCAGGGTCTTTCAGTTTCGGGAAGTGGTACACACCTGCAGTCTCAGTGCCTGGGGGCTACAGTAGAATCATGAAAGTTGGAAGCCAGCAGCTAACATCACATTTTCTTTAGGAGTGTTTGAGTTTCTCTTCATCTCAGGCTTGGGGATGGGACTAGAGTCATGGTGGGGACTGGTGGTACCAGAGGAAGAAGAAGGAGCGAGTGACATCTTTAGATAATGAGATTTTATCTTCAGAATTCTGGGTGATGACAGTGTCTCTCCAAGGAAGAACAGATGGTTTAAGAAGGTTCACTTTGGAGGTGAAAAAGATGGCTCAGTTAATGTGATCTGTGAGCAAGCAAGGGGACCAGAGTTCAATCCTCAGGCCCCACCTAAGTGCTGGGTCAGCATGGCACCCAGTTTTTAACTCCAGTCTTGGAAGGCAGGGAATCCTTCCCTCTACCACTTAGCTCTTTGGTTTTTGGGTTTCCAAAAGCAACTGAATCACTTTGGTTATCACCTTCTTTAGGAGTAAAATCAAAAATAAAATAAAATATTTTGGATGTGAAAAAAGTAAATTTGATGCTGTTCATAAATAGTGTACAGTTAGTGTTCCTCAGCACCTAGCGCTGAATGGTGGTGTTGCAGATGCTAAAGCTCTTAGGAACTAAGGATGTCCTTAGCCTTGGCTGTGCAGTAGCAGCTCCCAAAGCCTAGGAGATACTTCATCCTTTACATTAAAATGTCTGAGGGTGGAAAGACCTGCGGTGTTGATTCTAATATGCTAGTTTAGGGAAATGCTCTGGGGATAGGGGTAATGTGTTAGAGTCAAATGCCTCTAAGAACATAGTATGACAACCAGAACAATTTGTAGTCTTTGGCGACGAAGAGTGGGTGACAGGAATCCCAAGTATGATTTCTCACCCATGCACTTGTTCAAACAATATTTACTCAGTCCCTTTCGGTGCCAGCCATACTAGAAAGTGCTAGGGCTTCTGAGATGAATGAGAGAGAAAGCTTTCCTGAGAAGATGGTGGTCAAACACAAGGGCTGCTTGAGAGAACCTAATACGCATACACACAGCAGTGCCTTTGACGAGAGTGGCCACCAAGGCAGGCAGCTCTTATCTTGGCTAGTTTCCCTTCAAAAGAAGCACTGAAATCAACGCGTCGAAGATTTGCTTCATTTGAGTGGCATGTGCATTTCTTTTGTCACTTTTCTCTTTGAAATATCTTATTAATAGAGAATGTGCTACATTACAGTATTGTGGTGGGGCTAATCTATGTCAACAAACCCAAGACAGGCATGCGAAGACAGGCTGCCAGTGGGGCAAGGGAAGCTTTCCAGAAATCATTGACACCTAAAAATTTTTAACTTAGCTTTAATTGACAAATTACGATTATATATACTTATGAGATATAATGCCATGTGCTCATACATCTACACATCCTGGAAGCATTCAATTAGGTTAATCAACACACCTTTAATCTCACATAGCTATTTTCTCTGTTTGCCGAGGACATTTAAAAGCCTACCATTCAATAATTTTAAATTGTTCCATATTGTTATTAACTATAAGCAAAGTGCTGTGCCCTTTCCAACTCCTAGCCCCTAGTAACAGCCATTCTACTCCCATTTTCCATAAGTTCAACATTTTTCATGGCATACAGTTTTTGTCTTTCTGTGTCCTCTGAACATTTTGCTTCGTATGCCTTCCTGGTTCATCTGCACTGTTGGAAATGACACTGGAATACCAGCATGCCTTCAAAAGAAGGAAATCTGTCCACTGAGGCTTTCTAAGACAGAAAAAGATTCCATTCTAGGAATGGGAGGGAGAAAGCAGAGATGAAGGCAGTGTTTGATGAGGAGGTCATCTCTCTCTCTGGTATGAGATTTGTGAAAACTGAACCGAGCACAGGAGTCCAGGGAGGAGGAGGGGCAGAATGGCAAAACTCTACAGCCAACCCTTAAACCTCTGAGGCCAGCCACATGCAGAGGTGGGCAGAGCCAACCTGAAGCCTCTGCTATTCTTGGCACAGGTTCTGTGGAGAATGGTTCCTGGAATAGGTCCCGAGGAGGACCAGTCTCTGGTATCATTAACTCAGCAATAGCAGTCTGGGTAGGCAACCAGTTGGCAGCAAGGGAAAGAGGATGCTGAGTTCTTTTGGTGATTTTTCATGTTGGTGATGTTTCCCATCTGTACTCAAGAAATAGCTGGTTCAGGAATGAGGTCCATACAACCCGCTCGGGAACAGGGGTTATCAGAGAAACCTCCTTCAAAATCATGGAGACTGACATAGAGTCATTTCTAAAGGGCCAAGGAGAAACTGGGAAAGAGCTGTGACTGAGCCCGAAGGAAGACATGGAAGTCAAGTAAGATAACCATGGAGAACTCAGATATCCATGGAGAACTCATGTGGTTTCCCCTGGAAGCAAGCATTAGGAACAATCTATTTGCAAACCATGGTGACAGCAAAACAGATTCAGGGACTGGCTACATGAGGACTTGTGGCAAGAAAGGGACTCGTGACATGTATGTCAGGTTGGAATGTTCTTTTATTGCTGTCCTTTTCCTTGGTACAGTAAGTCATGGACATGAGGAGACAGGATGAAGTCTTTTATTTGACTCCCTGGTTGGCCTAGAACCAGTGGCCTTGATACTCACAGAGGCTCTTTTTTTCCCATTCTGGCTCACTTTGCTGATGCCAACCATCTACAGCTCTGTTCCATTATCAATAAGTGTCACCTGTTTGCCATATATAGAAACGGTAAGTGTAAAGACAATGCACTGTGGGGGTGGATGACTCAGGAAGATTGACCATGGGGTAAACAAACATTCTACCTCCAGTGATGATAGGCTGAAGGCCCTCAGGACAGACTGCTGTCTGCTGCCTCTCATGGACACCTCCTCTTACTGTATCCTTGCATAGCTCTATGCATGCCACCAGTACACACAACAAACCTTATCAATTAAAGATGGCTTCTGGCCCAGGTTTGTAAACTACCCTGTTGCCCTATAGAGCTCTGTGTGTTCACATGTGCAAAACCATTCCAGCCATCACCTCTACTACTCAGTGCCCAATTTCTTGTCTCTACTTGGCTGGGATTACTGAAGCCCAGATAAGTGAATAATCCAGTCTTTCAGCTCTTGGTCGAATCCCTAGAATACATGGTGCCTCGTACCCACCACGAACAGGACAATCAAAAAGTCCTTATACTAACTATTGGAAGAAATAAGTAAAGTCTGCTGGTACTCTGGATTCCCTTAATGCTTTCTCTGATTTCTGCTGAGTGAGTTTTGCCAGGTAATGTTCAACCATAGCTATAGGAAGAGGCATGCTAGGAGAAATGGACTTGTCTTATGCCTAAACTGGATGAGCAGGTCTGAACTTCACTGTGCAACATCAGGAAGGAAGATGGGAGGCTGTAAGACTCTAGGGGAAGTTGAAGCTAGTGCCCACATGTGGATATCTTGTCTCTGTCCACTCTGGAAGTCTCAGGCCTGCTTTGAAAGGTTTCAGATTGAGTGAAGAAGGCCCACTCACATGATCCAGTATAATCTCCCTTACTCAAATCCAGATGATAGTGACTTCAATAGCATCTGCAGGCAGCTTCACAAGTAACCTCTTTAGTGTCTGATGGGGCAAGGGGACTTTAGCTTGTTCCATTGATACATCAAAAGATGTGCCAAGGGCTAATAGAAACAAAAGAATGGGTAGAACATGTGGTGGGCTGCAGGGGTGTGTGTGGGGGAGTTTGGAGGGGTGGGGAGTCAGTATTAGAAGGCAGGAAACTGACAGGTTCTGTTTGCATTATCATCTGTCTAAGGAGACTGTTGGGGTAGATTGTGGTCTGGGGCTTTGCGATATTGAAACACTCAGGTAAGAACCACGTTTCAGAACAGAGCCCAGTTAGTGCTTCCTCCAGGGTCAAATTCGCCACGCAGCACCCCCACTGCCCCTGCATCCTCATTACAAGGGGTGCAGTTTCCCCTGGTGTCGCCAGAGGGCGCCCGAGTTGAGGGAACGACCTTAGGAGATGCCAAGTAGTTGACCCACGTAGGGACCCTCAGGCAGTAATTTCCTTACCCTAGGACACTTACAAAGGCTGTATCTTTAACCTAAACGTTTCGGTGACTGCAGTGAGCAACTGGCTGGTCCACACACTTTCTTCTGCCCGGGAGAGGCTGGTGACTGGGAGGTGAAGGTTCCAAGGGAGGCTGCTCGAGAGGATATCTGAAGACGCCAGCTTTCCCTGAGCCTGGATCACTTCTCTCACTGCCCCAGGGTTTGGAAAAGTATATTGAAACCGGAATGTTACTCAGGATTAGCTTCAACAGTCACCAGGGAAACAGCCCCATTGTTCCAGGCTTCCCTTTCCAAATTCTGGAAAGATCTGCCGCTCTCCCCTACAAAATAAACGTCTCAACAGCAGCCTCTTCCAACTGTAAATTAGGAGCCCAAGACAAGAAACAAATCATTTTTGTCTCCCGAATTTTGATATTTGAAAGGATTCATAATATCACCTGCCTCTCACTTCTCTTTAAACATGTAGTGTCTGATGGAACACCTTTAAAGGTAGTATGGGTTTTCAAGGAAAGAAAAGTCACTACAGGACTTCGATCAAGATTTTCACGTAGTCACATTATTTTAAAGCAAAGGCAAAAAAAAAAAAGGGAGGGGGGAGAGGGGGGCTGGCATTCCCCAAGGTGGACAGTGAACAAGATGAGGTACAAGAGACAGAAGTAATGAGCGCTTCCGCGTTTATTATCTGCACCCTGAGCAGTCTTGATTGTGCCCAATAGGGGCATTAAGACACTCAAACAGACTGAGCAATAAGCACAATTCACACTTAAACACAGCAAGGGTCGGGGAAGGAAGCCCCGGTCTCCTCTTCTTGTTAGATGTGGGTCCAGCTCATGTGTGGGTTTGGAAAACCATGACAGGAACGGGAGTCTGGGAGACGTCTCGCTGTCAAGAGGTTTCTTAAGTTTCCTTAAGACACTCAGCCTGGATTCATTATGCCTTGTCACAGAATAAAGAGTATTAAATATTTTTTCTAAGGCTGCAACTAATCCTAGAACTTAAACACGCAGCGGCGATCCCACATATGAAAAGTTTGTCGAATTTTTATTGGAAATGTGCAAAGCTGTTGTGTTTAAATCCTCAGATGAGGAAGATGACATTTTTTTTAAGAAAAAAAAAAATCCCAAATGATTTTCATTCATCTATTCCCAGACCTCTCCTAGCAGACTCAATTAAATCACATAATATCTTTTTGAATCATTTGGAAAAATATTTATATACCAGTGAAAGCAGGAGAAGCTTTTAAAGATCTTGCTAACTGTATGGTAAGGTATGGGCAAATCTTGTATTTACGGTATTTTTTCCACACTAAGCGTTTTCCTCCCTTTACAGGCATGGGCACAGGCTGTCATTTATTTGCAATCAGCGTGCGCCACAATCCACAAAGAAACTTATTTATTTATTTTTTTTTTAGAGCCAAACTTGCCCTAATGAAATTCAGTAATTCTTTATAAAAAGAAAAAAGGATCTTTTATATGCATTTTATATGCATGGAATATAGAAGTGTGGTGTGTACCTGGTAAGGCTGATTTCTGCTGACTCTGTAATACAGGTAAATCAACACAGTCCAAGGCACATTATGGTCCACAATTTATTGGGTTTTATCTTCAGGTAAAGACTTCTATTAAGAATATACAAGTGTCTGCATACCTAGCCTGCCTTGTTTTCCACAGGGGTGTATACATAATCTCTTTTTAAATTTGCTTAATCAAAGCTTGCTATATTGAATACATTTAATTGGAATCCAGTGGTTAAAATATAAAAATTTACTGCTGTAGAAAAGTTTTGATTAGTACTTTCCATTAGTGAGTGTTGTTGATAAACCCTCTAACTGTGCATTTGCATTCACACAACTGACTTGGCAAAGGAGTAATGTCTTCGACTCCACAAATACATTATTTCCCATAAATATTCTTAATGAAAGAGCTGGTCTGTTTCGGAAGAAGTAAAAGCAGTGAAGAATTTTACATAATTGGGGAGTAAAAAGGTCCCAACCTTGATAAACACAGGCATGGGGCTGGAAGGGTGAATTATTAGGTGTGGGAAAGTAGAGTCCAGGAAAGCTTTCCCACACAGAGAACCAAGCAAGCTCCATGAAAGCCTGGCAGAAGCCATCTTCTTCTCTTCCCTATCTGTTCTCCCGACTCAAACTAAGAATCTGATAAAAAAAAGGGGGGGGGGGAATCTTGCTTTGATGCAATATTTTGGGAAGATTACAATTCTTGCTATATTTTATCAAAATATAACAAATAAATAAGTGGAAAGAAAAAAATAAGGGGAAATGGACGAATTTCCAATTCTCAGAGATTTCGAATTAATCATCCTCCAACGTTTAGCTATCAGTTTGGAAGGCATTGGTTAGCAGCAAAAGTGAGAATAAGATGCAGCCTTGAGGAAATTGGGTTCTCCCTTACTCCTCTATGAACTGGCTATCCAGAAGGGTACCAAGGCTCAACGGCGATTCAGTCTGGGTTACCACAAGTAACCCTCGGGGGGCTCTGTCCCTTACCGCTGATGGAATTCTGATTTCACAGGCCACAGGGAAAAGCCTCATGCATGGACACTGAGGTCCGAGTCTGGATTTTTCTAACACATGATTTTAATCCATTCTTAAGAATGGGTTATGTTTGAGTACCATCCTCTTGTCATTCTGCTTTGATGAAATCCTATTGACTAATGCTTGCGGTGGATGTTTGTGCCGTGGGAAAAGGAATCCAAACAGCAGCAAGTGGAAAGAGGGCACAAAGTCTACTACATACACGCCAGATAATGTCACCATGCCGCCCATTGCTTTGCGTGTGTGCGTGTTGCCATGTTAGAAGCATGATGAAGCGCTTGCTCTGGAATGTTCCAGGCTCTCCTTCTTCCTTCCACCGTATTCACAAAGATCTCTAAGATGAAGGTTACATATGGAAGTTGCCTTCTGATTTCTAACGGATTGCAGCTGTAAGAGACTGTTTAGTTGCTTCCCTGATCTCCAGATACGGCTGTAAAGGATGTCAAGAGTGTGGCATATGGCTCATTGATACCCTTCACCTATGGAAAACTGAAGAAATTCAAAGAGAAATGTGTAGCTACACACTTGTTCTCAGTTGTTGAAACTCAACAAGCCATTGGCTGAGGAAGAACCTATAAAGGGCATTTGATTCTTTGGAGCTTCCCAAGACTCATGCTTTGCAAAACTAACACCTCTGTAAATGGAAAGTAACTGAATGATGGCAGAAAATAATGCTCACTAAGATTCGGCCAAGAAAGGAACATCAGACTAAAGACAACGTGCATGGGATACTACCATTTCATGTTAGAATGACTTGAATCGATTGCCATGAAAAGAAACCATCAATGAGTTCAGATCATTGACTCAAAAAGCAAAGCATATAAAGGAACCCCAGTCTCTGGGTGAAGTGTCTTCGATCATAATTCACCTAACATTTCCCATGTCTGTTTAAACTTTGTTAATTAAATCTGACATTTTAGAACATGCTACTCTTGCAGACTTATCAAAAGAAAAAAAAATGTAGCTCAAAGCACAAGAATACCATTATATTGGTTTTCTTTTCTTTTTTAATTGTTTTAAAAATTGGATATTTACTTTATTTACATTTCAAATGTTTTCTCCTTTCCAGAGTTATATTAGTTTTTAAGAATGAAAAGAATAATTTTTCCTATGGTGACTTCCAAGGCCATCTGGCAGAAAGACCATTAATAACTTCCATTAGTAAGAAGTAGGTTTATTTGCATGCAAGCCTCATACTATCTGGTCATTTGATAATAATTCTCAAAGAATGTGCTTATTAAGTAAGTAGGACATGCCTGGATGTGCATGGAGTGGGTCTCCACAGAGAGGACGAACAGTGCTGTGTGTCTCTGGGAGGCTCAGCCATTTGGCTCTCAGGAAATAAAACATTCACCCTGACATTCAGCTTACTTTACGCTTAATAAATCTATCATAATAACTAACACTCAAAAAGACAATTTTTGATCATCTCAAAGACTTTAAAAATTCTGAATTTGTATGGTTTTAGTTAGCAAAGTATTTCTATAATATTTTCCAACGTTATTTAGTCTTAAAATTTTTAGAATATCAATGTGACCCACTGATGCTTCATTCATGCTCTGAATTCCAGCGGGTTTTTGTCATTTACCGGCGATATTTTGTACCCTTCCTCTATAAAAGTGCCTTCTAGGACTAAGACCTTTTTGATTGTGGCAGGATCTTTACTGTTGGAGGAAATAATGAGCCAATACAATTCAGAAATGTGCACAAAATCAGTTCCAGGAAGAATATATTAAATAAAAACATAACTCTTTACTTTTAAAGGTTTATTTATTTAGCATTGTATGTATACAGGTAACTTGGCTATGTTTATATCTGCATACAAGACAGGGCATCAGATCTCATAGGACTACAGCTATAGATGACTGTAAGGCACCATGTGGGTGCTGGGAATTGAACTCGGAACCTCTGTAATAGCAGCCAGTGCTCTTAATCACTGAGCCATCTCTCTAGCCCATATTTCTTCCTTTAAAAATACTTGCCTATTATTTTCATTTATGTGTGTGTTTGCGTATGTTTACGTGCACCACAGCAGTGAAAGTGCCTGTGGAAGCCAGAGGTCGTCAGATTTCTTGCACTGGAGTTACAGACAGCTGTGAGTTGCCGTATGTGTATGCTGGGAATGAACCTGGATCCTCTTCCAGAGCAGTACATGTGCTTAAGCTTGACGCCATCTCTCCAGTCCCAACATATTTCTTTTTAATGTAAAGTAATGGGTGTTCCCAATTAAAATTCAAGTCATATCACACAGAAAATTGTAAAGAGTAGATTAAGTATCCTTGATAATTTTGCCCAGCATCTTTTTACATATATCAAACAGATTTTTTGTTATATATATATGTGTGTGTGTGTGTGTTTGTGTGTGTGAATAATTTGAACATTAAATATACATATATTGTATACTCAATATATATTTTGTAATATATATTGTATATATTATTTTGTATGTCTATTGTAATACATACACACATATATATATTTAAATACCAAAGGAGTATTCATACCACAGATTCTTAAAGTATGGGGGTGTAACCTCATAGGCCATGTAATAGAATATGGGTATTGTAAAAATTTTGTCAACACTAAGAGGTTTCTAAAGGCAGAAAAATAAAAACTAATAGGAAATCAAGCAATGAGTCTAGGGTGTTTCTGGAAGTATGTGTGAGCTGCATCCCATGACTTCACTGGAGATCAGGCTATCAACATACAGCATGCACACTGATCCTGTTGTCGTGAAGTCAAGCAGCATTGCTTCAAACACTGTGGCTCAGAAGGAAGGCTACTTCTTGTTATGCCTTCCAGGGTTTTTACTGTATACACAAGTGTTCTTCTCATATAAATATAGTAGTTTAGTTATGGAAAAGAGACCCTGTTAGTATTTTCTATTATCACTATTCAGAATGAAAGAACCACATGAAGATGTCTGTAGATTGACTACAGTAGGTTAGAACGTTTGATTTTTTTTTTTTTTTTTTTTTTTTTTGGTTTTTTGAGACAGGGTTTCTCTGTGTAGCCCTGGCTGTCCTGGAACTCACTCTATAGACCAGGCTGGCCTCGAACTCAGAAATCCGCCTGCCTCTGCCTCCCAAGTGCTGGGAATAAAGGTGTGCGCCACCACTGCCCGGCTAGAACATTTGATTTTTAAAAGTTGCTGGTTGAGCTATTGATTTGAGTTTAAAGCAAGTTCTTTAAGTGAATTTTCATTTGGGATTAGGACAGAAATTCTGGAAAATTCTGAAATGACCCTAAACTTGCTCCTGCCACTTTATACTGCATTATTTATGTGGAGAGGCGTTTTTAGCATTGCTCTTTATAAAATCAAAATATTGGTAAATTCTGAAGAACATTAAAGATATAGTATCAAATATTGAGCCAAGACATAATTCTTTATTTAAAAGTACACCACATCACTCTTATTAGAATGAAAATTTGCAAACATATTTAATAAATGGTAACATTGAATGTACACCAAATAATTGTTTATAAAATTAATTTGAGACTTATTATTGTTTTATTTATGTATTTACTTTATATATACATAAAATTGGAGTTGTTTTTAAAAAAATTAGAGCCAAATGAGATTTTGATGGAAAACTCGGAGCCCTGATTATATGATATAGTTAGAACTAGTTTTCATTGGAATATATTTTAGTATTAACAAATACATACCATCATTGTGATTTTCTAGCTATTTGGAGACTTGTATAGTATGACCACTTATAAAACTAACCATTGTATTTCTGGAACATTCTACTTTGTTTTGTACAGGTACGAAACCACAACTTAAAACCAGTTGAAGGGGGTGGAGACATGGTAGTGTGCTTTTTGACAATGCACTGGACTGCGGAGGCTTATGAATCCTTTCTGCCCAGCAAGAACTAGTTAGAAAACGTCACTGCAACCACCAAGAGCCTATTTGGCATCACTTCTTTACACTGCTTGGCTAGCCTGTTTCTAAAGGGTCTGCACAAATTGTTCTAAAGTAAACTTGGTTTCTTTAAAGACGCTAATATTTTAAGTGTGAGGGAAAGAACTTAAATAAATATGTGGATTTTTGTTACATTCCTCATGAGTTAGGGAAGCAGATCATACCACTCTCCAGCCACACATCAGATGCCAGGCAGTCCGGATTACAGTTAGGGCGTCTATTGGAGGCTGTTACTTCTATGAGAAAATCCTACTCCTAGACCAAGTTTGGGCAGCGCCACCGAAGTTTACAACGCTCATTTGCTCATCCCTTCCTTACTGAAATAACAGGCTTTAAAGTGATTATTGTTTTGTAGATTCAAACCACTATTGCTTAAAAACAAGAGAGCTTCGAGAGGATAACAAAACCTTCTCGAGAATGGTTTGCGTTTCATCCTTTCTGATCACGTTCTGTCCCAGGAGCCGTGGGCTTGCAGTTCTAATCTCCATTGCTGTTTATCTACTGCGCTCAGAAAGAAAGGACCGACTTTGTTTACAAGTTTCTAAGAAGTTAAAACTAAGATCCACTCCTAGTGATGCATTTCACCAGCAGTGTACAAAATGACACGAACTCTTTTAACAAAATCTCTCAGCAAGTTCTAGGGAAAAAAATAGTTCTCTGGTCCCCAAGTGCAGACTGATGAGGGTGATTCTAGTGTTGTCGTGGAATTTTCTTCTTTCTTTGAAATTTCCAGTTATAGGCTGGGTTACGACCCTTCGTCCTACATGAAAACACAGCTTTATTGTGTGGAGGAGCAGGCCAATCGCTCTTTGCTGCTCTATCTCCCTTCACAATCCACAGGGTAAGAAGGCCACACCATGAGAGAGACGACTACATAGCTGGTTGCCCGAACAGTTTTTTCCCCTGTCATGTTTTGATGGTTCCCGCCTGTTTTCCTAAGGCAGGGGAAGATGGGTGAGCCTCTTAGGGGAGGTTACTGTTTCTTTCCTGAGATGCTCAGTAAAGATGATGAACATGGGCCAGGGTGGGAAGCAGGGAGGACCCGGCTGAAATTTTGGCAAGGGCCGCAGAGTGGGCCCCACCTAAACACTGACAGAACACACGGTCCTGGTCCAAGCTGTTCCACAGATGTGTGTGAGCTGGGTGCCTCCCAGCTCCAGCTGATGTGGCTTAGTGGATGAAGTGACATTTTTCCCTTAGGAGTCTCCAATGCTGAAATCCTCTCAGTGGATTGGCTGCTTATGATAACGTGTGCTTGAAGATAGCCTTCCACACCCGTCTTTGGGTGACCTCATAGACAGGAGGCAGAGTGGCCTCTGAAGGAATCTTGCGGAGTGGAGACTCCCGGATGGGCGAGGTTCCCTTCCTGGTTTGGTAATCCTTATGACCCCACAGAGTACGGAGAGTGGCATGGGGGTCTGGTCTCACAGCTGTCGGGTGAGAAAGAGGGAACTGAGGCAGGAGACGAGACTGCTGGCGCAGATATTTATTAGTTCACCGACTGCTGAGTGACAGGGCCTCCTTGCTCCCAGCAGGCGGCCATTCATGGAACATATTTTTAACGTGAATCGCAAAAGAAATAACAAAAATATGAAATGGCCAATTAGACTGCCATTTCACAAAGGCCCTGACTGACGACAAGTTTCTTGGTCAGTCTCACCGTTTGCTCATTTCCAAGTTGAATGAAGTCAGAGGCCATGAATCCTGGTCTCAGGCGGGGCTGCGGGTGAGGGTTTCAGAGAAGAAGGGGATAAGGGTGGATATTCAGCAGACCTTAATGGATTCCTAATGTGTTGGTGAGGTAAGTGCCTTCTAGAAACCTCTGGGGTGGGGGTGGGGGTGCACCTCCGTTAGAGGTGGGAGCAGTGGTCTAGACACACAGAGCAATTCTAGGGAATCTGTTCTTTGTGCGACAGTGGCAGAGTGGCCCGAAAGATTTCTGGGAGATTTTAAACTCAGGAGGAGGTAACCCAGATCAGAAGAATGACAGAGACTTGACTCCATTCATTTGTGTGGGACTCTATCCCTGAAGGGTATAAGAAAAATAGGCCAAATAAAGTTTTTGTTGTTGTTTGCACTGCAGTCTCCCCTTATTTAGAAGCAGAGCGCATGAAAGGTAGCATTGATGGGTCATACTGAAGATCCTGTGAGCTAAGCTTGGGAAGGAGCATTATGAATTTATTATGTCTGTAAAAAAGGAAAGAAAGACAGACAGACAGACAGACAAAAGACATACAAAAGAAAAGACAAGACGAAGAAACAGCTCTGACCAGGAAATGAAGTGCCAATACACAGTAGAAGAGAACAGAAAGGCCCTCTCTTTCACCTTCATACAAACAGGCTAGCAACCTAAGTCCAAGCAGAATTCAGTTTCCCCAATACCAGCACCCCACATTTACTTTGGTATCTTGTAACCATTTTGCCATACAAACTACCCAAAGTTTAGGGGCTCCAGTGGTCATTTGTTTTCAAGAAGGCCCTCCTGGCCGGGCAGATCACCATTGAGCCAGGTCCTATTTATCTCTAGGACTATTTACTTATTCACTTATTTAATTGTCCTGTGCCAGAAACAGAGCTGAATGAAATTGTTAACCCTTTCTGGGCAAGTGCTCTCCCACTGAACTCTGCCCCAGCCCCCAATCCCTACTGCTTTTGTGTTCTCTCCTCCCTCCTTTCCTTTTGTGGGATTAGAGATCAAGGCCCAGGGCCTTGTAGCTAAGAAACACCTGAGCTGCCAGTTACGCCTCTTTCCCTTCTTCTTAAATCTCAGTTGCATGACATCAGTGGATTGACTCAGTCAATACATGTCACTCAGAGCAGAGCTTGCCGCTGAAGCTCAACCATGTCAGTTCAGATACAGGAGTACGAACTAGAGACATGTTGTTGCCACTCAAGGGGAGGGACCATTTTATTCTGTTCAAGTCAACTTACAGAACTTGTACTTGCAAATGCAAAGAGACGGGGATAAAGAGCTATAAAACCACAGAAGGCAACGTTGTCCTCTTTGCCACCATTTCTGTTGCTGTGGCTTCCTGACAGCAGCCCTTCTATGAATGTGACTGTAGGTCTTTGTGGACCTGAATGACTTCTATTATTCAGGCCCCTGATATGCAGACAGTTATAGGATCGATCAGTAGTTCAGCCAATCCATCCATCCATCTATCCATCCATCCATCCATCTTTCTATAAACAAAGATAAGCAGTGAGAAAGACATGGCTCAAGTGTGGTTTTATTAGGATTGTTATCTCGGCCAAGCAGCAATGATTCTGCCTTAGAGAATGAAAGAATGATTTACTGTCCCACTTCTCAGATACTACTGATCTACTGTAGGACATGAAACATGTGTAGCTTTTTCTAAATATATTTTACCAATGAAAGAAAATCTGAAAGCTAAAGCCAGGAAGGTGTTTTCTGTGCTGGACTCATCCACACAGAAAAAAGACACCAAAGCATTGTGAATAGTGTTGGCTGCTTATTTGAAATAAAGGGCATAGATGACCCGTCTCTTGAACAGCCAATAAAAGGTTAGGACTGTTCTGGCTTCCAGAACCTATGTCTCAGGAAGGAACCATCTGAGAAAACACAAAAAAAGAATTTTGTTTCTTGTTTAACAATTTAAAATTCCCATTATCACTTCTCCAGTGTCCACGTTCCCCCTTAAATCTCAATGTTGGTTTTGCTGAGATGTTCTTGTAAAATTTTAGGGCTTTAATTGCATCTCTGCAGCTTGTCACCTTTGGGTTTTATGTACTTTCTCGATCAAGAAGTGTCTTTGCTATTCTGAGAAAAATATAGACAGACGATTATTCTTATCTAGCCTGACAACAGATTGGAGGGTCCAGAGTAAATGGGAAGGTGGCCTTGTGCTCTGAGCTGAAGCCTGTAACTAGAAACTATGGACTATCAACAGAGCTAATGGAATGGCCAACTTAGAAAGCCCTTTTCAACCTCAGTGGCACTTAACATGATTGTCCAGTAAAATATTAGCCCCAAGGCCACCACTGGGTGGGAGGTCAGAAAAACTGGCCAATTTGGAACCTACTGGATTTAATGGGTCATAGCACCATTGAGATTAATGCAAGTCAGGGAGCCTCGTGTGACTGCCTTAAGGATGTGTGCATGTGCCTTAGGGTAGAAAGCTCTTCTAGACTCCTGGATCAATTATTTTCTTCCAGGACAAGGTCAGTGTACCCAAAGGAAAATGGCTAAGAGCCTTTCTGAGGTTTCACAAAGGCATGTTCATCACAGTTGGACTCTTTACTGGACTTCCTCGGGAAAAGAAGGGGCCTTCCCTGAATCATTGGATGAAATATCTGGACAAATGGTTCTCAATGTTCTAAATAATATTGTTTGTATTTTGTTTTGTTTTGGGGTCGTGTGTGTGTGTGTGTGTGTGTGTGTGTGTGTGTGTGTTTGTGTGTGTAGGGAAGGAGAGAGAGAGTTATTGGCATTATTATAGAAGTTAATAGTATATAATCAAACACATTTGCAAACCCTGTCTCAATGCCAAGCTCTATGTTAGGTTTCATAAGGGATAAAGAAGAGAGCAAGTTACAACACAGTTCCACAGTGTGATAGTCTACTCGATGAGTGACTCAGAGGTAAGTATTGATGTGAAGCAGACTGTGATATACCATGATAAAAAGACGACTTATGGGAGTAGATCAAAACACAATGAAGTCCCCAGTAAGGGATAGTGGGCCAGAACTTGGAGAATGTGGGAGTTTGACAGGCATTGGTAGGGTGAAAGGTCGGTGGAGGGATTCCTGACAGAGGAATGTCTATAAACAAACCCATTCGTGGATAAGAGGCAGGTCTGTATGGCGATAATCGTCCCTGGGACTATGGAATGAAGCAGGAAGGTGGGGAAAGATGTGGAGGATTGAAGCCATGGTTCTGAGAATTTGCAGAATTTTATCATCAAATGTATTAAAGTCCCTGAATCTGGGATTTGATTGGAAAGTAGTGAAGAGCCACAGAAGGCACTTGGGTTGAGAAATGGGTATGTGTGTGTTTGTACATGAGTGGTCCTGTGTCTGCACACATACATGTGTTGTGTAAACATTTGCAGTCATGTCAGGGGAAAATAAGAAGGTACCACAAGGGAAGCAGGGGGTGTTGTGGGCTGGGTCTGTCTTGGATTTTCCCTGATGTGTAAGAAGAAACTAAGATTCATGTGTAAAACCAGGAACACGCTTGGCAATGCCAGTAACGATCTGGGGTGGCCTCCAGGTTGCTGGGGTTCTGGATCCTAGGAACCTGACTTTTCACTCTCTTGAAGGGCTGTAGTTATCAGTCCCAAGACCGCTGGGCACTTGGTCTGCAGCATACTTGAGGAATCCTGAGTTCCCTTTGGATGTCACTACTTGATTACCTTTCTGCCGACTTTGTCCTATTGTAGGATAGCTTTCTGCAGGCCCTGTCCCCTGCAGACCGTATATAAGAGGCTGTATTTAGGAAAATTTCTTGGCATAAGTTGAAGCTTATGCAAGGTCTTCAGACCCCAAGTTTCCCATCTTCTATCACTGAAGATAACTTGTTGGTCCTTGTCAAGAGAAGACAGAGATGTTTGTGTTTTAAGGAGGGAGCAGATGGTAAAGCAGGTTAAGTAAGAAATGACTATAAGGTAACCCATTTGATGCTACAGTCATCTCGCTCAGAGGTAACAAGGGCTGTGGAGGCAAGGCAAATGGGCAGGTTCAGGGGTTATGTTGACAACCAAACTGCCTGGCTGTCGTAGTCAGGGTGTCTATTCCTGCACAAACACCATGACCAAGAAGCAAGTTGGGGAGGAAAGGGTTTATTCAGCTTACTCTTCCACATTGCTGTTCCTCACCAAAGGAAGTCAGGACTGGAACTCAAGCAGGTCAGGAAGCAGGAGCTGATGCAGAGGCCATGGAGGGATGCTGCTTACCTGCTTGCTTGCTTCCCCTGGCTTGCTCAGCCTGCTTTCTTATAGAGCCCAAGACTACCAGCCCACAGATGGTACCACTCACAAGGGGCCCCCCCTTGATCACTAATTGAGAAAATGCCTCACCGCTGGATCTCATGGAGGCATTTTCTCAACTGAAACTCCTTTCTCTGTGATAACTCCAGCTTGTGTCAAATTGACACCAAAACAGCCAGTACACTGGTCTTGACATCTAGTAGAACTGAAAATCAGAGTTGGGCAAAGGCATGGCAGCTAAGGATGGGGCCCCTGCCGTGTACACCCACCCCATACTCTGAGGCCATGCTTGTTTTAAGGTAGAGGGTGGGGACAAGGAATCAGTTTGCATATTCATTATTTAACATAAGTGCAAATGAGGTCCGGGTGGTAATTGAGGCCTAAGGTAGACATGGCCTCGAACAGAGATCAAGAGAGTTACCAGGTCCTAATTCACAATGAAGGAGTTGTTCTTCCTGAATGACTGGTCTAAGGGACAGAATGACTCACCAAGGATGATGCTCATCCTCAAAAAGAAAAGCTTGTGAGCATCTGTGATTTTTCTATCCTCAATATTTCACTTAATACAAGTAGGGTGAAAGCAGTATTTCGGGGTTCGTCCACTTAAAAGCAATAGAAAGGATGTGCATGGGATGCACGTGTGTGTTCTTATGGCACCCAGAGCATTATTTGACCTGAGTGTCACCCATCCACTATCTTTTTTTACAATTGTGGTAAACCTTACTAAGTGACCCTAGAGGCTCTTGGATCAGATTACTCTACATTTAGATTTGGATGGAACCTGGGCTATTTCCCCAGTGCTTGGAGACTGGCCTGCTCAGGTTCATTCATAGTCAGACATTTTTGGCTACTTGTTGGCATGCTACTACCAGGACACATCATCAATACTGTGTAAGTATTAAAAGGTAACATTCATCATACGACACCCAGGTCCCAGTGGAATAGACCAGGGAGAAGAGAGAAGGGCAGCGATCTTTATTAAGTGACATCATTTTAATCTCGGTTCTGACATTGAAAGTTCGATTCAAGAGATTCAAGAGGCTTTGGGGAGGTGTCACAATGCTGGTTTTCTTTGTGTGGCAAAGCAGCTGTTAAAAAATAGTGCACTTTGCTTAAGTGAGTCTCCCACGGCTGGCTTAATGGACACCTGAACATACAAATTGCACAGTCCTGACCTGTGTCTATTCTGGCCCCTTGTTCTGGAGACGTGGGCAAGGCTTAATTGCATGATTTGGCTGTTTGCATACAAAAGGGAACTCAAGTGCATCTTATAACTGAATCCTTGGAAGGAGAGTAGAAATCCATCCTTTAGTTGAAAGAGTTGAATGTACTGCAGGATGAATAAGAGATACTTGCTCATTAAGTGCATTGTAAACTGAAACTGTTAGGTAGCGAGAATGAAATGAAATGGCCCAATGGCAGAGCTATTTTTTAAACCTTAAAATGAAACAAGCATCACCATGTGTGCCTCTGCAGAGAAACTGCCAGGGTCTTTGTAGATGTGTTGTGTCTGCGCTGTGTGAAACCACATGTCAATAAACATCTCAGTATTTCCCATTGCTCAGATTTACCTCGGGAAACACATTTTTTCTCTCTTTTCTTCTTGTATGAGTGCTCGAATGCGTGTGAGAGGTTATATGTGATGCACATGTTAATTGTGGGGAGACACATGGACATGAGAGAGTCAAAGATATCTTTATCATCTTCCATTTTAGAGACAGGTTTTCTCACCTAACCTTGAGTTCACAGTTTGCCACTATTCACTGGCCATCAAGTCCCCAGGATCCTCCAGGATGCCAGGCAGTGGTGGTGCATGCCTTTAATGCCAACACTTGGGAGTCAGAGACAGGCGGATTTCTGAGTTCGAGGCCAGCCTGGTCTACAGAGTGAGTTCCAGGACAGCCAGGCCTATACAAAGAAACCCTGTCTCAAAAAACAAACAAACAAACAAACAAATGTCCCCAGGATCCTCCTTGTCTCTGCCTCGATAGCATTGGGATTATAGGCACATACTACCACATTGGCGTTTCACGTGGGTGCTAGGGATAACTTAAGTCCTCAGAATTGTGTGGAGGACCTTAAGTCCCTCTACCAGGGTATTTATGTCTAAAATATATTATTGTTGTTATTTGTGCTGGCAGTTAAGCCCTGAAAAGCAAGTGTTTCCCATTGCAACCCTGCCTTTTCCTTGGCTATTTAAACAGTAAAACCTCTCATTTTGCCTCTGACTGCGAGTATAGGAGCCACGACCTAAGTCAGGAACACTTGGATATGTTCTAGTTCTTCTAGGAAAGTTCCACAACTCCTTGCCCCAATCTGCCTTCCTGATGGGTCAACCTGACCCTGTGTGCACTTCCTGGTGGGTCAACCTGACCCTGAGTGCACTTCCTGGTG